>JBAIZL010000010.1:97786708-98311248 GCA_036971475.1 Prosapia bicincta
GCCTTTATGCTAATGTATTTGTTTTTTTTTCAGGTGAGGTTCTTTACAATTCAGAGCGATATAACGTTTTGCTGGTAAGATAAGAACTGTTATTATGTTTAGGTAACAAACTGTTACTTGTTGAGTAAATACCATTTTAGCTTGCCAGGTTGGAAGACGTGCTTGGCGTACTACAAAACCAATACAGTTAGCTTTAAAAGCAGCTTTGAAGCACATAAAAACGTTTGTATTGCAACGGGTTATACTCGCTGATCGTTTTAAAACCCACAAAAAGGAGAAACAATTTACGTAACCGCGTAGAGAGGTATGCTTGAAGATTTTCTAAAACGTACAGAGTTATGGTTGGTTTTCAAGAGCATGGAGAGTTATTATTGAAGATTTTCAAAAAGCGTTGAGAGTTATGATTAGCTTTCAAAAGCGTGGAGATTTTTTATTAGTTTTTAAAAGGTTGGAGAGTTATTATTGAAGATTTTCAAAAAGCGTAGAGAGTTATGATTAGCTTTCAAAAGCGTGGAGATTTTTTATTAGTTTTCAAAAGCATGGAGATTTATGATTAGTTTTCAAAAGCGTGGAGATTTATAATTAGTTTTCAAAAGCATGGAAATTTATGATTAGTTTTCAAAAGCATGGAGAGTTATTATTGAAGATTTTCAAAACCATAGAGTATTATATTTTATTCCATTTAAGAGCCTTAATTGGGTGCCTCTAATCTATCTGCCCATATCCCAGTTTCAGAACTGAATAATATCATTGGTCTCTCCGGTAGCAATTGTTCTATATTATTATATTTTACCTCTTTTTTAATTTCCATATAACTTAATATTCTGTACGGATTTTAAAGTTTCAAATTGCTTTGAAAAAAGTAATTGTTTTTACCGGAGTCTTTTTATATATTATAAAATAAAGCATCAGATTTATCTGGCATAATTCTTTAGTTATATTGAGCCTTACATTTAAAGTATGGGGAATAAAAATTCTGAAGAATTTTGAATTATTTTAGCCACTATTTTATGAATACCTATTGATTTTTTTCATATTTTTTGTAGGTAATTTTGTTTAAAATATATTCGTTTTCCCAGGATAGATTATTTTATTATTAAATCTACTATTAAAGGTGAAGGAGGTAGTTTAACCTAGATGTAATAAAAAGCTATAAAAAACCTCCGACATAAACAATAAAAAACGTGATTAGAGACCAAAGTCGATACGAACTTAAGACCTGACAAAAATAGTCACCTTCCAGCCCTGTAACTACAGCGCATACCCTAAGGCAAAACGTAAAATAATAGGATTTTTTCTACTTCGCTTTAGGCTTGTGTGCCCTGTACTGCCATCTAATTTCAAATTGCATTTTAAATAAACATGATCACTATTTTAATTTTTAAATTATAAATATTTTATTTTTAAATAATTAACTAAATAATTCTTTCTATATATTACTTGTTTTTATTTCAAGTGAAAAGACAAACTCCATACAATAACTAAACTATTTCCCAGAAACAAATTTATAGGCTGTAAGCGTATTAAATGAGTTTAAAATAGTAAACTATCAAGTTTACAACAGACATGATACTAACTGAAACGTAAATTTTAATTATATTTCGCCGAGAACATGAAATTAATTTCGGAAATATAGTTCTTTCTACAAAGACGCTAAATTTGCATTGTAGACAATGCTGGCTAAAGGAAAGATAATGCGACATGTTGAAAACAGGTTAGGCCGCTTACTTTATTGTCAGCAGCTGTTCCCCTCCCACCACTTTCTCTAACTCCCCCACCAGGATAATTCGAACCGTTCTAGTCTTGGTTTTGCTTTTAGTTTACGCACGTCGTCAGTTGGTGCTATGTTAGAATAACTCGTTTTAAATCGCCGCTGGTCCAAACAGTGCATGCGCTAACTGCAGGATAAATTCAGTTTGTTCATGTTGGTACTTTGTGGAATCATGAGTAATAACTGTTCAAGTGACGCGTTTACATTTCTAAAGTGTTCTCAGAGAATTGTGATTTATTTTATTACGTAATTTTAAAGATTGTTTCTGTACAGAAGTGTTTTTGCATTCACATTTATAGTTGCAGTGTTTTCTGTTTGTCGTTTTGTGTGTTCAGAGTGATCATTTTGGTGGTTTGAAACAAACAAGTGTTTAGTGTAAAGATCAGGTGTTGCCAAGATGTGGTTCACAACACCGGAAAACAGCTTCCGGATGTCTAGCTTCAAAACGAAGATGAAACGCCGGAAGTACGCTTTGACAAGGGGCAACAGTACGGCTGGCTCTGACAAGAAAAAAAATAAAGATGAGTGTTCGGCCAAGGACTGGGAGTTTGTCAACTTCAATCCGGTCATATTCGGTCGCCGCTCCACGGGAACTTTGGATACGCATTGTCCGCCTAATGATGACAGCGATGGCGCGGTGAAACGTCGCCATTCGATGTCACCTACTACTACGCCTCCCGGCTCCAGGCCACCGTCGTGGTTGGCCGCTTTGCCATATCATTTCGTCATGGAGGAATCGGACGAAGGTAATGTTCCAATCTGACAGAATGCTTTAAAATAATATTAAATAAATAAGTACTAAGAAACATTGCAATACAGTTTTCATTTTCTGTGATTTTTATAAGGAGTGGATTTGGGTGAAATCTGCACATTTTGCGTACACAAGTTGGCAGCCTATACATTATGGCGGGGTCTTCATAGTATTTTAAACTGGGCTAATTTAGGCACAAAAGAAATTGCTAAATATAGAATAATATTATTTTTTTAATTAGAATTGCAAGCATTGATGTTTACAGGAGAGTTGCCTATATTTTTACAGACAGGAAACGGAGGATAGTTGGATTTATAACGTCTTGTCAGAGACGTGCTCAAATATTTTCGCACAAACATGACACTTAGAAATACATTCTGATCAAAAAGGAAATGTTGTAGACCATAAATAGCAGACATTACTTTAGATAAAATGGTAATTGTGAATTTTAGCGACCACGTACGATATATTGGAAAATTGTTCAAAACCACAAAATAGGACGATATGCACAAGATTTTATTTAAATTTTACTCGAAAGGTTATTTTTTTATCAATTTAAAGTTTTGTAAAATTTCAGTGCAAAGAATTAAGTTGTGCATCGGCCGTGGAGTGATACAGTGACGTCACAACTGTAGCTGGTGTTTTAGCATCTAAACTTGACAATATGAATAAAAAACATGTCCTGAAGCTATATTGATAACTATTATTTTTGTTATTTCCAGTGAAGATTAATTTTATATATATCTATATTGAAATATACATATGAAGTATCCAGTCAGGATAGATTTTATTCTAATTTTATACATTTAAAAAAGGAAATGTATAAAATTACTACCAAATCTATCCTCACTGGACAATTTTATGTATATTTTAATATAGGTATATAGTAATGTATAAATATAAAACCAAATCTATCCTAACTGGAGACTTTATAAGTATATTTAAAAATACGTATGCAAAAACCATCAAAATTAAGCCAAATCGTTGTCTATTAAATATCTACATACGTAATGTATGCATGACGTCAATGTGTCACTCCGCGGCCAATGCAGAACTTATTGCTCCGCACTGAATTTTTTACCCAACTTTAAATTTTAAGAAATAACTTTTCGAGAACAATCACAAAAATTATTGTGCATATCGTCCTATTTGGTGCTTTTGAACAATTTTCCAATGTATCGTAGGTGGCCGCTAAATTCTCATAATTACCCGTAAAATAAGTTTCCTAAAGTAGACTGAACGATTGCTGAAGTGGGTTGCGGAATTTTATTATATTCCGCTTTCTTACAGATAGATTTATTTTTTACATAACTACATTGCAAATAGCGACAAAGTGTGATAAGTGAGTTAGTAAGAGAATAATTTTCCTACGCGATTGCTGAATGCTAGTATTAGACATTTTTATCATCAAACTCGTCTCATTGTTTGACGAAATGTTTTGTTTTCATTTGTGAAACAGAAAATAATTTGTGTAATAATGACAGTCCTCAAAGATGTATCTAGTTTTATTATTAAGTATACTATAAATGTTGGAGGGTAATAGAATATGTTACATTTACAGTGTAAAAAGCAAATTGTTTGAAGCCTGTCTTCCTTCACTAGACATACTCTAGAGTTTCTATGAATTGCTTGACTAGCTGTGCATTTCTTTACCAATCGACCTTTACATGGAAAATTAACATAAGTCTGTTCGCATGTTGTTGTTAGCTTTAGTTAGGCCCACAATATTTCTCGACCTGCAGGTACAGCACTTCCAAACCCATAACTACAGGTTCAACTGTAATTCTTACTGGTAGTTTTATTTTTTATAACAATTTTACTAAGTAAAGGTCACTTGGTTTCTAGAAAAGGATCTGCAACACGGAAGTAAAATTAGGTAATAGTTGCCAAAGGCCACATATAGATCCGCTATTTTTTACACCTTTTCATAGCATTCTAAACAAGAAGGAAGTTATTACAAATGTCGCAAATCGGAAATAGAGGTTTAAAATTGAAAAGTTTTTGAAAAACCTCAATTTACTGACAGGCATACAAATATATAAAATCAGTGTTTTTCTATAAAACATTACACTAATTTATAGTACAAATTGTAGCTAATTTACAATATAGCAACAACCTTCTGTTAGATCGTGGTTGATTGAGAAAATGTTTCATAACCTTAAAATTAGATTCAACAATACGTTATTTCACGATAGCGTATTTTATATTCCTAAATAAATCTCTCGTACTTTGGATGCCTTGCATTCGGAATATAGTTGGATATATAAATAATAAAGAAATCGACAGTAACAACACACATTTCACAAAATAAATGAACATTTTAAATGCTTGCTTCACATATTTGCTATGTAAGACCTGTGCTCACTTACTCTTACTCAGGCAACGCCCATCAGTGACAGCTGCCGTAGAGGTCCCTGCAAGGTGTCGTCATTATGAAACTTATCCAGAGCGATTAAGCCAGGTGATCGTCCATCTTTAATGCAGAGAGTATAGGTGGGGGTGTTCTCGAGGCCTATTCGATGTAGATGGCTCTGGAGATAGTCATGCCCGGTCGCCATCCAAGATAGCAGCCGCGACATACGGGGGATGGCGTTTGACCTCTAGTCATGCCCGGTCGCCATCCAAGGTAGCAGCCGCGACATACGGGGGATGTCGTTTGTCCTATGGTCATGCCCGGTCGCCATCCAAGGTAGCAGCCGCGACATACGGGGGATGGCGTTTGACCTATAGTCATGCCCGGTCGCCATCCAAGGTAGCAGCCGCGACATACGGGGGATGTCGTTTGTCCTATAGTCATGCCCGGTCGCCATCCAAGGTAGCAGCCGCGACATACGGGGGATGTCGTTTGTCCTATAGTCATGCCCGGTCGCCATCCAAGGTAGCAGCCGCGACATACGGGGGATGGCGTTTGTCCTATAGTCATGCCCGGCCTCCATCCAAGGTAGCAGCCACGAAATACGGGGGATGGCGTTTGACCTATAGTCATGCCCGGTCGCCATCCAAGGTAGCAGCCGCGACATACGGGGGATGGCGTTTGACCTATAGTCATGCCCGGTCGCCATCCAAGGTAGCAGCCGCGACATACGGGGGATGGCGTTTGTCCTATAGTCATGCCCGGTCGCCATCCAAGGTAGCAGCCGCGACATACGGGGGGTGGCGTTTGACCTATAGTCATGCCCGGTCGCCATCCAAGGTAGCAGCCGCGACATAAGAGGGAAGGCGTTTAACCTATAGTCATGCCCGGTCGCCATCCAAGGCAGCAGCCGCGACATACGGGGGGTGGCGTTTAACCTATAGTCATGCCCGGTCGCCATCCAAGGTAGCAGCCGCGACATAAGAGGGAAGGCGTTTAACCTATAGTCATGCCCGGTCGCCATCCAAGGTAGCAGCCGCGACATACGGGGGAAGGCGTTTAACCTATAGTCATGCCCGGTCGCCATCCAAGGTAGCAGCCGCGACATAAGAGGGAAGGCGTTTAACCTATAGTCATGCCCGGTCGCCATCCAAGGTAGCAGCCGCGACATACGAGGGGTGGCGTTTAACCTATAGTCATGCCCGGTCGCCATCCAAGGTAGCAGCCGCGACATAAGAGGGAAGGCGTTTAACCTATAGTCATGCCCGGTCGCCATTCAAGGTAGCAGCCGCGACATACGGGGGGTGGCGTTTAACCTATAGTCATGCCCGGTCGCCATCCAAGGTAACAGCCGCGACATAAGAGGCGTTTGACCTCTAGTCATGCCCGGTCGCCATCCAAGGCAGCAGCCGCGACATACGGGGGGTGGCGTTTAACCTATAGTCATGCCCGGTCGCCATCCAAGGTAGCAATCGCGACATACGGGGGATGGCGTTTAACCTATAGTCATGCCCGGTCGCCATCCAAGGTAGCAATCGCGACATACGGGGGAAGGCGTTTAACCTATAGTCATGCCCGGTCGCCATCCAAGGTAGCAGCCGCGACATACGGGGGATGGCGTTTGTCCTATAGTCATGCCCGGTCGCCATCCAAGATAGCAGCCGCGACATACGGGGGATCGCGTTTGACCTCACGATCAGCTCCCAGATTTGTGGAGATGTTGCTGCCTCCCAAGTTGTGTTCACCATGTGGTTAGTGGTCCGTTTTATAAAGCTCCACGAATATGGATAGCTTAAGGCGGGATCCTTTTGGGGAAGGTCACAGCTAGCTCCAGCGTGCTTGTCAGCACACTCGTTACCGCCGTCAAAGGTTCAGTGCTCAGGAATGCACTGTAAAATGATCTCCTGATCAGAGGTGCGAGAATGCGACAACAGCCTGCAATGCGGAGGTTGAGCCAGTCAGTAAGATAGAGCATCTTTTTCAGAGAACGTCTTTCTGATAACAGCTAAACTTTACGAACCCGCGGAATATGTATATATATATATATATATATATATATATATATATATATAAATTGGGAATAGAACCAAAATTTTTCAATAATTATTTGTATCACATATAATCAAACAAGAAAGGAATAATTTTGATAGTTTATATGGAAAAACATGAGCTATTTCAGTAAGTGAGATGTAATTGGTTGAGATACTAAAGTTTCTTGTGTATCATTAAAGTAAAGTTATATTGGTTGGTGACATAATCACTTTTGGTTTAGAATGTCCAAGTAAGTGTAGAAACATAAATAGTCTCCCAATATTTGCTTATTATTGCAATGTGCATTATTGTAGGCCTGATACAAAATGAGGTCTTTCTATGTATTTTCACCAAACTTGCATACAGTTTCTTTGATTTTTTTAAAACTAACCTAATTTTACATACGTAGATTTGAATTGTAAAGTAAAAATAAATTGCCTGACCTCATAAATTCTTTATTTTTCTAAATCAGTGCAAATATTTAATTTAAAGTAATCAATAAGGCAAAGAAAAGAAGACAAATTAATAGTGTTCCTTAAGAAGAAATTACAATATTTCTGTGAACGCATAGATATTGCCTCTTAGGGGATAGGTTGGGCCGTATATTATTCCTGGTGTAATGAGTAGACACCTCCCTTAGTCCCCGAAGTCATGATTCCTCTCCGACTATCCCTCCACATCCCATGCAAGCAATATCACTAGTGTTTTACCGCAAATATTTTCTGGTAATACTTGACAAAGAGTGACACAAATCCGACTTATCCCATTTTTACTTACTTTATTTAACCTAGAAAAATTCTATAAATGTTAAACCGACAATTATAGGTTGAAAAAACCTAACATAACCTCAATTTACAATCACAAAGCTGTACCTAAAAATATTTGTAGTAAATGAAAGGGATGTTTATTGAGTACTGTACGTAATATGAGTATATTCCAATATAGCTACAAAGTATACAGGTGAGGTAGGTTCAGTTAAAAAATGTTTACTCTAGAATGTATAGATCTACATGTTTAATATTACGTTTAATTTACACGTTTAATATTACGTGTACTGTTGGAGACCGAGGACAATGGAGGCCACTCGATCAACTCCACAATAGGTGTTTTCAAACCTATCTCAAATCATGCTTAATAGCTGTATACTATTGTAGTATAACGTAGGCGTAGACATATTGTAATAATTCTTCATCAATACGTGTATTTCTATATGGGAGGGGGGTATGTTTATAATATTCCTTGCCGGGAATGAGGAATGGCAAACTATAAGTGAGTACAAGCTGAGGGGAGTTAAGAATACCGTCCGGCAATGGAAGTCTTAAGTTCATACGAATCGTAGAGAGGAAGTGGTGGTTACTCGTCGTCGCATCGGTTGATGCAACAGTATGCCAGTTGTATGGAGGTATACCATCACAGTCAGGCATGTTCTGGTTGGGCGTGATGAGTTTGTCGAAGCCCGTAAACGTTACAGTTTTCGAGGGAGTTTAAACGGGGAAAAGGGAAGATACCCTGTCATCGTCTTCCTACGCCACCTACATTTATTTAATAAAGTTTAATAATGTTTTGTTTATTTGAGTTAGAGTCAAAGTTGGAATTAATTTACTTCTTTTATCTTTAATCATATTGTAATTTAATTTTTTACTTTTTTTGTTTTACTTTATGTTGTCTAGTTTAACTATTCAGTTCCAAGATTGGAGTACTGGGTAATTAGTTTTAAGTTTTAATTTTGTAGTCTTAGATTAACTTAGTAATTTCTTGCTGTTAGAGGATTTTGTGAAGGCGATGATAACCATATTTGGGTTTTCCCTGAGAAAGAATATATACTGCTATAATCTTCATAAAACCACTATGTATGTGCTTTGCCCTATTAAAATAACTTTTCTCTTGTTTGGAATGTATTTCATGAAACATACGTACAATCTAAATAATCGGGCTCCATCCAATCTTTGCCAGATATAACCTATTTTCTACTACAAGTAGTTTGTTTTCTCTGACAAGTTTAAAAATAGTTTTTCACAGAATTTGCACAAAGAACCCATTGATAAAGTTGTTGGGCAAAGTTAGGAGTTTTAAATTGCAATGCTTATAAAATAGGTTTTGCGGGCCTCACTATATATTAACAAAACAACGTAGAAGTGAAAGGAACATTGAGATATTTGCTGGGTCCATTTTGTGTGACGTTTATATAATGGAAATGTAATTTTAGAAGTATTATGTAAGTATTATATAACCATGGCGAAACACAGTGGGGTATAATTAGATTGTCTTTCCATTTATTCTTTGCTCTTTTTTTGAAATTTTAATCCTCTCTGAATGTAGCACTTTAGGATCATTTAAACTAATTGATACATTCCTTTTCACTCATTTAACTATATTTTTTTTCGTTCCGTTTTTGTTCTATGCACCTCAACCGAAAACAATTTGTATGAATCCATGGCCATACATTCTGTCTTTTATTGTAATGTTATCCAAGTCCCTTGTGTTCTTACCACTGGTAATTCGTTAGAGTTGTTTAAAGATATTGTTTTTGTAGTTTATGGTTCATCCTTGTTTATGCGGTCCTGCACTTGATTTTTAAGTCTTGCCCTTTGTCCCGTAAAATAACGTAATATCTATTTTTCTACTAACCATATGGACTTTCCCTGAAACCCTTGAATTTTCTTGTGAAGGGTCTGTGCATATATATACTACGTTTTTAACATTGTACCTTACCTTTGTAAAACGGTTTACAAACTATTTACGTGGGTTTCTAGTTATCAGTTCATATCTGGGCTAAATCAGATTTGATTTTACTCCGCTTTGGAAGCGCATGGCTCAGAATCATGTGATTACAATTTATTTCGCCTGTTTTCAAACGTCCCAGATATAATAGAAGAGGCTTCTTCTTAGGGTCTAGATCGTCAGATTTAGCGGACAGGTAAAATAAAGATCATTGATCAGTAATTTCTTTGTTGCCACGATGTTAAAACAAACAGACATCTGTTTAACCATTTAGTTATAACTCAAACAACTAATTACAGTTCGAAAATATGAAATATCTTGTCAGTCGTAAATTGGAGAAAGAATTGATGTGATTAAATATTTTCTGTCATCAGTAATAATTCCCAAAAGATAACTACGTATGTGGCTCGTTAACCTCTAACATTGTTTTAGAGATACGAGATTGCTATCTAAGAAATTAGAAACTCTTAAGTTAAACAATGGGAAAAGTGGTTAATTAGGGTATGCTAATCACAATTAGAAGCAGTTATTGTAGTGCATAATCCTACACAAAAGCTGACTGGATTGAATAATAATAGACGGAAGCCGTTTTATTTCACTTATTTCTTTGATTCTTTTGAAACGTCCAAGAATCGTCGCTATTCAGGTTTCTGGCCACGCCCTTGAACCTGTTTGTGCCCGCTTCTTCTGCGACATCTAAGCTATTTAGCTATTTTATTTTATTTTATTTATTTATTGTTGTTGTTTTAAGGCGATGAACTAATATTTATTATCGAAGAATTATTAAGAAGAATTGGAATGGATTGTGAATAGATATAGTCTATTAAAATATATACAAGCTTAAGGTAGATACACGTAGCCCTACCCTCTAACAGGCATACACACACACACAGACTTGTCTTCGACTTACCCTTCCTTGTAAGGTTATGGTAGAGTAGATATGTGTAGGAAGAGGGAATGGGAAGGGAAATGTCTAGTGCATGATGTTCCTTTGATGGTAGGAGTTGGGGAAAATCGCTTTCTCATCTACCCTTTAACAGGCATACACACATACAGACTTGTCTTCTACTTACCCTTCCTTGTAAGGTTATGGTAGAGTAGATATGTGTAGGAAGAGGGAATGGGAAGGGAAATGTCTAGTGCATGATGTTCCTTTGATGGTAGGAGTTGGGGAAAATCGCTTTCTCACCTACCCTTCCTCGTCCTTGCAAGGAAGTATAACTTTTATACTTTCCGCGGTTATGGCGCGGATAGAGTGGGTGTACGCGTACAGCGATGTCCTGTAGCAGGGGGTTTTATGTTCTACCTTGTACAAGAAGGTATATTTTATTACAGCTGTATTAGCTGATCGCTTTGAAACTACAAGAAAAACCTATTACGAGTAAATAGTTCACTCAATAGTTCTGGCGGTGAAATAGCTAAGTACTTTGTCTGGAAACGCTCAACAAAACGTGGGGGGGGGGCGCGTGTGTGTGCGTGCCTGAGTGTGTGGGTGTTTTATATGTATTCCTTCAATGACGGACGGAATAGGCCTACATACTTTTTATATGTAAAATATGACGGAATTGTTAATATCCGGCTTACATCGGTTCATTTCGTATTGCATGAAAACGCAGTTCCGTCGTTTCTTCAGAATTTCGCCTTGCTTCAATTGTTGGGTTCACCTCGTAATACTAGATGAGATTCTGGCGACAAGTCGGAACTGCTTTTTATGTATATTAAAATAAACTGATTTAGTCCGGATATTAGGTATTAATCATATATATATATATATATATATATATATATCGTTTAGCTATCGTCGGCTAAATCGTTTAGACTTGGGTATAAACATGTTCTATATGGCCTCCGTTCAATTTGAGGCAACACTCCACCGTTTTTGTGAAGAGCGGTTGTTTCATGGTCGTTATACACACGGTTATTTTTCCTGTAGTTGGTTGAAAAACCGTCTCTCTCATCACGTGGGGGCCAGGTGATGTAAGATCGGGGAGTAGGCTGGGTAAGGAAAATTTGTTCTAAGGGGGACGAGGTAGTTGTCGAATTTCTTGAAGGAAATCAATGTTGTCTAAGGCAGTGGGGATGGTTGCACCATCTTCTGGCACCATTGTGAATGAAAAGGGAGGTTTCAGGCACAACAAAATCTCCTGAAGTAACCTACAAAACGTTCAAGAATTGCTATATCAGAGAGGAGGCAACTGCAGCTGATTCTGTTTCAGTATTGTTTATTGTGGCGCATACGGCATTATAATGTAACAAGTAAAATAATATAAACCTGTATCATTTTATAAAATCAATATTTTCTGTATTGAATAAGCATTAAAAACAAAGCAGCTGTGACGTAATGCGGGTCAAGGGAAACCGATAGATTATCGTGTACACGCCAATCGGCAATCCTGATATGTATTTTTTTATTGTTTTGTGAACCTTTTAATGGCCAGAGGGAAATTAGAGTTGTTCACTATAATGTGTGGTAGAAACGGTAGCTCATTTACAACTCAAGAGTTGGTTTGATGTGCCCAAATAAATACCGCTTTCCCGCATTGCAAGGGAATACGTACGACTCCCACCTTTTGCGAGTATCCCAACACTAGCCCCTTTTTCACGTCATGTAATTAAATCTTTTCTGTCCCTCTTGTACCCTTTCTAAGGATGATACGTGTATTTCGCTGTATAACCGAAGCTGTGTGATTTCTTCAAGTGCCTACACTGGTAACGTATGACGTTGGGATACATACAAAGTCCAAGGAAGCGCGCTGTAATTGAGTTTATAAACGCAAATCTATTTAGGCATAATATTAACGGTCAGATCACTACGAACAAATAATGGTTTCATTTTTCTTGTGACAGCTGTTCCTCACACGCATGCGTCATGTAACACAGCTATATTTAGTGCCTACACTGGTAACGTATGACGTTGGGACGCATACAAAGTCCAAGGAAGCGCGCTGTAATTGAGGTTATAAACGCAAATCTATTTAGGCATAATATTAACGGTCAGATCACTACGAACAAATAATGGTTTCATTTTTCTTGTGACAGCTGTTCCTCACACGCATGCGTCATGTAACACTGCTATATTTAGTGTCTACACTGGTAACGTATGACGTTGGGACGCATACAAAGTCCAAGGAAGCGCGCTGTAATTGAGGTTATAAACGCAAATCTATTTAGGCATAATATTAACGGTCAGATCACTACGAACAAATAATGGTTTCATTTTTCTTGTGACAGCTGTTCCTCACACGCATGCGTCATGTAACACTGCTATATTTAGTGTCTACACTGGTAACGTATGACGTTGGGATGCATACAAAGTCCAAGGAAGCGCGCTGTAATTGAGGTTATAAACGCAAATCTATTTAGGCATAATATTAACGGTCAGATCACTACGAACAAATAATGGTTTCATTTTTCTTGTGACAGCTGTTCCTCACACGCATGCGTCATGTAACACTGCTATATTTAGTGCCTACGCTGGTAACGTATGACGTTGGGATGCATACAAATTCCAAGGAAGCGCGCTGTAATTGAGGTTATAAACGCAAATCTATTTAGGCATAATATTAACGGTCAGATCACTACGAACAAATAATGGTTTCATTTTTCTTGTGACAGCTGTTCCTCACACGCATGCGTCATGTAACACTGCTATATTTAGTGCCTACACTGGTAACGTATGACGTTGGGATGCATACAAAGTCCAAGGAAGCGCGCTGTAATTGATGTTATAAACGCAAATCTATTTAGGCATAATATTAACGGTCAGATCACTACGAACAAATAATGGTTTCATTTTTCTTGTGACAGCTGTTCCTCACACGCATGCGTCATGTAACACTGCTATATTTAGTGCCTACACTGGTAACGTATGACGTTGGGATGCATACAAAGTCCAAGGAAGCGCGCTGTAATTGATGTTATAAACGCAAATCTATTTAGGCATAATATTAACGGTCAGATCACTACGAACAAATAATGGTTTCATTTTTCTTGTGACAGCTGTTCCTCACGCGCATGCGTCATGTAACACTGTTATATTTAGTGCCTACGCGCCTTCTTCAATGATAAATTGCACGTTATGTTAGACGGAGGTTCAATCTGATAACACAAGAGTAGATTTCAAGTCCATACTAGCGTGCAGCGTATTATAAAAGCTAAATGTCAAGGTTTTGTAAAATCAACTGGAAACAGGTTTACGCTAGCCGCAGTCTTGATTTATTTACGTGAACCCATCTGAGGTTATGATATACGACTGGACGGATCGTAAATTTGTTTCCCGCGTTAACACCTGCATCTGGACAATAAATTGCTGGGTAACCTTAAATATATGATGTGGGTAAGTTTGACGTCAAGGCTTAGACTAGTTAAGGCCATCAGCATAACTTTCAAATAGTCATTACAGTAGAATCTCGATAATTGGGACTGGCTGGGACCGTGGCTCGGTTAATCGAAAATCCGGATTAGCCAGAGAATAAAAGAAATCAAAAGAAGGAATTGTACTCATAGAAATCCTCTTATATGGATCAAAGTGTATGGTGTACAGTGTAAAAACGTGCATATTGCATATACAGATAAACTCCACTGCAATTCATCTCTTGGCAAAAAATCTGTCAGTTTTGACCGTTTAAATTTTATGAGTTGCTATCGTGCTGTGCGATCCCGTAGTTATTTCAGCATAAGAAGCCCAAAATATTACGTTCATTATTTTGGTTATCTGTATTAAGACGTTTTTATTGTTTTGTTAGTCTTGTTATGTATGTAATGTAATTAACTTTTTATTGTACTTCTAAATCATTCCGGGTTATCCGGAGATCCGAATTAACGGAGTCCGACTTATCGAGGTTCTACTGTATTTCCAACAAGTGGTGGAGGAATGTTTGACAGTTGAGAACAGGAATTAGGTAGGGTTGTGAGAAGTTATGACGAAATATAGAGAAATACCATGGGTAACATGTGCAGGGTCGATTCATGACACTTACTTTGGTAATGTGAGGTTAAACAAATGTTATATACAGTACACAGTAGCGAGGGGTCACCATATGCCACACACAAATCCTACTTGAATATACTGTCCCGTGAAAAGGATATGAGGGAGAACTAGGACCAGGTTTACAAGTCCTTCCTTTGTACTTGTAGCAGGAATAAGCTGTGACCCTTGTACGCTAAAAAAGACCCTGTCTACATTAATTAATAAAATAGAATAAAATTTAAATGTTTTTTGTCCCATTATGATATATAGGTGGATTAAGAGAAACAGGGTAAATCTGTCTTAATTAGGTAATACGATTTTCTAAGTGTATTCTGACCAACTAGCTTCAACCGTCCATTATTGTCCTAGGTATCTACCAACCATGTCGTATCGGAGACTTGTGAGTTCAATGTAAATACCAGTGCCGAGCAACTCCTAGAGGATCAATATATTGCACAATATTACGTACATTGGTTTTACTTGGTCAACCCGCACTGTGCAATATTAATGCTCAATAAAGTATACTTTGATTTAAAGTAGAATAGGAACGGGTCTGTGGCAGGGTAGGGATGCGGTGTTGTCAGTTCGAACGCTGTGACTCAACCCGCCATCGCCAGTGGCAGAATTTAGCAACTACAGCACTAGTAAATTACTCCACCACAGCTACGATGAAACTGAGCGACGAACGGAAGTTTAACGTCGAATTGGCAACAAGGATCACCCTCGCAGCAAGATGTGAACTTCCTATTCGCTCAGATGGCGGAATCCCCCACTCCCTGTGGCCAATTCTACCTACTTAGAATTATATTCTGTTTTAAATCAAACTATAGATAGCGTGTGATACGTGTGCAGTCGACTTGAGGAGTAAGAAGACGGCAAGTGTTGTGACTGTAGCATTAGTTACAGCTTAGAGCAAGAAGGAAACACAAGCGAAAGTGGTTGAAGGAATGGCTTAGAGAAAGAAAGAAGTTTTCTGAATTTTCTAATCAGTTCAATTCCTTTCTGAAGTTAGTGCGCAACGAATTAACTGCAACTGATCAGCATTCGGTTAGTATTCTTTATATTTACGAAGCAACTTTCCGTACCGTTCATTTGTTTAAATTAAGTTGCTGCAATCCTTACTTTTGTTATCCCACAGAGCAGTTAGCTCCGATGCACATTAGGAACTGAACCTTCTATACCCATCTTTTCCCTTTGTAGCCACGTAAGGTGTTTACTCCAACACTGTTAATACGGAACTGAACCAGTATTGGGCAATATTGCCAACAAACGAAACAATATATTTAGCAATCTTTCAATTTGTTGTACGAGAGTTTAATATTATTGTACAATGCCAATTACTACACAATATATTGACATAGACTCTATATATTGATCGTCTAGGGCCTACTTTAGACCTTTAACTTTTTCTGGTAATGCATTCGGACATGGATGTCTTCTCACTCAGGGATGGAAAATAAGTGAATATGGGGGTGAATGAAATTGTCTCACCGATACTGAAAGCCTGCACCACTTCTACTTGGATTTATTCACTCTTTATCTAACACCGATTACGCGTTGTACTGCATGGGTAAAAACAATCAGTGCCGAAACTGAATCAGCTGTAGTAGATTAACCTATGTAGGGTGACTTGGTCGTTTTATAGGAGACTTCAGGAGATTTTCTGTGCCCGAAACCTAGCTTGCCATTCGCAATGGCTCCAGAAAGATGGCGCGACCAGCCACACCGCCCTAGACAACATTGATTTCCTCCAAGAAACTTTTGACAACCGCTCCATCTCCCTTAGAACAGACTTTCCTTAGCCAACGGCTTCCCCTGATCTTACACCTCCTGACGCCTACGTCTGGGGAATGATGAAGGAGAAGATTTTCGGTGATGACCCAGCAACCACCATCGTCCTGACGCCTACGTCTGGGGAATGATGAAGGAGAAGATTTTCGGTGATGACCCAGCAACCACCATCGTCCTGACGCCTACGTCTGGGGAATGATGAAGGAGAAGATTTTCGGTGATGACCCAGCAACCACCATCGTCCTGACGCCTACGTCTGGGGAATGATGAAGGAGAAGATTTTCGGTGATGACCCAGCAACCACCATCGTCCTGACGCCTACGTCTGGGGAATGATGAAGGAGAAGATTTTCGGTGATGTCCCAGCAACCACCATCGTCCTGACGCCTACGTCTGGGGAATGATGAAGGAGAAGATTTTCGGTGATGACCCAGCAACCACCATCGTCCTGACGCCTACGTCTGGGGAATGATGAAGGAGAAGATTTTCGGTGATGTCCCAGCAACCACCATCGTCCTGACGCCTACGTCTGGGGAATGATGAAGGAGAAGATTTTCGGTGATGACCCAGCAACCACCATCGTCCTGACGCCTACGTCTGGGGAATGATGAAGGAGAAGATTTTCGGTGATGACCCAGCAACCACCATCGTCCAACTAAAGGAAAAAACGTGTGTATAACGAGCATGAAACAACCCCTCTTCATCAAAATGATGCAAAACTTGCAAGAACCGTACGAGTGTTGCTTCAAATTGAACGGAGGCCATATAGAACATGTTTATACCCGATTTAGCTTCTTCTTACTCGCATGTGTTTGTAAAACAAATAAAATCAAATGTTACAAATATTTAAGCACTGTTTATTTTGGCATATACGGTATATTAACTCCAGTCGTCCGTCAGAAATTCCTAATGCCAGGTTCTGAGAAAATATCTCAAGACAAACTTTCCACTTATTTTTTAATCAATAGTTTGTATATTCCGTTGTTTAAAGGGGAGCAACATTTTTATTAATTTATTAAAAAGAGACGTGAGTTTGATTAACGCTTTTTTATGGTGTAATTACTATAAGCGGCTTCAACTACTTTCCAGAAGACACGTCATTTGGATGTGATGCAACTGGTATTACGGGTTGGTAGTATCTTTGTGGTTGTGGTTGTTTTACCCGATTAGTAACATTTCTTTCAATATGCAACCTACCTCTATCGGGGTAGTAAAGATATGTTACCTCCTTAACACTGTTACGTGCGGTTATGGTAATTCCGTTACTTGCATTTTATTCATTTGATTATTTTTTCAATTCCTGTTGTTATTCACTCTCTCCCTATATATAACTTGTCCAAATTTTCAATCTACAATAAAGTACCTTTTATTGAACTACTCAAGTTCAAACACATTTCTTTAAACTTTTAGTGGATCATTTTTAATATTAATTAGAGTTTTTTTCAAATATTAATTCATTAATTAAATTAAAAAATTCCTTTTAGTTTTGTATGGGAAGAAAAACCTTTCACATAAGGGGCAAGTTATGCAATATAGTTGTTTCGTCCCATTTGGCTTAAATTAAGTGATAACATAATTTTATAGAACAACTGATTTAATGTTAATAAATATGTAGTAGAACAGCTGTTATATATATATATATATATATATATATATATATATATATATATATATATATATATATATATATTTAGTAAAAAGTAACTAAAATAAATTGCTCTTGGTTGACCTAGGTAGGAATTGACTTTAAAGGTCTTTGTTTTTATAACTTTTTATGAATTTTGTTACAGTGAAAAACTTGGTACTGTAGGCCTACATTTTTCTTAAATTTTAATTAATCATGAATAATACAATTTCACAAAAAAAAACAAATATGTTGATAAGCCAAAGCCTAAACTAAACAAACATTTCTGCCTAGGATAATTTGTATTTGTTAATTTCTGCCAGATAATTCCCGTAATGTTTAAATAACATAATCGTGTTATCTGCAATAGGCACTTTGCGTTCCATTGGCCGTTAATGTTATGTTTAAACAATTAAAATGGAGCCGAGTTTCGGCTATAATTGGCCGATATCAGTTGATCGCTTGATGACTTGGTAAATAAACTGTATGCCTGAAAATATTTTATAATCTGAATGGTTTCTTATCTTGGATTTGAAACGTTCTAGAGCTTGCGAAGACCAGCTATCTTTATCCTGGAGGCTTTCCATTTATGTAGAATCTTATGTGCACCAGTTTACGTTTTCTTTTAATAGGTTATTATCTAGTTATATTAACAGGCCCTATTTTATTGTGATAAAACATTTAGTTGTAAATGAGAGTATTTAATAAGAGTTTTGTATTGTTGATTTTTAAGTTTTTTAATGTATTGTGATGAATTTTATAAATTGTAAGCTATGTTGTATATTGGTTTAATAAAAACGAGCTCTTGCAAAGGGATTTTGGAAAGAAATTCGAAACGTTGAGTGTTAAAAACACATGACTTGTCTGTGATCTGTCATTAGGCTATATAGAAAATAGAAAGAAAATTATTTCACCGATCAAACGTTTAATAGAGTTTAATAACAAAAGGTAGTTTAATTACAATTATACTGTGTCTAGCATTATTGTAATAGCTGACAGAATATGGAGCTTGACCTAGTATTATGGGTTGAGATTACACAGACCGGAAGCTAATCCGTCAGCTGATTACTTAATGTGTTTTCTAAAATATCAAGCCGTAGACCCCCCCTTGCCTTATCTTCTTAGAGATACAATGCTCCGTGTAGTACTCCAAGGCCCGTACACTTCCTGAAGCTTGGATTTTGTTGCATAGCATGAGACTTAGGTCAAGATAGTAAGATATGAGATTAGAGTGGATTTAAATTTAAACGCTTAATTAATTATCGTTTGTAATTTATTGATTGTAACTGTGGCATTAATTCGAGGCAATTTTAAGGTGGCTTAACAAGTTTGTAAGTGAAAGATATTAGCTGTTAATGGAGTTAATTATTTGATTAAGTTAATTAGAGCTTAGCTAATGAGAACAATTCGCAAAGGTAAATATTTAGAGAGTTCACGCAAAATCTACCTACGGCACACAAGTTTATTAATACATACAGACTAGTTTCGACGACGATATCGCCTTCATCAGTGATTGTTTACTTCAGATACATTATAAGTAGCCAACCATTGATGATGGTGACATCGTCGTCGAAACTAGTCTGTGTGTATTAATAAACTATTGTGAAGTGAGATTTTGAGTGAACTCTTTTAGTGTTTACCGTTGTTAATTATTAAATGCTATCATTGTATTGCAAGTTTACTTAAAGATTAGCAGTTTATATCTCACGATCTTACAAGATGGCGCAAACATAACTAGGTGTATAGCAAGCATATTTAAAATAATAAATATAATGGGCGCTAACATGAGTAGAACGATCAGCAAATGCTTCTAACACAATCCAATGTAATATTGGCAGAAGGAAAAGTTTTGTTAAAGATAAATCTTAAATTTTATTCCCACTGAACAGTGAAATAACATTGCGCTTTTGTTGGAATATTTACTAATGTTTAGTTCAGGGGGCATTTTTCAGACGACTATTCAATGGGAAGAAATAATGAGTAGTGTGGGAGGTCACGGAGAGCTGTGGTTTACCTACGAAGGTTCCTGACCAAGTCTTACGGAAGGAAGAAGACTGGGTCGCATGGTGCTGATGGGGTTTGAAGACGCACTCTATGTTGGATTCGCTAAATACTCGTTTCCTCGGTTATAAAGGAATCAATCATACATTTAGATTTTAATGTATAAACTTCGATTTGTTCCAATTATATTATGAACACTATAAGTTTGGTAATACAGGGATAATCAGTGAGATGATTGATTTAGCAGTAGGTATGATCATAATGCGCGTGTGTGCGCGTGGGTGAGAGAGAGGCATATAGTTTACATTATATTTATTGATCACAAACGATTCATAAACAAAAATGTTTTGTTTCTAATTTTAGAAGAATTTCGCCTGTTTAAACTTTATCTGTATTATAAAAACTCAATGCTTTCTAATAAACAACTACAGTTACTTACACTGCTTTGTTCGGTATAAAACGTTTAAAGATTTTAGGATTTTGTTATTTAAAGACAAACATTATTGTAACTCATAGTAAATAAAAACATTTCTTATGTACGTTCTGAGTAAAACTAATTAATGTTAGACATTCTGATGAAAAATCCATTAACAGTTTCGAATCATCGCTTTTTTGCCTGATTAAAGAAACCTTTTGGTGTGAAGTTGGTTTGAATGTTTCAGCTGAACTTTTAATTTTTACTTGCATTGAATGTGAACCCATTAAACGTAAAACAAAATTTGTTTTCTTTAGCATAACTCGTAAATTGGGGGTAATAATGAATGCATACTGAATCGTTATTGATATAATTAGTCCACTCAAACGCGTTTCGATTACAATGTCGTCATTACCGGTGAATTTTAACTACTACACCTGATTCTAATTAGTAGTTATAATTATTCTGTTTATAATTATAATATAAATTTTTAGTCGGTCTGCATTATTTATTAATTATTAATAAACGTAGAGTATTTATAATATAATACAGTTTACTATAGATCCAAGACGCTATACAAGAATAGCAATAGAATAACTAATATTACAAAGGTTAAACGATTTTAATCCCCATACCTCTTTTTGCTCTATACAATTTTGTGTTACTATTTGATTTTTACTCTTGTATTGTAGTCTTGGGTTTGTCGTCAGTTATTTTAATTTATAATATTGCCACTGTGCTCATTGTGCTGTTTTGTTTTAGCAGCAATGCGCCATGTGTATGCGTTGGTCGCGAAGCAGTATAAATAAAAGTGCACTGTTATTGGGTCGTCCTTTAATACAAGTCTATTTTTACTTCTATTTGGAGCAAACGTTTTGCGAGTCATTACGTAGACCCAAGAATAGACGCAGACTGCATAAGCAGGTGAAGAAATGTTGGTGTATTGTACGTACACCATTTTAAGCTTTCTACATTGTCTTAAACTTGTAGTTGATGGCACTTGGTGTTAATGAAGTTTTTCAAATAATAATTCATTGATTAAACTTCAAATGAAATAATTTTAGCTTTATTTGTTAGAAAACCCCATCATATAAAGCGCAAACTATGTAATATAGTTAATTCGAACCATTTGGCTTAACGTAAGTGATAATATACGATTTCATAAAATAACTGATTTTATGTTATAGGTTATGTCGTAGAACAGCTATTTCGACGCGTAGGCTATGTTACTTTATTTATATTACTTGTAAGTATTTAATAAAAAGTAACTGGAATATAATTTTGTTGTTGATCTAGCTAGGAATTGACGGAATATTCATTTTACAATCTATTTTACAATATTATAAAAAAGACAGTCTTTTGTTGAATATGTATCTTTTTGCGAATTAGGAATGTAACTGACCTCTTGGGCTTTTGTAGAGAAGGGTTGGTGAAACAGTAAATCAAAAGTACGTTTCACTATTGGTGCATACTTTTATATGTTAAGTGAATAATAGCTGCTATACAATACGTCTTCAAACTAATAGCTCAAATTCAAGATGAAAACAAGGAAAAAAAATCAGTCGAGAGCCGTTATTTTAAAAAAAATTTTAATAATTTGATAGTTTTAGTATCCAATGTCGGAGGGAAATATTTGTTTTGTGTATCATGAAATCTTATAAGAGTAAAATTACGTAAACACTAGAAATCAAAATGGTAAGTTTTATCTCACAGGCTTTGTAGATAAATAGCCACAAATTATTTTCCCTGTTTTGACATAACTGTCTGTTTTTATTCTTGTTTCCCGCGTCCTTCTGGCGGTACAACAATCCAGTCATTTGCTTTGATATTTCCCTATCTTTTCCGCCCTCGAGGACAGTTGTTTCCTTTCTTTGTTTCTCTTTTCCGGATAATTGTATACGTCGAAGGTAGTACGTTAAGTACCCAAAATGGTATAAAATTCAGATTTGTACACTGCAGAACCCGTCACCGTATAATGAAACTACTCTACTTGATTGATAACTTTGATTTCTCACTAAATTTGCGTCTTTATATTATCTGTAACTAATTGTACGCTATATAGATGTTATGGTGGAACACTGTCCGAGCACTATTCCTTAACAGAATAATATTACGTCAATTATCCGAACATGGAAAGATAACTTGAAAGAAATTATTATTAGTATAGCGGATCACACGATGAAGGGGCAGACCTTTTGCAATTGCTCTACAACTGCACATAAATACTGTAGTACGTATATTGTATTTGTAAATTTTAAAGTTAATATACAAGTTTAAAACTTACAATACTAAAGGCTTACATATTATTTATGTATAGGTCCTGTGTAATTATATAACAGCATTAGTTTTAGCTCGTGTTTTTTTTTATTTGTTCTAAATTTAATTTTAATTTTATTTAGAATACGAGTACAATACTGCAATACTTTTTATCTAATAACTAATTGGTTGTATTTCAGTAATACTATGTATAGTACGGGCCACGTAACCTTGAAGTTGGCCTTGAGAGATTCCTGTAGCGAGAAGGGAGGGGGTTCAATATAAAAACGTTCCTAAAAACATAGCAAGGGTTGTCAAAACGCTCAATGGTAGCTATAAAACTACTAGTCTGATCAGTCTCCGATTGCTTTGTGTAACTGATCGTTTCTTACATAAAGCTGTTGATGTATAGCTCACTATAGAATAAGCAACATGTTTTCAGAAGTGGTAGTATCTCAAGGCCACATTCACTGTTACGTGGTCCGCACTATAAGGTACTGTACTATACATGCAGTGAAAGAGTAAAGAACTAAAACGTAAACTGTAGTTTTATACCTATATAATATAATAATGTAGTAGATATGTTCGACCATCCGAACAACCTCCGGTCGCCACTAGTTCTGCTAACTGACCTAACTGTATTTATTTTGTAATGTTGATTTTATAATGGTTTTAGAATAATATATATATATATATATATATATATATATATATATATATATATATATATATATATATATGTGTATAATTAATTAATTAGAGGTCGAGTAATGAGACTAACCAAGAAATGTAAATGCAGTACAAACAAAATTACTCAGTTATCCTTAATTAGCCGTATACTAAACATACTAGTTTCGGCGAAGATGTAGCCATTTTTAATGATGGGATTGCAATAAGAAGTAATGTCCAGGTAGAAAAAATAAATTAAAAAACTGTAATCTCATCTCTGATGTAGTGATATCGTCGATAAAATTAGTGTCTTTAGTGTACTGCTAATTAGTGAGTACTTCATACAATGTTTCAGTAATTACCTTCCGTAATGAGTCTTATTTAATGCAATCTTGTAACTACAAGAACTCCCCATCCGTAGACAATTGTGACATTGCGGTGATTTTTGTTTCCGTTTTGTGTCATTAAGTGTTGTCACTGTCGATCTCTACTTTCTTGTGTGTCTGCATTTAGGTGTTATCACTAACTGCGGTAGAGATGCGATACGTGGTGAAGTTATTTCTCAAAATTCTACGGTTTAACTTTATAGTTATAAAAGTAAATGTAATGCAGCAATATTATTAATTTTTATTAGATCATAGATCGTAAATTATCTTATTCTAATTGTAAATAGTCTACTTAACACATCGTTTCGAACATTAAGTCTAAAATAAAAACTTTGGGCCTCAACAATAAGATAACCCGCAACTTTTCTTTCAGTTGAAGTCCATGTACTTTGGTTATTTGAAGTCCTTGTACTTTGGTTAGTTGAAATCCGTCCACTTTCGTTTAGTTGAAGTCCGTGTACTTTGGCTAGTTGAAGTCCGTGTACTTTGGTTAGATGAAGTCCGTGCGCTTTCGTTTAGTTGAACGTCACGTATTTTGGTTAGTTGAATTATGGTCATTTGAAGGCTATCCGTTTGCACTTGTGAACTTGTACTCATGTCGCTGATAGAGAAGCGCATGCGCAATAGTGTTGTTATGTTAATAGCAACCGAAGTCGCCGCCTTTTTCCTTTACGTTAAGATCTACTATGGCTTTGTAAAATACTGTGTTTACGGGCAAAATAGCGCCCTAGACCTGCTTTTTTCTCTTATTTAAATGCAGAATTAGAAATTTAATCGCAATCAGTGTATTCGAAAAACATGTTAAATTAAACAGTGAAATTGGGAATAATTTATTTTTCACTGTATTTCAAACTGGTATTGCTTCAAACTACTTCAAGAGACGAGTCCAAGTAGCGAGGCGAGTGGCAGCATTGCTTCGTGGGAGTTATATTTGTAATTATTTATGCTCTGGTACACGGCCAGTTTTGTTACCTTTGTGGCGTCTCAACCTCCTTTTCTAAGGACACAAAGAAAGGTGCCTAATATGGAGGTGCCTCTACTCCCACCAATCCGTCCGCACTCCCGCTCGGAGGACTAGCGTCGAGCCCCAGAACTAATCGGGATCAGTAGAACCTTCGGAACGCCCACGTAAACACCCCGACTGATTAGTTCGGTCCAGTCAGTGTAATCGGACCTTTATCCACTCTCGGCGGCCTTACCTATGTATGGGTCGGACCCTTAGACTGAGTCCTTGACAGCCACTCTGAAACACAAAGGGCTTATTCCATCATCCTATGTAGATAAGGGAGTAACAGACTACAAGCACTCTGTCGCTTGTCGCTATAGCAAAGTAGAGTAGTAGTATTGTATCTAAAACAAAACCCAGAACGTTTTATACAGTTGTCTTCGAATTAATTATAAAGATCTTTTGCATAAAGGTCTATTCACACACATCAGTCGAGTCACAGTTCCGTCAAAGTTCAGTCAAAGTTGCGTCCGGAATTCGTCAGTCAACTGTCCGTCAGTTGGCTTCAGTCAGTCGTCAGTCACTTTATACAGTGATCTTACAGTCAAGCTTATTTTATCATGAGTGAATTAAATTGGATAATATATAATTACCTCAATGGCTGATTTTACTATAGTAGAGTTAGCTGCAATAGCGATAGCCTTAGATGACGAAGAGATTGAAAATAAGAGAAAAAGGCGAAGGATATGGGTTCATGTTTTATGGAAGAAAAGGGAAAGTCAGGGAGAGTTCATCACGTTATTTAAGAGACTAATGGACGATGAAACTAATTTCTTTAAATATTTTAGGATGACAAGTGAAACATTTCATATTTTACTCGGTAAAGTGGAAGTGCATTTCATTCTTCACAGACGAGTCCATGTACTTAGCGTTAGACATATCATACAAAACTATATTTTTGCGAACACATTCTATCAATTTTTCATCGTTCATCTTGATGATAAAATATAAATTCTGCACAGAAATACAACTTTTATATAAAAACGCAATCCTTTTAAAATAGCAAACACATCCGTCATACGACCGTCAGGCGTCCGAACAATCGAAAAATATCGGTGGGAAGAAATCTGAAAATGACTGACGGACGCCGGCAGAGCGACTGACGGACCTGCGCCGGATGAGTGTAGATAGCGCAACAGGAAATCCATTATAGAATAAATGTTTTGACTGTGACGTGACTGATGTGACTGACCTGTGACGCGCCGGAACTGATGTGTGTGAATAGACCTTAACTCGAAATGCTCCGAACTATAGGAAATATCCACAAATATACTTTGTACTGATGCATCTGTTCATTATTGTACACATATATACAAACGCACGTGTGTATTGAACGTTATTTGCTGTAACGAAAATCAAAAGTAATATTTTATTGCTTTGAACATACTTTAAAGTTATCACATTTTTTATCTAAAATGAATTGAATGTATTTGTATTCAAACGTTCTTTGTGTCGTCGACCTCTCTATTACTTTTGGTTTTGTTACCTCAATAAATGTCTTAATAACTTTTCAGGTGTTATAATTTCCTTTTTTTATTTAAAGAAAGCAAACACTCTGTTCGTTTAAGGCAACCTTTTCGTTAGCATTCAAGTCTGTCGTATGGAACACTTAGAAAGAAACCTGTTGCATTAAGGATTAAACAAGAAGGCATTTGCAAGTATATACCCACTTGTAATTAACTTATACGGACGCAATCAGTAAGTACATTTCCCATATCCATGAAGCTGTAATAAATAATGGACAGTCATGGCTTACAAAGGGCGTTCCGCTCCACTGATTGCTCTACCATTATGAGAGATTTGACACTGGATGGAGCCAAGATTATCTAACGCTGACTTGTATGTGCACAGTGTATTGTTCTCTCATCCTAGAAACCCGATTCACACTGGATCGAAACTGCCTGGGAGACGTCACGATATTCTATACAGTTTGATTATACTGTTTATATAGGTAAACACTTGGCGTTTGTGGCGACACAGTGAAGTATGTCTGTGCATGTATTGCTTACCTAGAGGTCTGATATTATATTGAGTAGGGATGGGCCGATTCCGATTCTCGATTCCAGGAATCGTCGATTCTAGGTGGTATCGAGGAATCGTCGATACTTGATTCTTCATTCATAAAAGCGTCGATTCCGATTCCTATTTTGTTAACTATTAAAATATGCGTGTGGAGTAATTTATTACCAAACAAAATTTATTACCAAAATTTATTATATTTGTGTGGAAAAATAATTAATTACCAACTATGTCTTATTTATGTATTAGTTGATTTGAATGAATTAAATGATTAAAGTAAACGAAAATATTATTATTTATGAAGCAACAGCAATCAAGATCGTAACAATTTCTGGTCGTTTGGCATCGCTCGTCTCTCTCTCTCTCTCTCTCTCTCTCTCTCTCTCTCTCTCTCTCTCTCTCTCTCTCTCTCTCTCTCTCTCTCTCTCTCTCTCTCTCTCTCTCTCTCTCTCACTAAATGTCAGAACAAAACACAAAAAAGTACAGTAAAAACTCGATTAACCGTCACCGTCGGAACCGTGGCCATGACGGTTGAGCGAATAGACGGATAACAGAAACACTGTATTATTCCTCCGAAACCTAACCTTAATAAATTATATTATAGACAGATATCACTCTCACGGTTGAAGGTTTTGTGTATCCTATTACATTAAAACAGAACTTTTAAAAGGTTTTGCCATATGACCAAGATGTTAACTAAATTAATTATTAGAGAACTAACATGTAAGCTAATATAACTTGAAAGAATCGAGAATCGACTAAAGAATCGAGAATCGAAAGGAAAATTTTAGAATCGAAATCGAAAATTTTAGGAATCGGCCCATCCCTAATATTGAGTGATTCAGGTTTTCATTTATTTACAGATTTTGGGACCGATTATAAAACATAAAGATGAAGTATTATGAAGTATAATACTTAAACTGGACTCGAGACTTTGAAACAGGAAATCAGCTTCTTGAGAATATTTCTGGATGTATAATAATAACATAGAGTCTAAAGCTGAACACTACGTATATATCCCTTGTACAAGTCCCCTGGGGTGTGTGTGTGTGTGTGTGTGTGTGTGTGTGTGTGTGTGTGTGTGTGTGTGTGTGTGTGTGTGTGTGTGTGTGTGTGTGTGTGTGTGTGTGTGTGTGTGTGTGTGTGTGTGTGTGTGTGTGTGTGTGTGTGTGTGTGTGTGTGTGTGTGTGTGTGTGTGTGTGTGTATGTGGGTGCGCGTGCGTGTGCGTGTATTTATATTACTTCACCCAGTACTATATATAAATATTGGGCTAATAACGTCACATTGCACAATTGAGTTAGGACGATAGACACTACTGCACGCCGAGTAAGGGTAGACACCGGTTGTCCGAATAATGGCATACTTACACATAGAGTGCAGCTCAAGCACCCCTATCGGATCTCCCGAGGATGTAAATAATCCCGGCGCCATCGAGACAGTTGCCATAAAAGCAAGTTTCCGAAGCACATACAAAAATCGTTACTTATAAAATGAATTTAATCATTATTTGCTTCTTTATGTTTCGCATTTCCTGTTTGCTTTTATTTTTCTGACCGTTTTGCTTCAGGTTTAATAATGTTTATCTAGTTTTGCTCACATTTTAATCGTAGTTAATTTATGTAAGCTGCATATACGTATACGCGTTTTGCTTTTTGTCCGTTGTGTATAAGAGAATGTTTACATTAGTTAAAACTATTTAGATGATGATGACTAGGTTAAAGAAACTATTTAAAATGCTCCTTTTTTAAAACGTCAGCCATCATTCGACATGATTATTGAAACTTTTCTAAAAGTATGTTTTTTATATAAAACTGTTGATATTTTTATAAAGTACGAATATACATCTTCCTTGTGTAACTGACCATTAATTTTTCTTATAGTATTCCTTCAGATGTGATTCAGCTGAAAAACCATAGCTAGAAGCGTTCGTCTAGGATTCATAATTGTTTTGGGTAAAGAAGATAACCATTCTGTACTTACTAAGTGTACTATCATATGATTTGCATAAGGTCAGGATATAGAAAACCCGATTAGTGAAGATTCATTTCTTTAATGCGTGGAGAAGCTCGGTTTACGCGTTTAAAAGTTTCGTTGCTGAAGTACGCACTGGGGGGGGGGGAGTCTGAAGGTATGTGTAATACTAGGAGGTCGTAGGAGATTCAAGGCTAAGGGATACAAGGTAGCGGCCAATCTGTTAGTTACCACGGCAACAACCTTTCCTTTATATTACAATCTCAGGATCGAGGAAGAGATATTTTTAAGATAAGAAAAATAATGAAAATCTGAAATAGAATCTTGTTTTGGCGGGGGGACAACTTTTAGGGTCAGCGGGAACATGGAAGAAATTTGAAAACTAAATAAATAATGTTATTTTGGCGCTTAAAATCGCAAGAGTAGTGGTAACCTCTTTTTCTAAAACCGTATGAAATGGATTTCTTACATTAGACTTGAATCAGTTTAATAGTTTTATTAACAATGAGCTATAATTTTGTTGAAAACGTAGAATAACTTTTTCATTAAATCCTTATTTGTGTACTCGTGTAAGAAAACTATATGTAATAAATAATAATGGAGTAGTTGTGCTTCATATATACCATAGTCAGTACTATTGCTTGCTGCTGGCGGAGTATCTAGTTATTATGGGTTAATATTTTTGTTATAAAACCCATAGGTTTGCAGAAGTGTATCCTTACCGACGGCCCAGACTGGGTTAGCCCATGCTCGGATAGCACGTTACCATAGAAACCAATGACATCCGAATTAAGTCCTTTAAGGACACTTTAATTCCCTGATTGCATAGATTATATTCAGGTAAATTTTAGATTTTATTTTTCCTGAAGTCACCAAAGAATAAAGAATTATTCGGAATGTAATTTCCTATTTAATCTAAAGTGGTAAAGCATTTTTTGCTGTTCACAGTGATACAATAAAATGTTTTTTGAAGTATAATTTATAAAAATACGTATATGATTGTATATATAAATACAAAATCGATTTATTTGAACTAGATTTACTTGAAACTGACAATTGAGACTCGGATATCTCGATTTTCAAAATATTATCCTATTATGACGACCGAATGTAAATAGCTCCATTAGAAAATATAATTCTCTCTATGGAATTATAAATGCATGTACTAATATCATTCTAGTCACGAAATTTAACTTCGTTCAGTCGCTTATTTGTGTTGTCTAAAAGGAAAACCCATGGTTATTGAAGGTCATCAATGGTGTATTGTTAAGAACTCTTCAGAAATGTAAGAACAGATGGTGGAATTAGAGTTGTGTTAAATAAACCTTTCGTGTACATTATTGAGAATATTCCCTAGAATCTTTCAGTAAAAATACTAGAACAAAGACTTTTTATTAGAACTCGGAATTATATTTATCTTGTTCCATTTGATTTAATAAGAGATCCTTACTGCTTTGCGAAGAATAGATTTACTAAGAGTTCCTTACTGCTTTGCGAAGAATAGATTTACTAAGAGTTCCTTACTGCTTTGCAAACCATAGATTTACTAAGAGTTCCTCACTGCTTTGCGAACCATAGATTTACTAAGAGTTCCTCACTGCTTTGCGAACCATAGATTTACTAAGAGTTCCTTACTGCTTTGCGAACCATAGATTTACTAAGAGTTCCTCACTGCTTTGCGAACCATAGATTTACTAAGAGTTCCTCACTGCTTTGCGAACCATAGATTTACTAAGAGTTCCTCACTGCTTTGCGAACCATAGATTTACTAAGAGTTCCTTACTGCTTTGCGAACCATAGATTTACTAAGAGGTCCTCACTGCTTTGCGAACCATAGATTTACTAAGAGGTCCTCACTGCTTTGAGAACCATAGATTTACTAAGAGTTCCTCACTGCTTTGAGAACCATAGATTTACTAAGAGTTCCTCACTGCTTTGAGAACCATAGATTTACTAAGAGTTCCTTACTGCTTTGCGAACTATAGATTTACTAAGAGTTCCTTGCTGCTTTGCGAACTATAGATTTACTAAGAGTTCCTTGCTGCTTTGCGAACCATAGATTTACTAAAAGTTCCTTACTGCTTTGAGAACCATAGATTTACAAAGAGTTCCTTACTGCTTTGCGAACCATAGATTTACTAAGAGTTCCTTACTGCTTTGAGAACCATAGATTTACTAAGAGTTCCTTACTGCTTTGAGAACCATAGATTTACTAAGAGTTCCTCACTGCTTTGAGAACCATAGATTTACTAAGACTTCCTTACTGCTTTGCGAACCATAGATTTACTAAGAGTTCCTTACTGCTTTGAGAACCATAGATTTACTAAGAGTTCCTCACTGCTTTGAGAACCATAGATTTACTAAGAGTTCCTTACTGCTTTGAGAACCATAGATTTACTAAGAGTTCCTTACTGCTTTGAGAACCATAGATTTACTAAGAGTTCCTCACTGCTTTGAGAACCATAGATTTACTAAGAGTTCCTTACTGCTTTGAGAACCATAGATTTACTAAGAGTTCCTTACTGCTTTGAGAACCATAGATTTACTAAGAGTTCCTTACTGCTTTGCGAACCATAGATTTACTAAGAGTTCCTTACTGCTTTGAGAACCATAGATTTACTAAGAGTTCCTTACTGCTTTGAGAACCATAGATTTACTAAGAGTTCCTCACTGCTTTGAGAACCATAGATTTACTAAGAGTTCCTTACTGCTTTGCTAACCATAGATTTACTAAGAGTTCCTTACTGCTTTGCGAACCATAGATTTACTAAGAGTTCCTTACTGCTTTGCGAACCATAGATTTACTAAGATTTCCTTACTGCTTTGCGAACCATAGATTTACTAAGAGGTCCTCACTGCTTTGCTAACCATAGATTTACTAAGAGTTCCTTACTGCTTTGCGAACTATAGATTTACTAAGAGTTCCTTACTGCTTTGCGAACCATAGATTTACTAAGAGTTCCTTACTACTTTGAGAACCATAGATTTACTAAGAGTTCCTCACTGCTTTGAGAACCATAGATTTACTAAGAGTTCCTCACTGCTTTGAGAACCATAGATTTACTAAGAGTTCCTTACTGCTTTGAGAACCATAGATTTACTAAGAGTTCCTCACTGCTTTGAGAACCATAGATTTACTAAGAGTTCCTCACTGCTTTGAGAACCATAGATTTACTAAGAGTTCCTTACTGCTTTGAGAACCATAGATTTACTAAGAGTTCCTTACTGCTTTGCGAACCATAGATTTACTAAGAGGTCCTTACTGCTTTGCGAACCATAGATTTACTAAGAGTTCCTTACTGCTTTGAGAACCATAGATTTACTAAGATTTCCTTACTGCTTTGCGAACCATAGATTTACTAAGAGGTCCTCACTGCTTTGCTAACCATAGATTTACTAAGAGTTCCTTACTGCTTTGAGAACCATAGATTTACTAAGAGTTCCTCACTGCTTTGAGAACCATAGATTTACTAAGAGTTCCTCACTGCTTTGAGAACCATAGATTTACTAAGAGTTCCTTACTGCTTTGAGAACCATAGATTTACTAAGAGTTCCTCACTGCTTTGAGAACTATAGATTTAAGTTGGGTTTTACTGTTCGATGATTGAGCCGTGGTGATAGCCGTCGATAGGGATTTATCTCAGCCGGGTAATTCGATCCAGCGGGAAGTAGCAGACGTACGACTTGCGACTCAACGTGTTAGAGAACGCCACGGTTCACCGACACTATACACTTTCGCTTGTCCTCTGTTGAACCGATCCATCTGCATGTAAGAATGAAACAATAGCGGCTCAAGTCCAATAAAAGCCTTTGTTGCTGGTGGAATGCCCATCTGATCGCCCTCTGGCTGAATTGTCAAAACTGTTGTTCGAAACGAGACAATTAATCTTGAGAAGTGCTTCACTCATCCTGAAAACTCTTACAAAGGGTAACATCGCCCAGTTGGTAATAGTTCAGTGAAATTAGTACAGTTCCCAAGTGTAGATACGTTTCTACAAACATTGGCTTAACTGGTCACTCGTAGGCTGGCGCGCCATCGATCGATAGAAAAACTCTACTAGCCCTATTCAAAAACATTGGTTTTTGTAGTGCGTGTTGCATAAAAGGCCGTCGCTAGGAATTTGTAAATCATCTGGTTATTATTATTAAATCTACATTATTGTAAATAAATACTACATTATAATGTCTGTGGAACGGTCTTTTGCTTCCTCTGCTCGCCCTTCGAGGTCCAGCTATGCCATGTTAATCCAATCTTTGTAAAAAATTATTTACATACTTCTATAAATCAGGAAGATCTGAAAGAGATTTTAATGAGCAATTTTGAGATTTCTTTGAATCGTCTATTTATTGTAATTATGACATTTATTTTTGCCTGATCATTGTATTGTCCCATTAACTGCACTAGTTGACCCTTTCGTAGTAACCTTTACCCAAACGGATTTATTATAGTAACAAATATATGTTTCATATCGTGTGATATAGCATTTTTTTTCCGTACTTCCCTACAGATCTTTAAATATTTTGATTAATATATCCTCAAACAAAAGAGACTGCTTTTGTGGGAGAGACATTTTTTTATGAAACTGGATGAGAGATATGTATTGCCCATGTACACACATTTAACAATGCCAATTGACATGGCAGTCGAAGGTTTATCTTGATATGACTATGCATGCGGCAGAGTTGTGTGTGTGTGTGTGTGTGTGTGTGTGTGTGTGTGTGTGTGTGTGTGTGTGTGTGTGTGTATATGAGTGTGTGTGTGTGTGTGTATAGTTTATTGATTAGTCAAGTGTCGTAAATTGAGCTGCAGTTTTTTTTTTTTTATTTTCAATTATTGAGTTCCTTTGAAGAGTGTATGCCTTCAAATAATTTTTTTTGTGCAACATAAGCTTAGAAAATAACCAAATATTAAAAATGGCAAAATACAAAAACCATCAACGGGTTTTAACATTTTGTTAATGTTAAAAAAGCGAGATTAAATTAAAAGTAAATATAATTTTTTTTTGAAAATTAGAAATTTAAAAATTAAATAGAAAAATTAATGATTTTAATGCCGACATAATATTTTTACTTTAATATTGTCGAGTTTATTGAGTTAGAAATAGAAACTTTCTTCTAACAATAATTTTGTTCTAATTTTGCTAATTTTTATACAATGTAATACAGTAAAAATGTTACAAATAATTAATAAACAAGACTATTACAAATACAAGAGTATATTTACTTGGACAAATTACAACGGTTGAAAAAGTTATTTGCTTTTAAATATAACCTTTGCGTAAGTAAATTATTGTATTTTGTATGTTTCTTAAGGAACCTTGAAAATGCCAGTAATGTCAGTTACCGGAAAAGTTTAAACAGTTGTGATTTGTTTAAGTAAAATTTATTACTGTATTTGTAGTAGCCTTGTTTAGTGACTATATATATAATACGATAATATTAGGAATCCTGAAATAGTCCAGAAACTATTCAACTATCAAAACGTTAAGAAATTGTACTCTTCCTTCAATAGTCGCCATCATCAAAGAATTTACTGAACACAATCAGTCATCGATAGAGTTTACTTGTGCAACACTAATAGCAACTCTGACAAATCGTTATTTTACTATCACGTAAACATTAAACACTTCCAACAATTGTTTTGTTACCTTACTGCGCATGCGTTAGGTACACACGCCGTTGGAATGACGCAATAACTGCGACCTACGTAAACCTTTGCCCCGCCTTCTGTATTTCTGGCTTATGTCTCGTTAGTTAAGCATAAAGTCCAGTTTAATTTATGTTCGGGCTTAATTTTAACGCTTATCTGTCATTTTTAAATAAGTGTTTCGGAAAGGTTAGAACACGAGTATTTCGCTCGAACTCTCTAATGGCGTGGCGTGGTTGTATATTTATTATTTCAAAGTACTGTGGTTAGGTCACTTGAAGGTTTGTGAAAGATTGAAAGATATACATTTTCTCATTTTAAATTCTTTATATCAGATGTTGAAAATTTTAAAACTATTTATCGAAATACTATGTATAATAAAACAATAATACCTAAATTACTCGCTGTCCCTACGGCGAATAATGTAGACCAATGAGCAATCTCCAATTCACTCCGCATCCTACCACCTACAGGATGATATCACGTAGAAACCTTTATTTTTAACCAAATAAAAAATATTGGGTCCGTTTCAGCGAAACATCTTTGTCCATATGAGCCGTGTTCGCCCTACATTGTCAACTACTGAGGCGATTTATAAGCCCACAGAATCCCCTTTTAAACTCGTATACATCCCTTATCCCCATTAGACAGTTTTACCCTTAAGGTTTTCTTTGTTAAAAGCTCTATTATCCGGGACCCTCGGGGTCGGCATGTTGCAGGTTAACGAAAGCTTCCGGATAGTAAAACCTAACCTATACAGTCTATATACTGTGCATAACGTTATGCTACCTATCAAGGGAAATTAAATGCACTGTTGAAATATGACCTTCTACATTTGTTTTATCCAATTACTGTATTTCCATACGTATTATTAAAAGCACACGCTTGCGTATACAAAATTTATAGGAAAAAATGAAGAATGAAAAGATACGTATTGCTAAAGAAACTTTTTCCATCTTACAACATTAAAATAAAACCTGCACCAGTACATTTAAGTATACAAAGTCTTATGGTTTTATAATGTTTAAAGATTTATAATGGATATAAAATATAATAATGGATATCTGACTGGATACGCGACGACCACCTTTCAACAAAAACTGTATATCCGATGAGTCACTTCTTGTAATAACAAAGACGGTTATTGTACTGATCTCTTTTTGTTTTGAAAATTTTCCGGTTAATAGAATGTTCCGGATGATAGAATGCTCTGTGAAAGAGCTTTTACTGTATTACGAGCCACGACTCGCTGTCATGGACAATCCCGCCCCTTGAGCTATCTCGATAAGTTTGAGTGTATGATTACATACTGTATTACATTAAGAACCTATTTGTAATGAAACTTTTGTACTTTTAAAATCCCATACATCGCCTCAATTCAGGTTTAAGCATTGTTTAGCAATAGACGCTTGATGAAGTTTGTTTACAAGAGAGGATTTTATCTACAGGCTTGACGGTTAAAATGTTTTCAAGTTGATTACATACAGTATTCTCCTACATTTACAGTTCTTATTTTAATGTAAAGTATTCATTTAATGACGTCTCTCTTCTCATTTCGTCATCTAAGAACACGTCTAGTTGTTTAACATATTATTTTCTCCTTCTAAAATATATTTTCTTACCCACCATTTCCATCTCCGGTATTGTATATAGGCTACATTGTTCGCGTTTAGAACATCCCACTACAATTCCGAAACCTTCCAGGTGTGAATAAAACAACAGAGATAGCAAAGGTGGAGTACGACAGCACTTTATACAATTGTTTTTATATTATTTTGTTTACACACATTATTTTATTTTTGTTTACAATTTCTTTTAAAAAACAATTTTGTTACATCCTTCAATGTTGCATTTTGTAGTTCTTTTCTCGTAGCTTCTTCTAAATAACACTTGCTCCGGAAAAATTGACGACTATTCCAATTTTTTTTTTTTTTTTTTTGAACAATTAAATACATACACTATTGAGCCTGAAGACATTCGCACTTTAATTATCCGATTCTTATATTGAAAGCATACGTTTGTTTTCGTGTTCCATGCAGAAACACAAAAACAAGTCTTGAAACATTTTTTTAATAATCAAAACCTATTATAATAATTAAAAAATTATATACTAGCGCTGCCTATCACGGTTCCTCCCGCAGCACCTCAACGCCTCTCTCTCTTGTCTTCATCTCAAAATATGTGCATTCTGTTCACGACCTGGTATTAAACCATCTACCATGCTACCGTGTAAATTATACGCTTGGCCTTGAACTTTAAATCATCTTTAACATTTGATACAATTACTATCATAAACTCACAAACAGTTACTTATAAAAATATATGACGTCATAGCCCTATATCAGTTTCCTTTGCCCGCTCACTAACTTATTGTTTACTTATGGTTTATGTTTTTAGTAATTTACATTTATTTATATTTTTGGTTATTTATATATAAGTTTTTTTTGTTTTTGTTTTAAAAAATGCTAGTTTTATTGACGATACTAATTTAAAATAGCGATTTTTATTACGGTTTTTGCAAAAAAGCTCAATCAAAATCGTTATTTATGAAATTTTATATAATTCACACACACATAAAACTAAATGTTGTCACACTATACATAAATTGAATCATATTTTCAGTAACCAATAATTTATAACGATTCTAGAAATTAGGATTACTCCATTGAATTTTACATTTTCCACAGTCATATCCCTAAATCGTTCATTGTACTACACTTTAATTCAATTATTACTTCAAAAATCGCGATAAAATTTGCAACATTAATTACAATTAATTACTGTAATAAACTTGGAAACAAAAAGGTTATTTATGAAAATGTATAACTTTTTATACAATATACATTACACTCGCAACATAAAACTAGAACTTGCACCCTTTATATAAAACTAAACGTTGTTACCGATTTAAGTCTTGACGAAAAGTAGGGGGGCACCTCTTTACCCTGCACAAGTGTTGCCGTAATACCCCCCTACATCCTACCAGGGGGTTTATGTTCCTACCCTAATCCTATTTATACACACAACCGTTCCTTTCCTTCGTAGACGGTAAGGGTCATACCGGAGATAAAACTACAATAACCTTTTAATATTATTGATTAATTATACGGGTTCGTTTCCTTAAAACCGAAATAATAATTAAGTAATTAATGCTTTGCTCAAGAGTGTATTGTTTTCCTATTATATCACAATAAATATTTTTATTTCGATTACATTTGGTTTTGAATCAAATCTCTAAAAATTGGACAAAAAGAAATTTGTTTACTGTTTCTACTCATAACTTCTTTTCCACTTTCTTTTTCAATTCCTTCTATTAGTTTACACTTTCCTTGTATATATTTATATATCTTGTTAATAAAATACTTTTTATTTATTCCCTTCAAGTTCAAATACATTTTTTAAACTTGTAGTGGATGACACGATATGTTAATAGTTTTATCAAATATTAATTCAATAATTAATTTTAATTTTATTACGAGAGAAAAACTTTTCACAAAAAGGGGCAAGGTATGCAATATAGTTATTTCGTCCCACTTGACTAATAATAAGTTATAACATGATTTTATAGAACAGCTGATTTTGTGGTATAGCTTATGTAGTAAAACAGCTGATTTTGTGGTATAGCTTATGTAGTAAAACAGCTGTTATGTGAGAGGTTATGTTACTTTGTTTGTATTAATTGTAACTAAAATGAAATATTTCTTTGTTGACCTATTTAGGAATTAATTAATTTTATTTGCATTGTTAAATTCTCATTACCTTGAAGCGATACCAATATCCAAAACTCGCTCTTTTTTATTTTGTAAAAGGTAAACTTAGTTGTAAACTTTAAACGTATACAAAATTGCAACATTTGATCCAGATATTTATCTGACGTGTTATGCGCACGAAATACAGTTTGGTATTTAGTTAGTTGTTGGTAAATCTTCTAAAGCTCGATCGTGCAATAAACGAAAGTGGACGGGATATTTATTTAACTGGATGCAATCTATTGTTTTGAAATGTTGTTTTGTGTTTGTGTTTTATAAAAATTGAAGCCGGTGAAAGCAGCGTGCAGTGTGGAAACGCGTCTCTATTTCTAGCCGCTCGTTAAATGCGCTGAAATATTCCAAACTTTCACAGATTTCATTGTTCTGTAACAGATGTGTAAGGGAAAGGTTTCATCCTTAGGCTCGAGAAACGTTTCTGGAATTATGTAACTATTTTCGTATTATAAAATGGTTTGAATCCTTTTAATTAAAATTCATATGAGCATTGAAATTGGTTTATCTATTAGTAAAATATCTTCTAAATTCTTCTTAATGAAATAGCTATTTAAGTTGTTCATGACTTCGTGAAATATTGTTGTAAATTAATATTCTTTTGTATCATATTAGAAGTCGCTATACTGTTAATTGTTTGGATTTTGTTTTTGCGTTTTTTATAAAAAGTATAGAAATATATACATTGTTCTGTTCAACAACTACAGATAGCTAGAATGAAGGTCAGTCTCTGTGCTACTCATTTGGCTTTATTCTTGCATACTAGACACTCTAAAAACATTAACTTAATAGAAAGAATTCTGATTTGTTTCCTTTATTCGGAATAATATTACAGTTTTTAGATTGTTATAAATACACTTGTTATAATAATTGTATGAGAACAACTTTCTAAAACTTTTCATTATTAGCAATAAATAAAGTATAATGCGGTAAACAGAGGGAAATGTGTTTTGTACTTTGGATGCCTGTGGTTATATGCAGTCCGGCACTTCCCCATCTTCCCCTATAAAAATGTGAAGATATGGTCCCACTTTTGGGGATGGCTACCAGGGTTGGGTTTCATAATGATCTACGAATATTTCTAGACGAACTTTATCAAAGGTGGGACGAAATGTCCCTAGGACGAAGTGTTTTTTATTCAGTTATTCTGGCTGGGAGTTGCCCTTATACTCCCAAGTCTAAACATTTTCCTTCAACTCTCGTTTCAGTAGTTATCACACTTGCATTTCAAGCATATCCATACTATATTCTCCAAGAAGACCTTAAGAACTGCTACTTTACGCGTTCGGGTGTACGAGGCCAAGTTGTATCTATATCCTTCCAAAATTGGTTTTTGTAGAATCTCCTGTATTTTTAGTTTCTTGTTCAGTTTTATGTAATTTTTTCAGAATCTAAGACGTTTTAAATGTTTTGTCAAGTTGTTTTGAACATTTGAACTCATTTTTATTTAGAGTATCATAATTCCCTGCCTTTCCCAGGGTTGTCACACTACTAGTGGACGAGTTTCGGAGGACCTCCATCAGTCAAAACGTTTTACGAATTCTGACTTTTAGAGTTCGTAAAAAGCTGTGACTGATGGAGGTCCTCCGAAACGCGTCCACTAGTAGTGTGACAATCCTGGGAATGGCAGGGAATTATCATACTCTAGATAAGATTATAAATCCTAACGGAAAAGTAGAACTTTTGCTTTTCCATTTGGCGGTAATGGAAAATTGTTTTCGTTACTCAATTGGCATAACCTCAAAATACCTGGAATTGGAACCGAGTCAGCTGTTATTGGCGAAGGAGTGGTCTGCGAAGGTTTCTACTGCTGTAGAATGTGACGGTTTCTCTTCGACAAGACGAGACATTGAATATAGGTTAAATCAAGGTCGTTGACCGCACGTCGGAAATAAAGAGCTGAGGTCTTCCTAGAAGCGGCGTGAATTGTTTTATAAGACAAATAGTGTCGGCGTTTATTATCAGAATGCGTGGACAATGGACTAGTTAAATAAGCTGGCCAGTAGTGGCGCCAGGCCCATGCTCTCAACTGATTTTATCGTGTTACAAAAGCGTAGTTATGAATCTTTCCGCGCTTTTTGTTTAAATTATGACTACAAGAAGAAAGGCATTGAACAAACGTCCATATTTAGTTTTATCCAACGCTACCTAGATTAGATAACTGTATCCTTGGTTTTCGCCCAAACTAATCTTGCAATTATCTCTGAGTGTTGACTCATTGTGATTGCTATTATATTTTGTTCCATTTGCAACATATATACTACCCTGCTAAAAGTGGGGACTAGTAGGGAAATCTTCAAAACTCGAAATTATTATTTTTTTTTTAAATTCTGATTACTAATTGTTTTTTAATGTGGTTTACTAATTTTGTATTCTAATAAACAAAGCTTGTACTTTTTGAATAGCTTGAAAAATATTTGAAAGCATTTTACTCAAATTGTAAATTGATAGCTAAATAAATAGTTATTGTCAACAAGGTCGTAAATCATTCATGATTTTTCTAACTGTTGGGAGTTTTTTCTATTACTGAAATTTGCGTCTACCAGGATGTATGTTCTTCAATAAAACATGTTTTAAGTTTTGTCGGGTTTTAAAGTCATGGATTCAATTTTAAATTGCATACATTTTTTACATATTTAAAGTTGTAAATCCAAAGTGACTAATTCCTTTTTCTGACATGATTTTCCAAGGAATTATTTCTAACTGTTGGGAGTTTTTTCTATTACTGAAATTTGCGTCTACCAGGATGTATGTTCTTCAATAAAACATGTTTTAAGTTTTGTCGGGTTTTAAAGTCATGGATTCAATTTTAAATTGCATACATTTTTTACATATTTAAAGTTGTAAATCCAAAGTGACTAATTCCTTTTTCTGACATGATTTTCCAAGGAATTATTTCTAACTGTTGGGAGTTTTTTCTATTACTGAAATTTGCGTCTACCAGGATGTATGTTCTTCAATAAAACATGTTTTAAGTTTTGTCGGGTTTTAAAGTCATGGATTCAATTTTAAATTGCATACATTTTTTACATATTTAAAGTTGTAAATCCAAAGTGACTAATTCCTTTTTCTGACATGATTTTCCAAGGAATTATTTCTAACTGTTGGGAGTTTTTTCTATTACTGAAATTTGCGTCTACCAGGATGTATGTTCTTCAATAAAACATGTTTTAAGTTTTGTCGGGTTTTAAAGTCATGGATTCAATTTTAAATTGCATACATTTTTTACATATTTAAAGTTGTAAATCCAAAGTGACTAATTCCTTTTTCTGACATGATTTTCCAAGGAATTATTTCTAACTGTTGGGAGTTTTTTCTATTACTGAAATTTGCGTCTACCAGGATGTATGTTCTTCAATAAAACATGTTTTAAGTTTTGTCGGGTTTTAAAGTCATGGATTCAATTTTAAATTGCATACATTTTTTACATATTTAAAGTTGTAAATCCAAAGTGACTAATTCCTTTTTCTGACATGATTTTCCAAGGAATTATTTCTAACTGTTGGGAGTTTTTTCTATTACTGAAATTTGCGTCTACCAGGATGTATGTTCTTCAATAAAACATGTTTTAAGTTTTGTCGGGTTTTAAAGTCATGGATTCAATTTTAAATTGCATACATTTTTTACATATTTAAAGTTGTAAATCCAAAGTGACTAATTCCTTTTTCTGACATGATTTTCCAAGGAATTATTTCTAACTGTTGGGAGTTTTTTCTATTACTGAAATTTGCGTCTACCAGGATGTATGTTCTTCAATAAAACATGTTTTAAGTTTTGTCGAGTTTTAAAGTCATGGATTCAATTTTAAATTGCATACATTTTTTACATATTTAAAGTTGTAAATCCAAAGTGACTAATTCCTTTTTCTGACATGATTTTCCAAGGAATTATTTCTAACTGTTGGGAGTTTTTTCTATTACTGAAATTTGCGTCTACCAGGATGTATGTTCTTCAATAAAACATGTTTTAAGTTTTGTCGAGTTTTAAAGTCATGGATTCAATTTTAAATTGCATACATTTTTTACATATTTAAAGTTGTAAATCCAAAGTGACTAATTCCTTTTTCTGACATGATTTTCCAAGGAATTATTTCTAACTGTTGGGAGTTTTTTCTATTACTGAAATTTGCGTCTACCAGGATGTATGTTCTTCAATAAAACATGTTTTAAGTTTTGTCGAGTTTTAAAGTCATGGATTCAATTTTAAATTGCATACATTTTTTACATATTTAAAGTTGTAAATCCAAAGTGACTAATTCCTTTTTCTGACATGATTTTCCAAGGAATTATTTCTAACTGTTGGGAGTTTTTTCTATTACTGAAATTTGCGTCTACCAGGATGTATGTTCTTCAATAAAACATGTTTTAAGTTTTGTCGAGTTTTAAAGTCATGGATTCAATTTTAAATTGCATACATTTTTTACATATTTAAAGTTGTAAATCCAAAGTGACTAATTCCTTTTTCTGACATGATTTTCCAAGGAATTATTTCTAACTGTTGGGAGTTTTTTCTATTACTGAAATTTGCGTCTACCAGGATGTATGTTCTTCAATAAAACATGTTTTAAGTTTTGTCGAGTTTTAAAGTCATGGATTCAATTTTAAATTGCATACATTTTTTACATATTTAAAGTTGTAAATCCAAAGTGACTAATTCCTTTTTCTGACATGATTTTCCAAGGAATTATTTCTAACTGTTGGGAGTTTTTTCTATTACTGAAATTTGCGTCTACCAGGATGTATGTTCTTCAATAAAACATGTTTTAAGTTTTGTCGAGTTTTAAAGTCATGGATTCAATTTTAAATTGCATACATTTTTTACATATTTAAAGTTGTAAATCCAAAGTGACTAATTCCTTTTTCTGACATGATTTTCCAAGGAATTATTTCTAACTGTTGGGAGTTTTTTCTATTACTGAAATTTGCGTCTACCAGGATGTATGTTCTTCAATAAAACATGTTTTAAGTTTTGTCGAGTTTTAAAGTCATGGATTCAATTTTAAATTGCATACATTTTTTACATATTTAAAGTTGTAAATCCAAAGTGACTAATTCCTTTTTCTGACATGATTTTCCAAGGAATTATTTCTAACTGTTGGGAGTTTTTTCTATTACTGAAATTTGCGTCTACCAGGATGTATGTTCTTCAATAAAACATGTTTTAAGTTTTGTCGAGTTTTAAAGTCATGGATTCAATTTTAAATTGCATACATTTTTTACATATTTAAAGTTGTAAATCCAAAGTGACTAATTCCTTTTTCTGACATGATTTTCCAAGGAATTATTTCTAACTGTTGGGAGTTTTTTCTATTACTGAAATTTGCGTCTACCAGGATGTATGTTCTTCAATAAAACATGTTTTAAGTTTTGTCGAGTTTTAAAGTCATGGATTCAATTTTAAATTGCATACATTTTTTACATATTTAAAGTTGTAAATCCAAAGTGACTAATTCCTTTTTCTGACATGATTTTCCAAGGAATTATTTCTAACTGTTGGGAGTTTTTTCTATTACTGAAATTTGCGTCTACCAGGATGTATGTTCTTCAATAAAACATGTTTTAAGTTTTGTCGAGTTTTAAAGTCATGGATTCAATTTTAAATTGCATACATTTTTTACATATTTAAAGTTGTAAATCCAAAGTGACTAATTCCTTTTTCTGACATGATTTTCCAAGGAATTATTTCTAACTGTTGGGAGTTTTTTCTATTACTGAAATTTGCGTCTACCAGGATGTATGTTCTTCAATAAAACATGTTTTAAGTTTTGTCGAGTTTTAAAGTCATGGATTCAATTTTAAATTGCATACATTTTTTACATATTTAAAGTTGTAAATCCAAAGTGACTAATTCCTTTTTCTGACATGATTTTCCAAGGAATTATTTCTAACTGTTGGGAGTTTTTTCTATTACTGAAATTTGCGTCTACCAGGATGTATGTTCTTCAATAAAACATGTTTTAAGTTTTGTCGAGTTTTAAAGTCATGGATTCAATTTTAAATTGCATACATTTTTTACATATTTAAAGTTGTAAATCCAAAGTGACTAATTCCTTTTTCTGACATGATTTTCCAAGGAATTATTTCTAACTGTTGGGAGTTTTTTCTATTACTGAAATTTGCGTCTACCAGGATGTATGTTCTTCAATAAAACATGTTTTAAGTTTTGTCGAGTTTTAAAGTCATGGATTCAATTTTAAATTGCATACATTTTTTACATATTTAAAGTTGTAAATCCAAAGTGACTAATTCCTTTTTCTGACATGATTTTCCAAGGAATTATTTCTAACTGTTGGGAGTTTTTTCTATTACTGAAATTTGCGTCTACCAGGATGTATGTTCTTCAATAAAAAATGTTTTAAGTTTTGTCGAGTTTTAAAGTCATGGATTCAATTTTAAATTGCATACATTTTTTACATATTTAAAGTTGTAAATCCAAAGTGACTAATTCCTTTTTCTGACATGATTTTCCAAGGAATTATTTCTAACTGTTGGGAGTTTTTTCTATTACTGAAATTTGCGTCTACCAGGATGTATGTTCTTCAATAAAACATGTTTTAAGTTTTGTCGAGTTTTAAAGTCATGGATTCAATTTTAAATTGCATACATTTTTTACATATTTAAAGTTGTAAATCCAAAGTGACTAATTCCTTTTTCTGACATGATTTTCCAAGGAATTATTTCTAACTGTTGGGAGTTTTTTCTATTACTGAAATTTGCGTCTACCAGGATGTATGTTCTTCAATAAAACATGTTTTAAGTTTTGTCGAGTTTTAAAGTCATGGATTCAATTTTAAATTGCATACATTTTTTACATATTTAAAGTTGTAAATCCAAAGTGACTAATTCCTTTTTCTGACATGATTTTCCAAGGAATTATTTCTAACTGTTGGGAGTTTTTTCTATTACTGAAATTTGCGTCTACCAGGATGTATGTTCTTCAATAAAACATGTTTTAAGTTTTGTCGAGTTTTAAAGTCATGGATTCAATTTTAAATTGCATACATTTTTTACATATTTAAAGTTGTAAATCCAAAGTGACTAATTCCTTTTTCTGACATGATTTTCCAAGGAATTATTTCTAACTGTTGGGAGTTTTTTCTATTACTGAAATTTGCGTCTACCAGGATGTATGTTCTTCAATAAAACATGTTTTAAGTTTTGTCGGGTTTTAAAGTCATGGAATTATTCAATTTTAAATTGCATACATTTTTTACATATTTAAAGTTGTAAATCCAAAGTGACTAATTCCTTTTTCTGACATGATTTTCCAAGGAATTATTTCTAACTGTTGGGAGTTTTTTCTATTACTGAAATTTGCGTCTACCAGGATGTATGTTCTTCAATAAAACATGTTTTAAGTTTTGTCGAGTTTTAAAGTCATGGATTCAATTTTAAATTGCATACATTTTTTACATATTTAAAGTTGTAAATCCAAAGTGACTAATTCCTTTTTCTGACATGATTTTCCAAGGAATTATTTCTAACTGTTGGGAGTTTTTTCTATTACTGAAATTTGCGTCTACCAGGATGTATGTTCTTCAATAAAACATGTTTTAAGTTTTGTCGAGTTTTAAAGTCATGGATTCAATTTTAAATTGCATACATTTTTTACATATTTAAAGTTGTAAATCCAAAGTGACTAATTCCTTTTTCTGACATGATTTTCCAAGGAATTATTTCTAACTGTTGGGAGTTTTTTCTATTACTGAAATTTGCGTCTACCAGGATGTATGTTCTTCAATAAAACATGTTTTAAGTTTTGTCGGGTTTTAAAGTCATGGAATTATTCAATTTTAAATTGCATACATTTTTTACATATTTAAAGTTGTAAATCCAAAGTGACTAATTCCTTTTTCTGACATGATTTTCCAAGGAATTATTTCTAACTGTTGGGAGTTTTTTCTATTACTGAAATTTGCGTCTACCAGGATGTATGTTCTTCAATAAAACATGTTTTAAGTTTTGTCGGGTTTTAAAGTCATGGAATTATTCAATTTTAAATTGCATACATTTTTTACATATTTAAAGTTGTAAATCCAAAGTGACTAATTCCTTTTTCTGACATGATTTTCCAAGGAATTATTTCTAACTGTTGGGAGTTTTTTCTATTACTGAAATTTGCGTCTACCAGGATGTATGTTCTTCAATAAAACATGTTTTAAGTTTTGTCGGGTTTTAAAGTCATGGAATTATTCAATTTTAAATTGCATACATTTTTTACATATTTAAAGTTGTAAATCCAAAGTGACTAATTCCTTTTTCTGACATGATTTTCCAAGGAATTATTTGACACAAAAATATCGTCCTTTATAAATTACTTATTCTTTTTTTCCTTAAAAGTACTTTTATTTTGCAAATAATTTTATAAATGTTTTATAATTCCTAATAAACTAGATGTTTTGCAATACAGTAAATTCCTCCCGGTTACGACCTATATCTGATTCTAACTCTTATGAACCACCTCATGAATTCAGAAGGCATCCCTCCATTGACGTCGGGATGCTAATATACCGTCTGAGTCCAGACATTCTCCTACAGATGTTAGGTTTCCCTAGAATTAAAGCTAAATAACAATATAGATTTTAAAAACACACAAAATAAAGTTTGCTAAATAATGCTACTTGTTGAGCCAATAAGCCGGACCTCCATTTGGGTATATGTTTTTGCACTGCGGAACGGAACAAGGAGGCAGTGTTTCACTTTTAACGTTTGACATGATTACCTCGTATATTCCTAAACTTAATTATTATTTTTGTTCAACGAAATCTAACCCAACCTGATACTTTAGTAAATGTTTTAATTTTGTGCCCTTTTACAAGGTAACCATTATTTTATAAAAGTTTCTGGTTTGTTAAAAGTTAGATTAAATGCGTTTTTTTCAAAGTTTTTAATTTTGGGACATCAGCGCCAGGTTTTATTATTTTTTTGCTCGTGTTATCCTTCTACATCATCAGGTGTAATTTTTTAGGAAAATTGTATAAGTCTCAATTGCTGGTAGTTTTTTTTCATTTTTTTTCTTGAACTGTAGGAGTCGATAATCATGCTGTGCTCTTTAATATTTGGTTAGATTAGGTTTTAAGGGAGGCTGTAGTGGCCTTCTGTTGCCTTAGGCTCATTAGATTTACCTTCATGATTTTACAGGTTAGTACTCTATATTTCCACCAGGGTTGTTGTCCCTCTGAGTCCCTCAAATGACTTCACACATCTGGAGACCTATTCAAGGTCTAAAGTAACTTAAAAGCAATCTGTACTTTCTGATTGCTTGATATATTTTTTTAAAAGCTTTCTTTAGCAATGAATTTATTAATAGTTCCGCGTAGTTTACTATGGCTAGTGGTTCCAAAACACGCCTTAAACTGCATCATCATATGTCAGTTTACGATGTACCTGGAACAAATACTTGCACATTCACTGTCTGGATGATACGTTCATAGGTTTACACGTATTTCCGATATCAAGTAAGATGATCTTGGAAAGTTCGTGTTGTCGGAAGGCGTTGAAGTGGCAAGACACCGTCTTACAATGTTGCCCTCCGCACATCAACCGACTCGGAGAATTTAACGTAATTTAGCATTGTTAACAGATTGCTTTCTACCGCCCTTTGTTTTACCAACAGTTTAATCTTATTAATTTTTTGTTATTTTACACTTTTACAAATTTCAATTAATGATAACGGTATTTTTTTCCATTTAGTTCCAAGCTACAGACAAATATTATAAGCTGACACTTGGCTCTTAGATAGAAATTGTGTATTCGTAGTCTACAAAACATCAAGCACATTCTCCATCCCCCATCGAGGCCATAAATCGCAGCCTACCCGTCCCAACTCTTAGACAGTACTATTAGCACGCCCTATTTACATTTGTTGTTGCTTTTATTATACAGTGCTACTAGTATTTAGTTGCTGGCAATAAATGCAGTCTTGGTAACCTGCCTTCAACTACGAGCAGAGAAGTTCTGCATATTCACTGACTCCAAAAGCGCCTTGCACATGATAGAGAAACGGAAACCAGGAAGCTACTCATTCAGATTAGAAGAAATTTACTCAACACTCTCAGCAAAGATGAGAAACCAATACAGCTCCAGTGGATCCCCTCACACTGCGGCATCGACGGCAATGAAAAAGCAGATATAATCGCCAAACAAGCAGCGGAAATGGGCCCAGTCTTGTTACCACAGTAATCTTTAAAGAAATGCTTGACTGCTGTGAAAACATCAGTTAGAAGAAAATGGATCCACCGTTGGAGAGAAGAAACCAAAGGTAGAAACCTCTATGACATTCAAAAAGAACCAAATGATTTGGAAATGTATCAAGGGATTCCTAGATTTACAGCAGTCTTTGCAGCACGAGCAAGAATCGGACACATTGTGACTGAGACCTATCTCTTCACATTTAATCTGAGTGAATCTCCACTCTGCCCTAACTGTAGAAAAGCGGAGGAGACTCTAGACCATATCCTCCTTCGATGCTCCTCACTCCAATTCCAACAAGAGCAGCTCTGCTGTCTGCGCTGAGAAGCCAGGGAAACATCAAAACAATATTGATCGATAAACAGTTTTGGACCTTGGCTGCAGCAACTTATTATGGACATCGGACCATCGGAGTGACATGACCCTGGACGTCCGCAGCAAGAAGTAAGTTACTTTTAGTTTACATTGTAAACTTCTAATAAGTAATAAAATAATGCTTCAACCCTATTAGTCAGCGGAAGTCTAGAGGTCGATGTTTTTGAAAATGACCCACATCCACCCTCCCCTCGTCTTCTCGCCAAGGCCACCAGCTCCCAAGTGACAGCTTATACAATGTTACCTATACATAGGTTGATTTTAGCAATAATTTGTTCATAGCATGACTTGTTTACGAAACATTCCAGTTAACTGACTTCAGCTCTGAATTCTCGCTAGCTTTCACGTGTTTTAATTTTTCAAAACAAAAGCGAATGCTTTAATAAGCTTACACAAACAGATTGTGTTGACCAGAGATTGCTAAAGCGAGGCGATGAACCTTGACTGGTCAACAAAAGGACTGTGTTTGCAGGAGCGCTGGCTGATAAGGGGATCCGGCTTTAGCAGCATTTGCAGGGGCTTCTGTATCGGCTTTTAATGTCAGCTGAATAAATTCACTAAAGTTTAACTCTGGTTCTATAGCTATTAAATCCTTAACAGTTTTATATTTTCCTTATTATATTTTCTATTATCCCACTATATGCTTATATATGAATTGTGTTGTCACTTGATTTTAGTAAATTATCATGAAAATAATGACGCCTTGATTATATAAATTTCGTCTAATATTTAGTGTTTATTAATAATTATTTAGTTTTAGTAATTTTAATTCCAAATTGAGTCTTTTTGTTTCTATATTACCTTTTGCTTTTAATATTTCTAATTGTTTTGTACTCTCTTGTTTTAATTCTTAAATATCTTTTACTGTTACTTGTTTTGTGTTTTATGAAACTTGTTTAAGTTTCCATGGTTCTTCAAAAGAAGAACCTTTTTTAATAAAAAAAGATATTTTTATCTCTAATATATAAAAGAAATATAATCAAATTTTCTCTTTCTTGTCGCGTGTTATAAATTTTACCTTAGTTTTTAGTTTTTGCTAATGCAATAAAATAATTCTAATGCATTTTTATAATCGTTCACATTTTTTATTTAGTTCAGTTTTATAATTTATTTAGTTTTGTGTTTTACATTTCTTACATTTTTTATTTGTTATAAATCTCACTCCCTATAAAGAAACAAAGTAAATTTGTTTTAAACCTTGACAAATGGATATATTTTAAAAATTATTAGTTGGAAAATTGTAATTGTTTAATTCCTTCTTTTAGTTCGCGTTCTCCTTATGTAGGCTACGATCTTGTTTAAATTTTCAATTGTTAATAAAATACTTTTTATTCATTCACTCAAGTTAAAATACGCTTTTTTTAAAAACTTGTAGAGGATGGTAGTTGATGTTAATGCAGTTTTTTCCAAGTAATATAGAATTAATTTTAATTTTGTATTGGAGAAAAATGTTTCACCAAAGAGGAAAGGTATACAAAATAGCTATTTCGTTCCATTTGCTTTAAAATAAATGATATCACATGATTTCACGTGACAGCTGATTTTGTTATAGGTTATGTGGTAGAACAGCTGATTTTGTTATAGGTTATGTGGTAGAACAGCTGATTTTGTTATAGGTTATGTGGTAGAACAGCTGTTTTAAGACAGGTTATGTTGCTTTATTTATAACAATTGTAGTTGTTTAGCGAAGAATAACTGAAATATTTTTTTTGTTGACCCAAGTAAGAATTTACTTTTAGAGTTTGTGTTGCTTTATTGATTATATTTCTCGTATGAAGAGGATGACGTGTATATACTGTATTTTTTTATTTTAAAGTATCTGCAGTACGGAAAAGGTCTTCGAACGAAATATATACATCCTCAAACATTACCGTATATTCAGTGTTCCTGTGAATTTTTTAAATGTTTGCATTATACATTTTTACAGTCTGTACGTGTTCAACAACGTTTTCACAAGATTTGGCAAATATTTGCAGCACACCAAACATAACCTCTAAACCATAAGTAGGCCTAGGCTAATGCTATGATTCAGCACTCCCGTTGTTACGCCCGTCACAGATTTATCTGGACTGGTATTACATCAGAGTCGGTCTTTCCTTGTGACGTCACAGAACGCTTTCTTCCGTTATTCCCCTACGTAGAGAATATGTTAGAAATAGGTAAAAATTAAATTTTAATAATTTGTATCAACGACAAACCACATTATAAACAAGAAATATTAAGAAAATAAAATTATAGTCAATTAAAGTATTATATCCTATAAGTTAAAAACAGCTGTTCTACCACATAATTATTAACAAAATCAGCTGTTTTATAAAATCATGTTATCACTTATTTTAAGCCAATTGGGGTGAAACTAAATTGCATACCTTGCCCCTTATGTGAAAGATCTATCTCCCATATAAAACTAAAGGAAATTCATTTTAAATTTTATTTATGAATTAATATTTGAAAAAACTGTATTCACGTCAAAACTCATCTAATACAAGTTTAAACAAATGTATTTGGACTTGAGTGGATGAATTAAAAGTATTTTATTAACGATTGAAAATTCGAACTATATATATATATATATATATATATATATATATATATATATATATATATATATATATATATATATATATATATATATATATAAGGAGGATAAAGATTTTAATCTAGAACATTGTTTTAATTCAAGTGGGCATTTATACTAGTTTTTAATAAGTTTAAAATCAATTGGAAAAACACAGTTTTCTAGTTTTAGAAGATTGATTAAAAGGGTTCACGGTAACAGAATATTGGAAAAAATAGGTATACACAAAATCCTTTCAATTTATTACAGGGTTATTAATAACATAGCCATTTAAAATAAAATCAATGGAGAACAAATTTATTTAGACAGCATTAAAGTAACTCTAATGATGTACCATATTACATTAACTTAAACATTTAGAAATATTTGCAGTGGTGGTGTTGGTTTTTTTAATTATATGGAGGCTCTTTTTGTATATTTTGGTTCCAAACCCCAATTTGTGTAACGTCCATTTTATTCTAACGTCTGTAGCATAGTATAACTTATGAGCTGCACTTAGACATCAACTGACTTTACCTCCCTGTATCATCACTATGGTAACGAATTTTAAAAGCTTAAAATGTGACGTAACACTGTTTTTCGAGTTATTTTGGTAATTTTGGAACAACGCTTTCTTCTATAGGAAGTAAGACATTACTCATAGTAGGTTTAATATTCCTAAACATTTATATTTTCTTAAATTATATTTTTAACACCATCTCCCATTACCTTGTCTAACACACTGACCATGTCTAATAAGAATCTAATGCAGGCCGTATCAAACTCTTGAAAATTGGAACCAGAGCTTCTGTCTTGGAACAAGATCAGCTGTCTTGGAACAAGTAGCGTAGCCTACTTTAGCATTCGTTTAACTTTCAATTAGGCCAGTGTGCTTTTAGCTGTAACACTCTCCTTGCGGTACTAATCTGTGATGTCTAATCCCACTCACAGATGTAGTTTTATAGCCGAATTATCTTCACAACGTGTGTGTAGGGTGGTGTACATGGGGTAGTGTTGAAGTCGTCTTGAAGGCGCTTCTACATTATGAGCAAACATTAACCAGCTGTTTACGCATTGTTTATTTTAAAAAAATATATATTATTATTATTATTTACAATACACCCAATGCCACAATAAGATATTATTAAAAAAATACTCATTTACAATGTTATATAGTTTAGGCCTTTTCATGGTCATCAGAGTGTATACCATTAAAATTTCAAAAAAAGCCTTTTCGTAACTTTTGTGGTTCTCTTTGCATCTTTGATGTAGTTATACCGCCTGATGGATGACTTGATCATTGAAATATAGATAATGGTTTAAACTATAACATTGCCATTGCGTTATTTTATTGATTTCTTGCATTGGGTATATTTTTATAATTATATTAGCTTGGTATTTCTTGATGGCTTTTCTATTTTATAAGCGAATATTAAACAGTTGTTTACGCACGGTTTGTGTAAAACAAAGGAATTATAATAATAACAATAGATCCTACACCCAATGTCATCACATAACTCATTAAAAATGTCGTGTATAGTTTAAGCTCTTATATATATTTCAATGATTAAGTAATCGTCACGAGAAGTTATAATTACATTAAAATTACAAAACAAACTTTTCGTAACTTTTAAGGGTCTGTTTTGTAATTTGAATTTAGTTGAACCGCCTGATGATGGTTTGACCATTGAAATGTAGATAATGGTTCAGACTATATTACATTGTTAATGAGTTATGTTATTAACCTCTTGTGTTGGGTGTATTTTTAATATTTCCACGCGGGTCGTTGAGTTGTATGTCTAAACATGTAATAGATAACAATACTTCATCACGGATATGTTTTTTTTAGCGGTATCTATCAAAGGTATTTTCATTTTAAAACAAAGCCACACATTTTTTCGGTTTTTGCATGTATACGCTTTGTTTGTTCTGTCTTTATTCATTGTGTCCTTTGATTAAACGCGCTTCCATTAATAGCGGCTTTGCTATCATCGCATGACCAGGTCTCATGATCCTTGCACCACGCATCGGGTAAATGAAGCTCCAGGTCTCGTGATCCTTGCACCACGCATCGGGTAAATGAAGTTTTCCGCTTAATAGCGGCTTTGCTATCATCGCATGACCAGGTCTCATGATCCTTGCACCACGCATCGGGTAAATGAAGCTCCAGGTCTCGTGATCCTTGCACCACGCATCGGGTAAATGAAGCTCCAGGTCTCGTGATCCTTGCACCACGCATCGGGTAAATGAAGCTCCAGGTCTCGTGATCCTTGCACCACGCATCGGGTAAATGAAGCTCCAGGTCTCGTGATCCTTGCACCACGCATCGGGTAAATGAAGCTCCAGGTCTCGTGATCCTTGCACCACGCATCGGGTAAATGAAGCTCCAGGTCTCGTGATCCTTGCACCACGCATCGGGTAAATGAAGCTCCAGGTCTCGTGATCCTTGCACCACGCATCGGGTAAATGAAGCTCCAGGTCTCGTGATCCTTGCACCACGCATCGGGTAAATGAAGCTCCAGGTCTCGTGATCCTTGCACCACGCATCGGGTAAATGAAGCTCCAGGTCTCGTGATCCTTGCACCACGCATCGGGTAAATGAAGCTCCAGGTCTCGTGATCCTTGCACCACGCATCGGGTAAATGAAGCTCCAGGTCTCGTGATCCTTGCACCACGCATCGGGTAAATGAAGCTCCAGGTCTCGTGATCCTTGCACCACGCATCGGGTAAATGAAGCTCCAGGTCTCGTGATCCTTGCACCACGCATCGGGTAAATGAAGCTCCAGGTCTCGTGATCCTTGCACCACGCATCGGGTAAATGAAGCTCCAGGTCTCGTGATCCTTGCACCACGCATCGGGTAAATGAAGCTCCAGGTCTCGTGATCCTTGCACCACGCATCGGGTAAATGAAGCTCCAGGTCTCGTGATCCTTGCACCACGCATCGGGTAAATGAAGCTCCAGGTCTCGTGATCCTTGCACCACGCATCGGGTAAATGAAGCTCCAGGTCTCGTGATCCTTGCACCACGCATCGGGTAAATGAAGCTCCAGGTCTCGTGATCCTTGCACCACGCATCGGGTAAATGAAGCTTTCCGCTTAATAGCGGCTTTACTATCATCGCATGACCAGGTCTCATGATCCTTGCACCACGCATCGGGTAAATGAAGCTCCAGGTCTCGTGATCCTTGCACCACGCATCGGGTAAATGAAGCTCCAGGTCTCGTGATCCTTGCACCACGCATCGGGTAAATGAAGCTCCAGGTCTCGTGATCCTTGCACCACGCATCGGGTAAATGAAGCTTTCCGCTTAATAGCGGCTTTGCTATCATCGCATGACCAGGTCTCGTGATCCTTGCACCACGCATCGGGTAAATGAAGCTTTCCGCTTGCCCAACGGTTTTGTCAGATCGCTAGATGTTGCTAGATGTTTTACAGTACTGCTCTCGGGCGTTGTTTAACCTCGTGCAATATTTTATTTTTAAGAGGCGCCATGTTTCGGCACTTCTAACACATCTTCAAATCCGTTGTACTTATTTTTTTCTATTATCGTCATATTTGTGTAACATTTCTTAAGTGTTAAATTCTCCACGTAGTTATTCAGTAGTATACCTATTCAGATAAGGATAAAGGTTTTCTAACTCTTTCCTGATCTTATCATATTCTGTGTGATTGGAATGTCTTATAGCTTTTGCCCCTATCGGGGAGTAGGGTAAGGTAAGGTAATTTGGCATGATATTCTCTACAATCCCTTTTTTCTCTTAAGTGAAAAGTTTTTTAATGTTTATTACCCTTAATTACATTAGTCATCATCGCTTTCAGATTCAAATTGACAGCATACACACACACATTCACACACGCACGCACACACATACATTTTTTGCATAGGTTATTTATAGACATACTTTTGCCAATTTGACTAACAATTTTATTTGGCTTGCAAACAAAACTAAAGCCTGTCTCGTCTAAGGCAGTACTTAGTAAAATACTTGTCATAGTTTCTGTACACAACTTCGCCTTTCTTTGAGTTCGAGCCTCTTTTAACACTATTTCCTTTTCCACTCATGTGTCACTTATTTTTCAAAAAAGATCTGAAATTTTGAAAAGTAATGCAGAAGAAAAGGTACAATCAGGAACGTTTCCTGATCCGCGGTATAAAATCCGACACACCGGTTACCCCAAGTTAAGATTAGGGCTGAAGCGGCGCCTAGTCTTTTTGTAATAAAATTTAGAGACCCAGGCCATTATAAAGCGAAGAATAATTTTCAGACATCTCAACGTGACGATTTCATGAATTGTTTAACATTAGTAATACCAAAAATCGAAGCTGTCAAAATGGCGTGTATTGTCAATGCCATGGATCAGTGATGTATTCACGTGAAACTGAAATCGATAATGCTGTCGATTCCCTGCCGTCGGAATCGTAGACAGACGGAAGTGGTTGTACGTATGTTGACGCATGACTTGACGCAACCCGAACCGCCGCTCTGTCAGTGACAATCAGCCGTCGCAGATTTGTCACTATTAGTTGTAAATGACTTTTTGACATTTCTACAGGATGTCTGTAGATGTTACGTCTATTAACCGCGCCTCGTCTTCCTGCTTTAATAACGTTTCTAGTTTAATTTTGTAGGTTTTATATTAACATCCTACTTTTTATATTAGTTTATTGTCATTACTAAGTTGAATTTGTTTTTTGTGTATTTCAATTTTCTCGTTTTTTATTTTCTTTTATTTGTCTGTGTCTGTTGAAACCTAATAATAACCGATAATAACAATTCGGTTAGCGCGAGACCTTTCTTTAGAACAAACAGTTCGTTATTGAACGTATTATAACAGTGATGAATCTTCCTATGTTACAAATATTATAACATAGGTCTGGTATCATATTTTTAAAATGTTTTGATTAATTTAAAGAATTTCAGAAATGAACTTTGATCGGCTAATCTTAGACGACTGCCAAAAATGATGGCGCTTGTTTTGTGTCCGTCTTAAAATTTAGCTTCTCGACTAATTAAGAAATGCTCTCTATTTCTGTAACTAGGGTTATATGTTTTTGGTAGCATCGCTGATGATGATGATGACATGAATCATTGAAATGCGTTTGTAATTGAAGTCTTATAATTGTAAGTTGTGTATATGCCTTGTATTTATTTACTTTTCAACAATATTTTACTGTTATTTAGGCAATAGACGTAGTATTAAGTAGCATTTACATGAATATATCGTGGATGGGGCGGCCGTTTTAGGGTGTCCCTTCTTTTACTCGGGAACTTTAACTCGTAGGTTATTTTGTGTTAATGCAATTTGGTCGTATTTATAACAATAACATTTCAGAGAATTTAATATTGTCCCATATTTTAATAGGAATGTTGTGTGTTTTGTTGTTGTACATAAAAGATGTAACTACCGGAATATCTTATACAGTTCATTTTATTTTGCAGACGTAGGAATGAATTTGTTTTTTTATTTTATAATGTTGCCCAGCCTAGTCACGAGTTGGGTAATTCCAGGTAGGTTGCAAAGCATTCTTCTTCCCATTGTTGCAATCACTGTGCTCCTCGCGAACTCGCTGAGGCTGTACATCACGCACACACTACATTCTCGCGGAAATAAGTCTCTGAAAGTGTGGAGGGGGCCACAGATTTATTAACCTATACTGGGTCCAGTGGTGCCAAACCTTGCATCAAAATTCTGTTGCTGTTGTTTTAATATTCCTCGTGGTGCTAACATTATGTTGAGCCATTGATTATGAATTGTATTTGGTAATTTTATTGTTCTTGGAGGTAATAGGTTTTGCAAAATCGTTTTTGTGATGTCAGTTTGAGAGTGAGGTTGTAATAAAATATAACACAGGTGTAGCACCGAGCTGTGCCTTCTAGTAGATTTAGTAATTTATTTAGACTAGGCGATGATAGTTTTTAGTTGTAAGAGCTGTGCCTTCTATGGCCTAATTTCGCAAGAACTAAGAGGGCTTGACAGGCAACGCTTGCGACAAAACGTACTCATATTATCCCTTTTAGGGAATATAGCGGATAGAATTCAGTATCGGATAGTTTCTTCAGTTCCGATAGGGAGGATGTTTCCTTCATGTAAGCAGTAAGGAGGTCTATATACCTTCCATACTTTTCCTTCCTTCCAGTTCCAGGGAATCATTTACGTGCCATGATTTCTTCCCAACAGCATGGTGTAACTTGAGATGCTTATGGAGGGCAGGTCTACATTAAGTAAACTATTTGTCCCAGAAGCCATACTTTTCCTTCCTTCCAGTTCCAGGGAATCATGTATGTACCATGATTTCTTCCCAACAGCATGGTGTAACTTGAGATGCTTATGGAGGGCAGGTCTACATTAAGTGAACTATTTGTCCCAGAAGCCATACTTTTCCTTCCTTCCAGTTCCAGGGAATCATGTATGTACCATGATTTCTTCCCAACAGCATGGTGTAACTTGAGATGCTTATGGAGGGCAGGTCTACATTAAGTGAACTATTTGTCCCAGAAGCCATACTTTTCCTTCCTTCCAGTTCCAGGGAATCATGTATGTACCATGATTTCTTCCCAACAGCATGGTGTAACTTGAGATGCTTATGGAGGGCAGGTCTACATTAAGTGAAGTATTTGTCCCAGAAGCCATGCTTTTCCTTCCTTCCAGTTCCAGGGAATCATGTATGTACCATGATTTCTTCCCAACAGCATGGTGTAACTTGAGATGCTTATGGAGGGCAGGTCTACATTAAGTGAACTATTTGTCCCAGAAGCCATACTTTTTCTTCCTTCCAGTTCCAGGGAATCATGTATGTACCAAAATTTCTTCCCAACAGCATGGTGTAACTTGAGATGCTTATGGAAGGCAGGTCTACATTAAGTGAACTATTTGTCCCAGAAGCCATACTTTTCCTTCCTTCCAGTTCCAGGGAATCATGTATGTACCAAGATCTCTTCCCAACAGCATGGTGTAACTTGAGATGCTTATGGAGGGCAGGTCTGCATTAAGTGAACTATTTGTCCCAGAAGCCATACTTTTCCCTCCTTCCAGTTCCAGGGAATCATGTATGTACCATGATTTCTTCCCAACAGCATGGTGTAACTTGAGATGCTTATGGAGGGCAGGTCTACATTAAGTGAACTATTTGTCCCAGAAGCCATGCTTTTCCTTCCTTCCAGTTCCAGGGAATCATGTATGTACCATGATTTCTTCCCAACAGCATGGTGTAACTTGAGATGCTTATGGAGGGCAGGTCTACATTAAGTGAACTATTTGTCCCAGAAGCCATACTTTTCCTTCCTTCCAGTTCCAGGGAATCATGTATGTACCATGATTTCTTCCCAACAGCATGGTGTAACTTGAGATGCTTATGGAGGGCAGGTCTACATTAAGTGAACTATTTGTCCCAGAAGCCATGCTTTTCCTTCCTTCCAGTTCCAGGGAATCATGTATGTACCATGATTTCTTCCCAACAGCATGGTGTAACTTGAGATGCTTATGGAGGGCAGGTCTACATTAAGTGAACTATTTGTCCCAGAAGCCATACTTTTCCTTCCTTCCAGTTCCAGGGAATCATGTATGTACCATGATTTCTTCCCAACAGCATGGTGTAACTTGAGATGCTTATGGAGGGCAGGTCTACATTAAGTGAACTATTTGTCCCAGAAGCCATACTTTTCCTTCCTTCCAGTTCCAGGGAATCATGTATGTACCATGATTTCTTCCCAACAGCATGGTGTAACTTGAGATGCTTATGGAGGGCAGGTCTACATTAAGTGAACTATTTGTCCCAGAAGCCATACTTTTCCTTCCTTCCAGTTCCAGGGAATCATGTATGTACCATGATTTCTTCCCAACAGCTTGGTGTAACTTGAGATGCTTATGGAGGGCAGGTCTACATTAAGTGAACTATTTGTCCCAGAAGCCATACTTTTTCTTCCTTCCAGTTCCAGGGAATCATGTATATACCAAGATCTCTTCCCAACAGCATGGTGTAACGTGAGATGCTTATGGAGGGCAGGTCTACATTAAGTGAACTATTTGTCCCAGAAGCCATGCTTTTCCTTCCTTCCAGTTCCAGGGAATCATGTATGTACCATGATTTCTTCCAAACAGCATGGTGAAACTTGAGATGCTTATGGAGGGCAGGTTTACATTAAGTGAACTATTTGTCCCAGAAGCCATGCTTTTCCTTCCTTCCAGTTCCAGGGAATCATTTATGTACCAAGATCTCTTCCCAACAGCATGGTGTAACTTGAGATGCTTATGGAGGGCAGGTCTACATTAAGTGAACTATTTGTCCCAGAAGCCATACTTTTCCTTCCTTCCAGTTCCAGGGAATCATGTATGTACCATGATTTCTTCCCAACAGCATGGTGTAACTTGAGATGCTTATGGAGGGCAGGTCTACATTAAGTGAACTATTTGTCCCAGAAGCCATGCTTTTCCTTCCTTCCAGTTCCAGGGAATCATGTATGTACCATGTTTTCTTCCCAACAGCATGGTGTAACTTGAGATGCTTATGGAGGGCAGGTCTACATTAAGTGAACTATTTGTCCCAGAAGCCATACTTTTCCTTCCTTCCAGTTCCAGGGAATCATGTATGTACCATGATTTCTTCCCAACAGCATGGTGTAACTTGAGATGCTTATAGAGGGCAGGTCTACATTAAGTGAACTATTTGTTCCAGAAGCCATACTTTTCCTTCCTTCCAGTTCCAGGGAATCATGTATGTACCAAGATCTCTTCCCAACAGCATGGTGTAACTTGAGATGCTTATGGAGGGCAGGTCTACATTAAGTGAACTATTTGTCCCAGAAGCTATACTTTTCAGATTCTTATACTTTTCTATCCATAAACCTATGCCATAAATATAACTTTCAACCATATATGTCCCATCCAGGGGTAGACAGTATCTGGATGGGGGCAAGGAAGGTTGTGAGTGAAACAATGGCCTTTTATGACACCAGTTGAGTTTACGACACCACCCTGTCAACCCTTGTCATCAGTCAACAATAGCTAAGCCCCCAGTCAAATGGTTTTAGTCGCATATACAAAATTCTTAGATAGACTACAGAAATTAAACATTAATAAATAGCTTACATTAAAAACTAACGTTTATATATCTACTAAACTACAAATAATCAGTGTTGTTTCTGCTCAGGGCCGCAAAAAACATAAATTGGTTGATATCTATAATAAAACTGCCCAATCAATTCATGAAACTAGCTGCCCATAGGGCCTTGTCCTCTTGAAGATTTTTTGTTGTATTATACTTTATAATTTTTTTAAAATTTTTACATTTTCCTGTTAAAGAATAAATTTTTTTGAGTTTTTGTTTTTTTTTCAAAATCTTTTTATTTACGTATTAGGCCTAACTGGATAAAAATTATTGACTGCATTTATGAAATCGATAAATAACTCCTCACTTGTTGGATGAAGACTTCTCCAAGTGTATTCTGTGAGGTATGTCTTTATATTAGGAGAAGATATTTTACCGATTCGCTGCCTCATGTCTCTTTTTATTTTAGCCCAGTTTGATTCAATTCCCTGAGTGTGTATGCTACGATCATTCAGGAGGATTCAAGAAGTTACGTGTATGATTCACATTAAAATGCACAAATCCAGCCAAAAGTAATCCATCCTAGAAGCATCTCGATGGGGGCTAACGCTTCATTACACAAAGGTTGACAGTAGTGTTTTATTACCTGAGAAAGGGTCGTACAGTTTTATTGTTTTCTGTAGAACCTTTCTTGCCCCCATTCAGATACCGTCTACCCCCATCCAGTTTCAGGGTATGTCGTATATAGACATAAATTTGTTTATTTCCTGAGGTGTAACTTGTAGAACCATTGGAGTTTAGAGTTATAGAGTGTGAATTTATATTAAATAAACTACCTTACCCTGCGGATCATAACTTTATCCCTAACAGTTCCAGGGATTTATGTGTTAATTCGATATTTTATGGAGTGTAGATCTACACCATGTAAACGACCTACCCCTTAGAACAGTAAAATTATGTTTTCCCACTTTCAGCAATCCCTGTAATACGTAGATGTATACTATGCCTTGCAATACGCCCTTATACAGTACGCTAATCTGCACGAGTGAGCCATAATTCTTACCTGAATCCTAGTTCAGTGCTGCTGTCCTAATCCTTTCTGAATTCGCAATCCTTTTTATAATTTGTAGACAATATTGGTTCATTAGACTGATCACCGTGAATACAATCAGACAATTGGCGAGGATGTTGGACGGCAAGGTGGATTATAGGAAGAGGTGAATTTGGTGGAGATAATGTCATAAATCTTCCCCTGTTGGTGGTAGCATGGGGTGTTATTATTGCAAAAGTTTACTTGTATCAAGGGAAAGTGTCTACCTCACGTTACAGATATAACAGATTAATGTTTTCACATGTGGATATTTTGACGAAACATTGCTATTGATCGCGCTTGTTTACGATCGCCATTGTAATAGTTCCGACCTTGTACGCAGGCGTCGTTTGTAGAACAAATGCTCCCGCGTTTTTGTCCCTCCCTGGAACTGCTACCATTTCAACAGTTCCGTGAAGACCGCGACGTTCCAGTTCAAGGTTAACCATTGTGGTGCGTTTCCGATTAGAGACTTCAATAAGTCCTTAGTATAAAGGATCCTTCTCTCAGCAGGTCTCGCATTGAAAGTTTCGAATGCCACGGTTTCCCCAGCGGAAGTAATAAAACGTGTGATTAGATGGAATGAGAACTTTATAAACTCATTAAAATGGCATTAGAATTGTGGTTTCTGTGACATAATTTGCGTGTTTGCAACCAAACATGATTGTACTACCGTAGTCAGATGTAAACCACTTATAGTAAATTAAACTGTCCAGTTTTATATTTTACAATCGAAACTAGGTTTCAACTAAAACAAGATTGTAAAAATACAACCTAGAATTTAAGTTTTCTCCTCGACGAACAACCAACCAAAAACGTTGCTAAACCTTACTTATTGTAAGAGATAAAACTACAACAACTATATTTAATTAAACTAATATTAAATAAAGAATGGTAAGAAACTAAAATTGAAAACTGAGTATTTGAAGCAGAGAGAGAAAAAAGAAACTTAAACTAAAGAATTAAAAGATAATAACTACACGACGATATACCAAAGATAAAACATCCATGTTACACTCGCAGCATTTATAATGTGTTGGCCATCATCATAATTAGGTACAAGTTTTATTTTCGTATTTTGTATTGTATTTAATGGAATGTATTTATTATTTTTTTAAAATTTAAGTTTTAAGCTTACAATTTAAGTACGTTATATCTACAACACTATGATAATCCGTTATAAATATATTTTTGATTAGTCAAATCCGTGTTCAGGTTAGACGTTCTTGAAAATTAAGATTCTTGTTTATGAATATTAATTGTGTACGTGTAAGTAGTGTGTGTGTGTGTGTGTGTGTGTGTGTGTGTGTGTGTGTGTGTGTGTGTGTGTGTGTGTGTGTCTCTCTCTCTCTCTCTCTCTCTCTCTCTCTATCTATCTATCCATCTATCTATCTATCTATCTATCTATCTATCTATCTATCTATCTATCTCTCTCTCTCTGTGTTTTTCAAAATAAATCGATAGTTTGAACAGTTTGTAATAACCTTTTCATATTTTTGTTAAATGATGAATGTAATAGAATTGAAGCGTTTTAGATTTTTGCCAAAGGAACGCATTGCTCACAGAAAATATTCACATTCAGGTATTTGCGAACTGCGCGAGATTTCCTAACCCGACCAAATACGTTTCCGGTGTCAGGTAAAACTGCAAGACGAACAGAAATTCCAACATTCGGATAACCAACATTTGCTTTGTATCTATATATTTCCAAAACGTGACATGACTGACTTTTTCTAAAAAACGATATTCAGGAGACGGCAGAATTGCTACAAAAACTATAGGATATAAACCAGGTGAAAATATCTTTCGAACAAATTGAATTAAGCCATTAATTGACTCAATATGTATTATTAACCTGGGCGTATTTTTTGGAAAGTTTAAAAACACGCAGATTGATAAGATTTCTGAATGCTTTAATAATAATAATGCCGTCTGTTTACTATGTACATGGTGTAGAGTATGTAGGGCATGCCAGTCTTTATACGTGTGCCACTGAGTACCAAGGAAATGATGTGACTTTAAATGCAATGTCATATGGATCAGTGACGTCCCAGTGTCAGTTACGTGACGTGACCGTGCAAATGTCAGTACTCGAGATTAAAGTGGCCATGTTATCACAATAGTTAGCAAATTTGGACGCAGATAAAGAAATTCCGCTTAAAAGGTCGTAATAGAACTTACAAGAAATAAAGCAGAATATATTGCACAAACATCTTAGTGACAATCTAATTTTATGTTACGGCTATTCCCGAATGCATCTCCCTCCGGAGGAAGTTCATACCACCAAAACAAAGATTTGTAGAATGTTTAAGGGAAATGATAAAATGTTCACTAACATTATGGGTCATCCATTCTAATTCCTAGATTCACCATTAAAGTGTGTGTGTGTGTGTTCCATTCATTTTGTATTTTATTTTATTTCAATTTGTTCGTAAAGTTTTACTTGACATACAGTAAATATTAGACCAGTTTAATATTTACCTAGTTGATCTACTCTATTTTATCCATTTAATTAGTTGACCGTACGTTGCACAGATGATTCTTGACAGGGCCTGTTTTATCGGAGTTTCCCATTATCCAAGGTACTCCGCGGTTCTACTGTATTACCCATTATACCATACAGATTTATTAGGGTAATTCGTGAGGGAAATACCTTTTAAAAATTAGGACGTATTTTAAGCAAAGCTAGAACTTCATTGGGTGAAGGTGACTGGTATAAATTGTATAAATTGATGGTTGAAAAATTTCACTGATTACGCATGAAAAAAATTTAATTTTTAATGTAAACAATTTACTAGAACTAAAAAAAATATTTCAAGTTCAACGTGAAATTTTCTTTTTAAGAACCAACAAAGCCTATTGTGATTGAATGCAATGTTTTCAATACAAACTCATGTTAACATGGTCTTGTTTCGATTTGCTCTCGTTTCCTAAATTTAGTATAGTTTCCACCATCCAAATAGTGTCAGTTTAAACAGTAATTTTTTAAAAACCTTTCAACCTCTTCCATTTCTTGCGCTGTATTGTGTCTACGACTTTGCCCAAACAAATATTCTTTAATAGCTTCAAGTATTCAAGAGATTCCTCTGCTATCATGTAGATAACGTCAATTAAGCTGCTCAGTAATTATCTACAGAGTTTAGAATGTTGAAGGATTTATTCATAGGGTTTTCTTATGTAATGACGCCACAATAACAAATGATTATAATTATCCTTTTAACAAAAGAATATCAATTTTTTATTCAGAGATTTAAAAAATGCTTTGTTTGTTGCTTACTTTTAAAACGAGTATTTTAAAACTGATCAATATGGCTGTGTCGAATTTATATAGGGCAGTCTATTGATCGTGAAGCCCATGCCGGAAGAGTTCATGTTAGGTTTGGGCTGTTGTGTGTGGACTCTGTTAATTGTTGCAACTGGGCTAGTTCATTTACTAATTGCTTTTCATGAATAAACCCTATAAAGCTGTATCAAGTGGTTTATCCTATATTAGATATATTTATTTCCATTTTTGTCCTCTACTTCCGAATGTAGTGTGAAAACTAATTTTGGTATCATTTCATTCGATCAAGAAATTGATAAAGTAGAGGAAATCATTAAGTTTTTCTGATTAAAAAAAAAAACAATGTAATTTATTAGCGGTGAAGTTGTAAACCCTTAATCTTAACTCGTTTCTTTTACTCCTGTTTATTCTTTGTCTACCTTAATTTGTTTCATGTCTTACACTCTTTTTGTGTCTTTTATTTTACTGCACTTTCGTACTACTAAAGGTTTTTGTTTCTTTGTTTTTTTTATGATCTTATAATTCTTTAATAACTTATTGCAATTTAATATTTCTTGTATTTTGTAAAACATACTTCTATACTGTTTTTTTTTATATTTGTTGCTTTTTTTAAAAGTTTGTGTTTCTTGTTGTTAACTTTTTGTTTTCATACTTTTTCTGACACTGTTTTAAATTTATTTGCACTTTTTAAATAAGTGTTTCTAATATTTGTTGCTTGTGTGCCTATTTCTGTTCTGCTTTCAAATTAACTTTTGTATTTTTTTAGTTTTTCTTCTTATTGTTTTTTTTTCTTTTCTTGTTATTATTTTCAATTGTTCAACTTTATGTTCGATTTTTTAAAGAAAAAGTATGAAAACACAAAAAGTTAACAAGAAACACAAACTTAAAAAAAAAAAAATACTGCGGTGGTATCTTCACAATTAAACATATTTTAGTAGATTGTGTTAGTGTAAGAAATATTCGTGCACTTTTTAATTTAAAAGGCAGTTTAAAGGTGGTGCTAAGGGACGATACCTCGGCCATTGACCGAGTCATCGCCTTCTTGCACCACTTGAAAATATTTTTAAAAATTTAATATTTAATATATATATATATATATATATATATATATATATATATATATGTATATGTATATATATATATATATATATATGTATATATATATATATATATATATATATATATATATATATAAATAATGCAATATGTTTTCTTGTGTATTAATAAAGAACAAAAGTCAAAATACAAATACAAGAATTATGAATTGTAAATTCAAATATAATTCTTGTATTTGTATTTTGACTTTTGTTCTTTATATATATATATATATATATATATATATATATATATATATATATATATATATATATATATATATATATATATATTTATATATATATATTTATACATATAATTCTGTGTTTATTTTATTTATTTAAATTTAATTTATTTTATGTTCTTGTTACTGTTATTGTTATTGAGATTTATTTATTGTTATATTGTTTTTTGTTGGTATTTTGTTATTTATAGTTTTTTTCTCTTTTAATTTTTTATTGTGTTAGATTTATTGTTGTTTTGTTTGTTATTTATTCTTATGTTGTTTCTTCTTTTGTAATTTTTGTTGTATTTAAATTTTTTGTTTTTTTTTTTTTAATATTGCGTTCCGTGTTATATTTTGTTTGGCGATGATAATCCCAATTGGTTTTTCGCCAGGAAAAAAAATCGATTTAAAAAATTTTAAATCTGCTGTTGCAATTTCTAATAACATGGAATTATTATACGCTATGGTAACCAGTATTTTTATGGATATTAGTATGCCATTTTTAACATAGTATATTATTTATGTTATTATATAGAAATGTGTAGGCCTATCTAAAATATATTTATAAATGTAACTCTTACATTTATGATGTTAGACTGAGTTTAAAGACAATGTCGTTAGACCACGATGGATATCTAGTTTGTTAGATTTGATCGAGGACAGATATTTCGTCGTAACAGATTTGCATTAATTTCAAAAATTATTTCTTACATATACACATTAACATAGATCGATGTTACCACATGTTTTTAGTAGCACTTACGTTGTATTTAAATAAGGACGTTGCTTCAGAGGGATTTGTTCCATTATCAACTCAGGTCGTATAGTTGTTGTGTTATTGCCCGAGTGGTAACGGGATAGACCTCAAGAAACGGTAGCGAAACTTAAGCGCTCCTGTAGGCAGTTTTGTATATTATACACTTTAATATATGTTAAAGTATAAATGTTTACTATTAAATCGAGTTGACGATGGAAACATCAATATCACCTTTCAGTGTTTCAGTTGTTTACAGTGGTTTAAGTTATATCGATGGGCCCAAGGAAGAAATAGATTCCTTTACAGAATTATATCATTCGGTTTATTAAAATTTAATTTTATTTTATTTAAATATTTTGTGAAAAATATTCAGTTTAGTGACTCGGGTACCAAATAAAAACAGAAATGTATTTTCATTGATAGGTTAGATATTCCTTTTTACATTTTCGTGAAGGAATTTCAAGATGTTTGTGTTGTACCGAATATATTTAATTAAGGCTGTGTTAACAGAAACCACAAAAATGTGTGCACTGTTATTTCGTACGTTTTGCCTGAGTCATGCCAACTTGACCGCACGAAATTCCTTCTTCAGTGCCAGGTAGGCTATATTGTACATATTCTCACGTTGGTATACATCACGTGACACGTCCGATATGTACAACAATGGCAGCTCTCATCGTCTTTCGGCGTGCGCTTGTGCTCCCGCACATAACGTCACGGAAGGTTTGGGTTTAATAGCTAGCTATGAGATGCGAAACTGTATTGTTCCTCAACTTTCGAATAATTTCTACAATAGTAGCTTTTAAATTTCATGATCGTGAGTTTTATTACTATACGGAATTAATTCTAAACTAATATAACCTGATTGTAAACATTACACTCGTAACTAAACAAAACTTGTTTGTAACCAAGAAGAAAGTGTGGTGTTGCTTTCCTACACCAAAATGAAATATTAATGTGTTTGGATTCAGTACCCTTCACCACTTCTATTGAACATTTTTACTCTTAGTTTTTTTACCACCATAAGGTTTTCATTATTAAATTAATCCTAATTGTACCTATTTGGGACCTTACAGCTGTTCAGGTCCTTACAACCTATGACGGTATTAAGCAATTTGAAAACATTTCTCCCTTTTTTACCTTATCTAACTTCTCGGACATTTTGCGTTTAAAATTACTTTCGATTCGTATTATAAAAATAGTTTTCTAATATCCTCCTCAACAATAAACTCGAAAAGTTTTTTTTAACAAAACAATAACAAACTGTGGAAGTACAGTCCCAAAGCAGTAGCAAACTCTCGAAGTTGTATATCTTAAACAATAACCAACTCTGGGAGTACAGTCTCACAACAATATCAAAATGAAAGTACTTTGCAAGAAGACAACAAACTGGAAGTAGCCTACATTTCCTAAACAGTAACCAACTATGTTAGAATAGCCCCAAGACAATAACAAACTGTGGACGTACTGTTCCGAAACAATATCAAACTGCGAAAGTACAATCGCAAATCAATAAAAAAATTTCAAAATAGTCCCAAAACAATTACAAACTTCGAAAGATAGTCCTAAAACAACAACAATGTCTGGAAGTAGTCTTAAACAATAATAAAACCTGGAAGAACAGTCCCGAATCAATAGAAGACTCTAGGAGTATAGTCCCTAAACAAACTCTAAAAGTTCAGGCCCAAAACAATAACAAAGTCTGGAAGTACAGTCCTTCAACAATAATATACTCTGCAAGTACAGTTCCTACACAATTACAAACTCTGAAAGATAGTCCCAAATCAATAGCAACTCTGGAAATGCAGTCCCCAAGCTATAGCGAACTCTGGAGTTACAGTCCGTAATCAATAACAAACTCTGGAGGTACAGTCCCAAATCATTAGCAAACTCTGGAAGTACAGTCCCAAATTAATAGAAACCGCTGAAAGTACAATATCGGGTCTGTGAAGACTGACCTGCAGAAATGTTCTGTACAAGATAGAAATTTATCAAGCATACTTTGCTTATTCTCACAGTACTGCATAAAAAGTACGCGTCACGCAGCACTTAATAAGTGTTCTTTCGGAAACTTGTTCCATGGAATGAAAATACTTTTATGTCATGTGCAAGTGGTCGGCCTCGCGACTCCGTATTACACAACTTCAAGCAGACTGTGAGTGCTTGATGTTTGCAAGTAGCAGGTTGTCGCCGTGCAGAACGTGCAACTATTCTACCAAGGACGGCAGTTCTCGTAAACTTTGCAGCTAGTTTCTACGAAATCGAACGTCACGATGGAACTGTGATGATTCCCTAGTCGACAATTCGAAGCTTCTTGCAGGTTTCGCCACATGGTGGGCGACGTTTCTGTATGGGATGTTGTGTTGAAACCGTAGAGCTCTGAGAAACGTCTTACAGCTGTGCTACAGCTGGTCACTCCGCTGTTGCCAAATATTCTCATATTCAGATCCGTTCCTTGTGTTCTTACAAAATAATCGCCCTGTTGATGCATTTGTTTCTGATATTAATATGAAAACATGCATTCAGAAAAAATTTAACATCTCCTCAGAAGTAGTAAAAGTAAGACTTGTCAATAGAGAGTACGTCCATCTAAGACACCAATAGATAGTAAGTCCATCTAAGAAACCAATAGAGAGTAAGTTCATCTAAGACATCAATAAAGAGTAAGTTCATCTAAGACATCAATAGAAAGTAAGTCCATCTACGACACCAATAGAATGTAAGTTCATCTAAGAAACCAATAGAGAGTAAGTTCATCTAAGACATCAATAGAAAGTAAGTCCATCTACGACACCAATAGAATGTAAGTTCATCTAAGACATCAATAGAGAGTACGTCCATCTAAGACACCAATAGATAGTAAGTCCATCTAAGAAACCAATAGAGAGTAAGTTCATCTAAGACACCAATAGAATGTAAGTCCATCTAAGACACCAATAGAATGTAAGTTCATCTAAGACACCAATAGAGAGTAAGTTCATCTAAGACACCAATAGAAAGTAAGTCCATCTAAGACACCAATAGAATGTAAGTTCATCTAAGACACCAATAGAGAGTAAGTTCATCTAAGACACCAATAGAGAGTACGTCCATCTAAGACACCAATAGAATGTAAGTTCATCTAGGACACCAATAGAAAGTAAGTCCATCTAAGACACCAATAGAAAGTAAGTTCATCTAAGACACCAATAGAATGTAAGTTCTTCTAAGACAACAATAGAAAGTAAGTCCATCTAAGACACCAATAGAGAGTAAGTTCATCTAAGACACCAATAGAGAGTAAGTTCATCTAAGACACCAATAGAAAGTAAGTCCATCTAAGACACCAATAGAATGTAAGTTCATCTAAGACACCAATAGAAAGTAAGTCCATTTAAGACACCAATAGAGAGTAAGTTCATCTAAGACACCAATAGAAAGTAAGTCCATCTAAGACACCAATAGAAAGTAAGTCCATCTAAGACACCAATAGAATGTAAGTTCATCTAAGACACCTATAGAAAGTAAGTTCATCTAAGACACCAACATAAATACTAATTCATTAATTAGTTGTATGTGGAAAAACATATTACAAAAGAGGCAAGGTATGCAATATAGTTATTACGTTTCATTTGGCTTATAATAAGTGATAACATACGATTTCAGAAATCAGCGGATTTTATATTATAAACTATGTGGTAGAATAGCGGTTTTAACGCATAGGTTATGTTACTTTATTTATATTAGGTGTAATTATTTAATAAAAAAAACTAAAACAAAAAAAAATTTGTTGACCTAAGTATGATTTTACATAGTTTGTTTATTTTGATTGTGAGACTGATTAACATACAAAACAAAAGACTAGTATAGATTTTCGGAGGCCTTTGCGTTATAGCCGCTTCCGAATTTTTGTTTTAATTTTTAAGCTTTTTTTTCGGGAATGAAATTTTGCCCTCGATAGTTTTGAGGCGTCATCTTGTAACCCTCCCCTGAAACCAACTTTACGCGATAAACTGTCTTGCGAAGTCTTCAAGCAATTGTTCCTCCCGTGAAGTAACCAACCGTAAAGTCCATGGCCCAACATATGCATAACGTGTTGTCACCGCCATATTGGATGACGTCATTCGCTTCCTGCATCCTGTAAACGCAAGGCCTAGACTTTACTCAAGGACACGGGGGGCTGTGATAGTTGATTTATTATTGTATTCTGCTTGCATGTGATCTATGCCGATACAACCTTGTCTGTTTTGGCCTTGCAACGTTACTTTGGATGTGAAACCGTTTAAAATCTATTTCCTGTTTACGCTGTTGTCGTCACCGAGTTCGAAATAAAGTCGTCGATTGTCGGTAAGTCACGAGCGCAATTAGAGGATAATATTCCACTTGCTCCGCCCAACGCCGGTGCAGAATGTTTCCGAGCAAGATTTACAACTTGTTTCGATTAGGTTAATCACCGTTGTAAATGTTCTCTTTACTGTGGATAGGCATTATTAGTGTTATAAGTTATAGGGTTATGCTCACAGAGCGTATTGCCTTTTATATCTTTGTTGTTTTTACATTTGGTTGTCATATTATAACTTAATAGATAGGTGTCAAATAAACAGTTTTATAACTTGAAACTAATTCGTAATGAAGATCAGATGAAAGCCTGATATAAAGACGATGACTTTACAAAACCATTGGGTGTTGTAAAAACATCTAGCAAGTGGATTAATTCGAACAGCATTCTATAGAGTTGTGTATTATTAGGTATAATTAAAGATGGGGGATACAGGTAAAGCGTCTAGGTTACAAAAGTGTACTAGGAAGTACATTTCGGCTGGAAAGCGACCATCCTCCATAGGCTTCCGTATTTGAAGTTTTATTTGTTGTTTAAGGGCTTTTCTCTACATCACTTATTTTTGTTTTGTCGTCTTTCTTTTTTACTTGCTTTTTGTGATATTTCTACTGGGATGGGAAAGTATTCTATGTGATAATCATGTGCTTGTAGCATAGACGAAACGGTCATTTTACTCCAGTATTTGAATAACAATCGCTTCTTCGGGTGGCCACGATAACCAGCCTCTGAGACATCTTCGCTTATTTTTACTTCTATATTATCCTTCATTTTACATATAGTTCTTTTATATATTTATTCTTCTTTTTTTGAGTTTAAGGCGATTGGCCAGTATGGCTATACTTCCCTACGATAGGAAAGGTTGTGAGTAGCCTGTAGGAGGATCAAGATAAGGTTGTTAAATCCCGTGATATAGGATTAGGAGACGTACAATCTAACAGGGTCACGAAGAGGTGTGACGTGTTGTAAGAAAATGGAGATGCGTTAAAGAACTGGACGTTTTAAAGAAGGACATAATCATCCCCTGGTACTGACCTTATAGCATTGCGTGTTAAGGGTCCTTTATTAGAAGGAGAGATATTCGCGCTATTCCATTTATCCGACCAACCTATGCGATAATGGTCCCACCTACTTCCATCCGACCATTTCTCAAATTTCCCCCTCTTTTTTAATGTTACGCGGCCATTCTTTGTAAGGTCAGTATTATTACGGTTTATCTCTTTGCCGGTTTTGTATATTATTCCTATATTTTATATTTATCGATGTTTGCAGTAGCGGAAACCATTATTTCCTTTTAATTCGAGGATATTGTCAAGTGTGATTGGTTATCACCCCCACGCCATATGCTTATCGTATTTTATGTTAACAAGATGTATGTTTATGTAGATATTTCCCCTATCTAGCGAGTACAAAACAAACAAATAGTTTGAGCTTTCTGTGACGGCAATGTAATGACGTCATTGTATTCATCTGTTTAAGGCTTCAGCACAACGACGTGTTACATCAGATGACCCGTTTCCAACCTGTCGTTGCCGTAAATACTTGGACGGCAATGTAATGACGTCATTGTATTCATCTGTTTATGGCTTCAGCATAACGACGTGTTACATAAGATGACCCGTTTCCAACCTGTCGTTGCCGTAAATACTTGGACGGCAATGTAATGACGTCATTGTATTCATCTGTTTAAGGCTTCAGCATAACGATGTGTTATATCAGATGACCCGTTTCCAATCTGTCGTTGCCGTAAATACTTGGACGGCAATGTAATGACGTCATTGTATTCATCTGTTTATGGCTTCAGCATAACGACGTGTTACATAAGATGACCCGTTTCCAACCTGTCGTTGCCGTAAATACTTGGACGGCAATGTAATGACGTCATTGTATTCATCTGTTTAAGGCTTCAGCACAACGACGTGTTACATCAGATGACCCGTTTCCAACCTGTCGTTGCCGTAAATACTTGGACGGCAATGTAATGACGTCATTGTATTCGTCTGTTTAAGGCTTCAGCATAACGACGTGTTACATCAGATGACCCGTTTCCAACCTGTCGTTGCCGTAAATACTTGGACGGCAATGTAATGACGTCATTGTATTCATTTGTTTAAGGCTTCAGCATAACGACGTGTTACATCAGATGACCCGTTTCCAACCTGTCGTTGCCGTAAATACTTGGACGGCAATGTAATGACGTCATTGTATTCATCTGTTTAAGGCTTCAGCATAACGACGTGTTACATCAGATGACCCGTTTCCAACCTGTCGTTGCCGTAAATACTTGGACGGCAATGTAATGACGTCATTGTATTCATCTGTTTAAGGCTTCAGCATAACGACGTGTTACATCAGATGACCCGTTTCCAACCTGTCGTTGCCGTAAATACTTGGACGGCAATGTAAAGACGTCATTATATTCATCTGTTTAAGGCTTCAGCATAACGACGTGTTACATCAGATGACCCGTTTCCAACCTGTCGTTGCCGTAAATACTTGGACGGCAATGTAATGACGTCATTGTATTCATCTGTTTAAGGCTTCAGCATAACGACGTCTTACATCAGATGACCCGTTTCCAACCTGTCGTTGCCGTAAATACTTGGACGGCAATGTAAAGACGTCATTGTATTCATCTGTTTAAGGCTTCAGCATAACGACGTGTTACATCAGATGACCCGTTTCCAACCTGTCGTTGCCGTAAATACTTGGACGGCAATGTAATGACGTCATTGTATTAATCTGTTTAAGGCTTCAGCATAACGACATGTTACATCAGATGACCCGTTTCCAACCTGTCGTTGCCGTAAATACTTGGACGGCAATGTAATGACGTCATTGTATTAATCTGTTTATGGCTTCAGCATAACGACGTGTTACATCAGATGACCCGTTTCCAACCTGTCGTTGCCGTAAATACTTGGACGGCAATGTAATGACGTCATTGTATTCATCTGTTTAAGGCTTCAGCATAACGACGTGTTACATCAGATGACCCGTTTCCAACCTGTCGTTGCCGTAAATACTTGGACGGCAATGTAATGACGTCATTGTATTCATCTGTTTAAGGCTTCAGCATAACGACGTGTTACATCAGATGACTCGTTTCCAACCTGTCGTTGCCGTAAATACTTGGACGGCAATGTAACGACGTCATTGTATTCATCTGTTTAAGGCTTCAGCATAACGACGTGTTACATCAGATGACCCGTTTCCAACCTGTCGTTGCCGTAAATACTTGGACGTCAATGTAATGACGTCATTGTATTCGTCTATTTAAGGCTTCAGCATAACGACGTGTTACATCAGATGACCCGTTTCCAACCTGTCGTTGCCGTAAATACTTGGACGGCAATGTAATGACGTCATTGTATTCGTCTATTTAAGGCTTCAGCATAACGACGTGTTACATCAGATGACCCGTTTCCAACCTGTCGTTGCCGTAAATACTTGGACGGCAATGTAATGACGTCATTGTATTCATCTGTTTAAGGCTTCAGCATAACGACGTGTTACATCAGATGGCCCGTTTCCAACCTGTCGTTGCCGTAAATACTTGGACGGCAATGTAATGACGTCATTGTATTCATCTGTTTAAGGCTTCAGCATAACGACGTGTTACATCAGATGACCCGTTTCCAACCTGTCGTTGCCGTAAATACTTGGACGGCAATGTAATGACGTCATTGTATTCATCTGTTTAAGGCTTCAGCATAACGACGTGTTACATCAGATGACCCGTTTCCAACCTGTCGTTGCCGTAAATACTTGGACGGCAATGTAATGACGTCATTGTATTCGTCTGTTTAAGGCTTCAGCATAACGACGTGTTACATCAGATGACCCGTTTCCAACCTGTCGTTGCCGTAAATACTTGGACGGCAATGTAATGACGTCATTGTATTCATCTGTTTAAGGCTTCAGCATAACGACGTGTTACATCAGATGACCCGTTTCCAACCTGTCGTTGCCGTAAATACTTGGACGGCAATGTAATGACGTCATTGTATTCATCTGTTTAAGGCTTCAGCATAACGACATGTTACATCAGATGACCCGTTTCCAATCTGTCGTTGCCGTAAATACTTGGACGGCAATGTAATGACGTCATTGTATTCATCTGTTTAAGGCTTCAGCATAACGACGTGTTACATCAGATGACCCGTTTCCAATCTGTCGTTGCCGTAAATACTTGGACGGCAATGTAATGACGTCATTGTATTCATCTGTTTAAGGCTTCAGCATAACGACGTGTTACATCAGATGACCCGTTTCCAACCTGTCGTTGCCGTAAATACTTGGACGGCAATGTAATGACGTCATTGTATTTATCTGTTTATCGCTTCAGCATAACGACGTGTTACATCAGATGACCCGTTTCCAACCTGTCGTTGCCGTAAATACTTGGACGGCAATGTAATGACGTCATTGTATTTATCTGTTTATCGCTTCAGCATAACGACGTGTTACATCAGATGACCCGTTTCCAACCTGTCGTTGCCGTGAATACTTGGACGGCAATGTAATGACGTCATTGTATTCATCTGTTTAAGGCTTCAGCATAACGACGTGTTACATCAGATGACCCGTTTCCAACCTGTCGTTGCCGTGAATACTTGGACGGCAATGTAATGACGTCATTGTATTCATCTGTTTAAGGCTTCAGCATAACGACGTGTTACATCAGATGACCCGTTTCCAACCTGTCGTTGCCGTGAATACTTGGACGGCAATGTAATGACGTCATTGTATTCATCTGTTTAAGGCTTCAGCATAACGACGTGTTACATCAGATGACCCGTTTCCAACCTGTCGTTGCCGTGAATACTTGGACGGCAATGTAATGACGTCATTGTATTCATCTGTTTAAGGCTTCAGCATAACGACGTGTTACATCAGATGACCCGTTTCCAACCTGTCGTTGCCGTGAATACTTGGACGGCAATGTAATGACGTCATTGTATTCATCTGTTTAAGGCTTCAGCATAACGACGTGTTACATCAGATGACCCGTTTCCAACCTGTCGTTGCCGTGAATACTTGGACGGCAATGTAATGACGTCATTGTATTCATCTGTTTAAGGCTTCAGCATAACGACGTGTTACATCAGATGACCCGTTTCCAACCTGTCGTTGCCGTGAATACTTGGACGGCAATGTAATGACGTCATTGTATTTATCTGTTTATCGCTTCAGCATAACGACGTGTTACATCAGATGACCCGTTTCCAACCTGTCGTTGCCGTGAATACTTGGACGGCAATGTAATGACGTCATTGTATTCATCTGTTTAAGGCTTCAGCATAACGACGTGTTACATCAGATGACCCGTTTCCAACCTGTCGTTGCCGTGAATACTTGGACGGCAATGTAATGACGTCATTGTATTCATCTGTTTAAGGCTTCAGCATAACGACGTGTTACATCAGATGACCCGTTTCCAATCTGTCGTTGCCGTAAATACTTGGACGGCAATGTAATGACGTCATTGTATTTATCTGTTTATCGCTTCAGCATAACGACGTGTTACATCAGATGACCCGTTTCCAACCTGTCGTTGCCGTGAATACTTGGACGGCAATGTAATGACGTCATTGTATTCATCTGTTTAAGGCTTCAGCATAACGACGTGTTACATCAGATGGCCCGTTTCCAACCTGTCGTTGCCGTAAATACTTGGACGGCAATGTAATGACGTCATTGTATTTATCTGTTTATCGCTTCAGCATAACGACGTGTTACATCAGATGACCCGTTTCCAACCTGTCGTTGCCGTGAATACTTGGACGGCAATGTAATGACGTCATTGTATTCATCTGTTTAAGGCTTCAGCATAACGACGTGTTACATCAGATGACCCGTTTCCAACCTGTCGTTGCCGTAAATACTTGGACGCGTTCTCGTCTTGAGCCTGTACTCTGTGACTAATCGTTGGCCTTACACCAACCTATGAATAATTTAAAGCCAGTGAGCTGGAATGTCTTTGAATAATAAACAGGTTCTCATGAACTCTGCTATGATTGCCACCATTGGATGTGTCACTCGCAGGATAGCGGTTTTACAGGAATTAGAGAACTGAACGCCTAAACGATTTCAAATAAAACTAACCAGAAGAAATGAATTGACGTAGAAGATATAAAATAAATAGCTCACAGTATGTGTGGGTACTTCATAGTCATCAGCCATTATTTATTTATTATAATCTGTCTGCCTTCTTTTTAATTAATTTCTTTTACGTTAGTGTAAGAGTAAATACATAAATATGTTTTTAAAATGTCTTACCTCTTAGATAATTAAATGCTTATTTGCTTGTATTTTTACCTATATAATAATTTGTACAATAAGCATTGTTTTTGTGTAGGTGATAGACCCGTATCCGGCCCCCGGGGACAAGACAAACGACCCGACCCTGTCAGTGAAGAGCGGGGAGGTTCTGCCGCCCCTCAGGATGCCGACGACGATGCCACAGTTCATCATGACATGTAAGTACCTGTAAATATTCACAAAGCCATTGTATCGCGTATCGACATTTACTTAACCACGAGTCTTTCAGTAAGCGTAATAGAGCAAATTTATAACGCACTAGCCATAGCAAGGGAGTTGTCGGTCTGCAGCAACTACACTTTCTTGTTCACCACTGTGTATAAGTGCGAGAGAGGAGTAGTTAATATCTGACCTCACTAGACGGTTAACTTCCTTCCTACGCATCTCAAGTATCTTGCTATGTCTACGTACATATTCACTGCTTAATACCCCAAATATCTTGCTATTTCTACGTACATATTCACTGCTTATTATCCCAAGTGTCTTGCTATGTCTACGTACATATTCACTGCTTATTATCCCAAGTATCTTGCTATGTCTACGTACCTATTGACTGCTTATTATCCCAAGTATCTTGCTATGTCTACGTACCTATTCACTGCTTATTTCAAGTGTCTTGCTATATTTACATACCTATTCACTGATTATCTCAAGTATCATGCTATGTCTACGTACCTATTCACTGCTTATCCCAAGTATCTTGCTATGTCTACGTACATATTCACTGCTTATTATCCGAAGTATCTTGCCATGTCTACGTACATATTCACTGCTTATCTCAAGTGCCTTGCTAGTTCTACGTACATATTCACTGCTTATCCCAAGTATCTTGCTATGCCTACGTACCTATTCACTTCTTGTTATCCCAAGTATGTTACTATGTCTACGTACATATTCACTGCTTATTATCCCAAGTATCTTGCCATGTCTACGTACATATTCACTGCTTATCTCAAGTGTCTTGCTAGTTCTACGTACATATTCACTGCTTATCCCAAGTATCTTGCTATGTCTACGTACATATTCACTGCTTATTCCAAGTATCTTGCTATGTCTACGTACATATTCACTGCTTATCTCAAGTGTCTAGCTATTTCTACGTACATATTCACTGCTTATTATCCCAAGTGTCTTGCTATGTCTACGTACATATTCACTGCTTATCCCAAGTGTCTTACTATGTCTACGTACATATTCACTGCTTATCCCAAGTGTCTTGCTATGTCTACGTACATATTCACTGCTTATCTCAAGTGCCTTGCTATGTCTACGTACCTATACACTGCTTATCCCAAGTGTCTTGCTATGTCTACGTATATATTCACTGCTTATCCCAAGTGTCTTGCTATGTCTACGTACATATTCACTGCTTATCCCAAGTGTCTTGCTATGTCTACGTACATATTCACTGCTTATCCCAAGTGTCTTGCTATGTCTACGTACATATTCACTGCTTATCCCAAGTGTCTTGCTATGTCTACGTACATATTCACTGCTTATCCCAAGTGTCTTGCTATGTCTACGTACATATTCACTGCTTATCCCAAGTGTCTTGCTATGTCTACGTACATATTCACTGCTTATCCCAAGTGTCTTGCTATGTCTACGTATATATTCACTGCTTATCCCAAGTGTCTTGCTATGTCTACGTACATATTCACTGCTTATCCCAAGTGTCTTGCTATGTCTACGTACATATTCACTGCTTATCCCAAGTGTCTTGCTATGTCTACGTACATATTCACTGCTTATCCCAAGTGTCTTGCTATGTCTACGTACATATTCACTGCTTATCCCAAGTGTCTTGCTATGTCTACGTACATATTCACTGCTTATCCCAAGTGTCTTGCTATGTCTACGTACATATTCACTGCTTATCCCAAGTGTCTTGCTATGTCTACGTACATATTCACTGCTTATCCCAAGTGTCTTGCTATGTCTACGTACATATTCACTGCTTATCCCAAGTGTCTTGCTATGTCTACGTACATATTCACTGCTTATCCCAAGTGTCTTGCTATGTCTACGTATATATTCACTGCTTATCCCAAGTGTCTTGCTATGTCTACGTACATATTCACTGCTTATCCCAAGTGTCTTGCTATGTCTACGTACATATTCACTGCTTATCCCAAGTGTCTTGCTATGTCTACGTATATATTCACTGCTTATCCCAAGTGTCTTGCTATGTCTACGTACATATTCACTGCTTATCCCAAGTGTCTTGCTATGTCTACGTACATATTCACTGCTTATCCCAAGTGTCTTGCTATGTCTACGTACATATTCACTGCTTATTGTTAGAAGTGCAAGGGCTATAAGGGCAATCTGCCTCTTGGCTAGAGGAGCGTCAAATTGGTCGGACGAATCAACGAGACGACGACGTAGCCGATCAAAACTATAGCGTAATGAGGAAGTAATTGTTGGAACGTCAGGTACTTAGTAACAAGTTGTTACAGAAATCGTTAACAAACTTTTTGATGCCGACTGACTGTTGCGCTATTGAAGTATTCTATCCGTATTTTGTTACATCGTTTAGAAGAAAATCACAGTTGTAAACCATAGTCTGTAATGCTCGAGTTTAATTGTAATGCGTCCTTTTTTCGTGAAGAATTCCTTATACTATAAAACCTCATTATATTTTTAGTCACTTGATAGAGTAACTAGGAATAATACCCCTTGCGCTCCTTTCTAATTATTGTTCCTCCATTGTGTGGAAGAATGTCTTGATTACATAGTAAGCCTTCAAAACAAATACAACCAGATGGCAGTGAGTAATTGCCAAACACGGCGTTTTCTAGGCGATATAACAACACTGTGGAATTCTGCACCGTAAACGAAAGTTATTTAAAGAAAACGTTATTAAAATCCTACTTTATAGTCTTCTGTAATCCGGTGGATTTAGAACATCGAACCGCTGGGGATAATTTCTATTAGCATACTTGCGCCAGCATACTTATCTTTTCTAACAAGACAAATTCATTTTCAAATACTTGTTTATTATGGAAATTATGGTGGCGAATATTCATCAAATGTGAAATTTCAACATTTACTTGTTCCAAAAGTTTTGTTTCAAAACTGATTTTTAACCCTCTTTGACACCCTCCTGGAACCAAGGATAGATATGACGGTTAGCAGCATACGGATGGTGGTGCGTTAACTTGCTATAAACCCTCTCCCTCCCTCCCACCGCACAATGAACACATACTGAACAAAATTAAGATTAAGGTGAAATTATATATATTTTCTCGTGAATGTGTAGGAGAAGAATTGAAACCGAATGGAACCATGAAATTTGTATAGAATAATGTTACTTGTAAAGTACATACTATTGTGCACATACTATTGTACACATCGTGTGTGTGTGTGTGTTTGTTTGTTTGTTTGTTTGTTTGTGTGTGTGTGTGTGAGAGAGAGAGAGAGAGAGTGTGTGAAAGTGTGCGTGTGTGTGTGTGTGTGTGTGTGTGTGTGTGTGTGTGAAAGAGGAAAGAGAGGGAGGGAGAGAGAGGGAGGGAGAGAGAGGGAGGGAGAGAGAGTGGATGGTTTTGTATGTGTGCGTGTAAAGTACATTTTGTTTTTTTTTTGTATTCTTAAAATTTAATGTGTATAATTTGGTAAATAATGCAACATATTTATATTCTTTCAATAATTTTCCAACTTTAAGCAGTAGTTTTTAGTGACCGAGTGTGACGTCGTTTTGATAGGATACTTCGAGCCGTTCTATGAATATCTTCCAGTATTTGTGCGCGCTCACAAGTTTAATAATTAAAATTTGGCACACTTAGTTTTGTTTAGTGAAGTAGAATCCCGATTTATGGTTTCATGCTTGAGGTTGCACTAAGCAAACTTTAAGCAGAATTTAAACGTTGTTTTCATAAAGTAAATAAATTGAACTATTGTTCTGGAGTTCTTCTTTATCATTAGGATATAATGTTTGTTCTTTCTTTCCCAGTTATATTTAAAATTTTCATTGCAATATTACAAAATAGGTGTTTATTTAAATAAGGGAAATCAAAGAAGTGTTTAACAAAAATTTATGCATTCATATCTATTCAGATCAAAATATATAGTGATAAATCAATGTGCTAGAGTTAATGCTAAATAAAGCAAGGCTACAGTTACGTCACATGACACCACATTAATATTGCTCCAGAAATATTGTTTTTTACAATTAATAATAGAAAATAATAACTTTTAATAACGTAAAATAATGACGTTTAACATTATAACGTACAAACGTTATAGCCTACGTATTACATCATATTTATACCTAATCATCCTTATAAGTATTATATCCTTTAATGGTGTCACACTAAATACAATACACTTTCCTTCTGAAATGTTATGAACTAACTGTTTTATAAAGCTGCATTTATCAAGGATCAGGTAAACATGTGATTAGATTTCTATTGAAGGCGTTGCAAACTTATTTTATTGATTTTGTGGCGCCACAGCATTGTTAAATCCATTGCACTTTGGTTTAAGTGTTTAGTACGACCCTAACGTAATCTCATCCATTACTGCACGTAAAGCTGTACAGCTTTATTTAGACGGTTGATGCATCCATGTAAACAAAATGTTTTGCTATATAAAAAGCTCTGCTCTGAATTTTATTACTTAACCTTAAAGTGTAAGGTTATAAGTTGAGCAGTAAATTCAGATGTAACTAAATCTTGAAGGACAGTTGTAGTTTTTTTTTTTCTTAATTGTATAATGTTAGCATTCCTCCATTCATTAGATTTTCCAAAATAGTTTTATTTTGTTTCCTGTAGAAGGCATAAATTGTTCGTGTTTTTACTACAACCATCGCTTGCAATGCCTGTTATAAGGTTGACACAAGTGCAGATTTACTTCATTAACGAAAATTGACTAAACATTCATTTTTTGGACGATTTAAAATTAGAAAGGCATTTGAATTTCAACAGTATGAGAGAACGACAGTGGCCGCGATTGTCGTTTAATGTGTGTTTTGTCTCGCTCATCTCGCTCGCGGGAGAATGCGTAGTCGATGTGATATTCATAGTCTTCCCGGTACTGCAGGAGAAAAGCGAACGAAAACTTTGTGACATTTAGAAATGTAGCAAAGAATTTTCTCAGCGTTAGTTGTCAGTCACTGATTGGTCAGAAGTGGTGACGATCCTCTGGCGACTGGAAGAATCCTTTATTAATTTTAATTATACTTGACTTTTCATAACTGCTTGGCAATGGTTGAATGAGCGGTTTCGTCTCGTTCATGTCTCTGACAGTGGAAGATGTAGTCAGTGTGAGAAGCGTTATATTCCCACTATTACAGCAAAAAGTTGAACGAAAACAATGTTACAGGTTCTTAGAGATTTGCCAAAGTATTTTGTCAGTCCTAGTTGTCATTCAACTGTCAGTCACTGTTTGGTCAAGAGCGGTGACAGTCCACTAGCGACTGGAAGAATCCTTTATTAATTTTAATTATACTTGGACTTTTCATAAATGCTGGGCAGTGGTTGAATGAGCGGTTTTATCTCGTTCATGTCTCTCACAGTGAAACATCTTTCATGGCCCCTGGCAAAATAATTTTCTAATTTTAACTATACCCAAATTTTCCTATTAAACTTCTAAATTAATAATTTATTCCAATGACCGTATGACCTAAATGACCAGTTACTTCTAGAAGGGGCAAGAAACAATGGCGGAATTCGCAATAACATCGTATGGAAACCATCCTAGAAAAATGAAATGAAACGGCCGTGTAATAGATAATAGCCGAGTAACGAGTACAAAGCAACACCACAGACCTCTTCCACTTTATTTTAAGATTTACATTTTTGTAACTCTGCTTACGCCAGCCACGAAAACAAAGTGTAATCGTCTTTTATTGTAGGCTACGTTACTTCTAAGTAGAGAACTTTTTTGGCGGGGAACTAATTTTCAATGATTGAGTGCACACGAGGCTAACATAGCGATCAAAGCAAAAGGACTTTAATTAAAATTTCATGTTTCATCAATCTTCCCCGGCCCTTTATTTACAATATTTTTTTTTATATGATACAAGAAGCACAAGTTTTATTCCTTATCGTATCACTTTACCCGAGCAGTCATACGCTACTATTTAATGCTAATACTGTGTGTGTGTGTATATATGTATATATATATATATATATATATATATATATATATATATATATATATATATATATACATATATATTGGTTAATTATATAACATCTTATAAATCTTACGTGAGATTAGCGTGGCCAATCTTTCCCCTACAGTAACTAGACACTTGGGACGAAATTGTGTAATAATGACTTTTTAATTCCTTCTATTTGTTCACATTCTTTATATATATTTATTTATTTATTTCAAATTTTCAATCCTTAATAAGTTATTTTTATCCATCCACTCAAGTTCAAATAAAATTTTTTAAACTTGTAGTGTATGCCACTTGATGTTAATAGTTTTTTCAAACAATAATTCATTAAATAAATTTAAGAATGAATTAATTTTATTTTTATATGGGACAAACACTTTTTACATAAGGGGCAAGGTATACAATAGTTATTTCGTTTCATTTGGCTTAAAATAAGTGTCATGGGACGACATTTGGATGAAAATAAGTACAAAGTGATGGCATATGGTTTTATGACAGCTGATTTTATGTAATAGGTTTTAACGCATAGTTTATGCTATTTTGTGTATAATTATTTAATAATAAGTAAGTAGAATTAAAATTTTCTTTGTTAACCCAAGCAGGAGTTGACTTTAAAATTTGTTTTTGTTTTAATAGAATACTGATGCCATAGCCTTTTCGATTTGTTAGAGCATGGGATATTGTTTTGTATATAAATATTGTCACAACTTTCACTTTGCTTCACAGTTAGTTTGGTGTTCTATAATCCCCGGCACTGGATATTCTTTTAGAATATAATACGGTGATGAATTAGGACTCGGAATTTTAAATTCTATATCCTAAAATTGTATATCAAAACGTGAAAATATATTAAAATAATATTTTTTAACCTTATAAATTTTAATTTACCGGTTATTTTGTGTTTTCAAAAATACCGATAGTGCAAACGTTTCCAGAAAATAATATTAAATGAAATAAATCACTATCTATAGTTACGCAACAGTAGACGTAAAGGTTCTACAAAATTCTATTCTTTAGTTAGACGCTAAAGTTTGCAAACTATACTATTTCCGTTGGTGCGTGTTATTTCCGCCGGATAGCAGCACCAGTCGTCTCCCGCATTGAATTCAGTAAGCACAAGGCGTGAGTCATTGTTCAGAGATGATTCGTCATCTCCGAAGTTTCTTTCCATGCAAGAAAATAATGAAGGGGCGTGGCCGTCAGCTGATCTCTGAACTTGTTATGAAACGCGTTCACTGGCCGCTGTTCGTTTCATGAGCGGAGATGTAATCGACGATAATAGATATAATCAGATGACTAGAAACGAAGCCTTTTCATTTATATAATAAGTATCAACTTGTGTAGTAGGCCTACGTGTTTTACTTTGAATTATGTTTAGAGTTTTCTTTAATTAATTTACGCTTGTGTTATGACTACCGGCACGTAACCTCAGATATATAATTAATTGAAAATTCAATTTAAATTTAACAGTCTGGAATTTTTAGACAAAATACAACTAGAATTTTGATTTCATTTCTTTTCTCGATAACCACTCGTGCAAACAATGTACTTTTTATATACCCACAGTAGATGGTTTCCTTTCCATTTTTTCACCAGCTGTTTATAGTTGATGGACCTTGTGTTTGTGACTCATATTTCTTCAATGGTTTGATATATGCCCTTCGTATCTGGGTGACGTATTTGTTGGTATGCTACCGCTCCGTTTTTAAACCTTGTGCCATTACCGCTTTGAAGCGTTTGGAGTGATTGTAAACCAGTAGTTTGTAACTTTCTCCTTCAGCTTTATTTAATATATTCGGGTAAAATATATCCTATATTTAGCGATCATTGCCAAAAATAAATTTACTTGTTTTTGTCGCATCCTTGTCAAGGCACAGCTACCACCTTGACAACTATGGAAGCTCGTTTGACTAGCGCAGTAGTTACTTTTGACTAGAGCAGTAGTAATAACAATTAAATCAGTGGCAGTTGTTAGTCTCGCATTAGAGGTTATGTTTTATAAACAATAGGAATTTATATAACTGTGTAAAGAAAATGTGGTAGAAACGTTGTTAATTTATTTGTAGTGAAGTACAAGGCTTATTAGGTTTATACTTAAATGTATATTCCTCTGTGAACGTTCAAGATAAACAGTTCGGAGTGTGCCACAACGTTTTGTTCAATATAAAGTTTCAAGAACTTATAAAATTTCCAACAAAACGTTTTCCAAGTATTGCAAATAAGTCAAATTTGCATAGGAATTTGATGAAATTTTAAAAATAAATTTTTGATTGTGTAAGTACTAATTTTATTTTTATTGTATAGTAATTAATACACTTTGCATTACTCTAATATTGAATAGTTGCAAATCTGCATAAAGTCTACATTTGAAAACTTGCTTACGTCATTTTATATTAGGCCTAATATATTGTAAAGACTAATTATAGCATTTTAATTAATATAAAATCAGTATTATGCGGTCGCGAAACTACACATCCCGATTTTTATTCGTTCGTGGTTTAATTAAATATTAATTGTATATTTTTTATGTGTCTAGTAGTGCCATTCGTTTTAAAAACTTACTCCATATGCATCCAATTTATTAAATAACATTTATAAATGTCGAAAATGTGATTATTATTTAATGTATTAACGTAATAATAATATATTAGCAGTTAAATATCTGCATATTCCCTCGATAAACTAAAGGTAACTGATTTAAAGAGAATATTTGATGAAAATTTTAATTTATTCATTGTAGATTGTATAGATAAACGTAAGATTTTTAATTTGGTAGTTTTTTTTTTTTTAACTTTAACTTCTCTTAAAACTTTTCGCAGCAAAATATGGCGCTTGAATGAAAATTTTATTAAGTTTGATTAGTCCATTTTATTTTAGGATATGGGATGAAATGCTCCCTCTGTTACGGACGTAAAGTACAGTTTCCCTCTCCACTACTCTCGCATAACCCATTATACATTCTGTAGGATTGCCATTTTTCTTAAACATCCCTATATAGTCTTATTTTGATACATGGCCTCGATGTATAGATACGGCTTAGGGATGTTACCCCGCCCACGCTGACACTCCCTCCAATACATTTGGATAAAGTTAAATTGGATTTTAATAGTTTATTTTACTTTGGGATATAGGATGAAATGCTTTCTCTAATCGCGACGGAGAGTAGTGTTAATAAAGTTCCCTTTCCACTAAGTAGCCATGATTATCCCACTCTTTCCCTCCCAGCATACTCCTCCATATCCCTAACATAATCCAATCTACATTTCGTAGGATGATTTTTTTTTTGTATGATCTGGATATATAGTCTTGTTTTAGTATATATATAGTTAAGCTTTAGATTGATACAACCTCAATGTTTTCACCTTTCACCTATTGTTATTTTGTAATTACCTGCGAATTAAATGTAATTACAAAAGTAGATTTATTGTGTTCAGTTGTAATGGTTTCACGTTGTGTAACAGAATGTTTCAACGCAAGCTGGCTGACAGAGAATGTGTTTCCAGGAAGGCGGTTGGCTAATAAACAACAACTGTATTACAAGAGGTTTAGGAGAGAATATTTTGTGGAGCAAAAAGTTTTATGAACAAGCGCGGCCAGGTTTTCCTAGGTCAAAGTTGCCCTTTTGCTTGTCTGTTCGTGTTCATAGAGGATTTCGCAACCTTTAAATGTGATTATATGTATTTGCCATGAACAGTTTGTTATGACTATTAATTTACTTTATATCAGGCGCACTTTGTGGAGGTTAGGAATAATAGAGCAACAAAGTTTTTGAAATGGATATGCTTTTAGACTCGTCTTCACTGGAATGGAGAAAAAGTATTCAGTTCTGATATTTGAAACTAATTTTACCAGAGACTTCCGAAAGCAAGGTAAGGATATTTTCTTCTTTGAGAGGTTATTTGGAGGACTATATTAAAATTTTTCCAATACAGTTTCAGAAATCTCGTATGTTTCAGTATACATCTTTTTATACTGCTCTTTTACACATTATTATTTCACGTTTACAGAGAACGCTAAACAATTGAAATCGTTAAATTAGTTTCGTGAGTAGTGAATTTTTGAAAATTTGTGACCCCATAAACCTGTTAACTACAGTTTGCTACGACGTTATTACTATTATTTCCCAGCTCCACGACTGGTTTTTTTAAAAATTAATTGATGCAAAACTAATGAAAATTAAGTCAATTGATTTTGTTTGAACTAATAAATGATAAAGTAGTGTCTGCTGATCTGCCATTCACTCCATTGTTCAATCTTCCTTCGTCCCATTTACTCCGTTTTCAGTCTTCCATTGTGTCATTTGGTAGGAACCCTTTCGGAGATGTTTTTAAGTCTGCAAAATGTTTGTTCTGACGCCTAATAGTTGGCCACTGTACTTGGTAATAGGACTCTTTTGAAGAGGTTCCCTTTTAACGCCTTATAGTTGGTAATTTACTTGATAATAGGACCCTTCTGAAGATATTTTCTTCTGACGCCTAATAGTTGGCCACTGTACTTGGTAATAGGACTCTTTTAAAGAGGTTCCCTTCTAACGCCTTATAGTTGGTAATTTACTTGATAATAGGACCCTTCTGAAGATATTTTCTTCTGACGCCTAATAGTTGGCCACTGTACTTGATAATAGGACTCTTTTAAAGAGGTTCCTTTCTAACGCCTTATAGTTGGTAATTTACTTGATAATAGGACCCTTCTGAAGATATTTTCTTCTGACGCCTAATAGTTGGCCACTGTACTTGGTAATAGGACTCTTTTAAAGAGGTTCCCTTCTAACGCCTTATAGTTGGTAATTTACTTGATAATAGGACCCTTCTGAAGATATTTTCTTCTGACGCCTAATAGTTGGCCACTGTACTTGATAATAGGACTCTTTTGAAGAGCTTCCTTTCTAACGCCTTATAGTTGGTAATTTACTTGATAATAGGACCCTTCTGAAGATATTTTCTTCTGACGCCTAATAGTTGGCCACTGTACTTGGTAATAGGACTCTTTTAAAGAGGTTCCCTTCTAACGCCTTATAGTTGGTAATTTACTTGATAATAGGACCCTTCTGAAGATATTTTCTTCTGACGCCTAATAGTTGGCCACTGTACTTGATAATAGGACTCTTTTAAAGAGGTTCCTTTCTAACGCCTTATAGTTGGTAATTTACTTGATAATAGGACCCTTCTGAAGATATTTTCTTCTGACGCCTAATAGTTGGCCACTGTACTTGGTAATAGGACTCTTTTCAATAGGTTCCCTTCTAACGCCTTATAGTTGGTAATTTACTTGATAATAGGACCCTTCTGAAGATATTTTCTTCTGACGCCTAATAGTTGGCCACTGTACTTGGTAATAGGACTCTTTTGAAGAGGTTCCCTTCTAACGCCTTATAGTTGGTAATTTACTTGATAATAGGACCCTTCTGAAGATATTTTCTTCTGATGCCTAATAGTTGGCCACTGTACTTGATAATAGGACTCTTTTAAAGAGGTTCCTTTCTAACGCCTTATAGTTGGTAATTTACTTGATAATAGGACCCTTCTGAAGATATTTTCTTCTGACGCCTAATAGTTGGCCACTGTACTTGGTAATAGGACTCTTTTCAATAGGTTCCCTTCTAACGCCTTATAGTTGGTAATTTACTTGATAATAGGACCCTTCTGAAGATATTTTCTTCTGACGCCTAATAGTTGGCCACTGTACTTGGTAATAGGACTCTTTTGAAGAGGTTCCCTTCTAACGCCTTATAGTTGGTAATTTACTTGATAATAGGACCCTTCTGAAGATATTTTCTTCTGACGCCTAATAGTTGGCCACTGTACTTGGTAATAGGACTCTTTTGAAGAGGTTCCCTTCTAACGCCTTATAGTTGGTAATTTACTTGATAATAGGATCCTTCTGAAGATATTTTCTTCTGACGCCTAATAGTTGGCCACTGTACTTGGTAATAGGGCTCTTTTGAAGAGGTTCCCTTCTAACGCCTTATAGTTGGTAATTTACTTGATAATAGGACCCTTATGAAGATAATTTCTTCTGACGCCTAATAGTTGACCATTGCATTTGCTAACAGGATCCTTTCTGGAGCCTAAAAGCTGGCCATTTGGTACATGCTGTAGGACCTTTGAAGATGTCTCTAAGGTTGCAGATTGTATTAAAGGTGCCGCTTTAACGGTATTGGAGGGGAGTGACCTTGATTTGTGCAGAATCAATACGTTGTATTAAACATCCCTTCTTTCTTTGAGGTGAGACGGGAGATTTGCTGATGGAAATACTATTTAAATCTGTTACTGAATAACGTACCCGCTTGAAGTCGATTCGTCCATAAAGGATTTATATTTGTAACTCGGTTTAAATATACCACTTTTTCAAACAAGGAGATATTATAAACTAATTAGGTTTATTTTTATTGAAGATTTTATTGAAAAATGTAGTTGAAAGTTCTCGTTTTGTTTAATGCACATAATATAACAGAACCGTTTTATACAAAACCGATATTTAAGCGAAATAATATAAGTAAATAACAGTTCCTTATTTTATAGTCACAGTTCTCTTTCATATTCAGACTAAGGGTAAGAGTATGTTGTAGATCTCTCATGCTCTCCCTGCAAACCACAAGCCCATGGGGTAGCTTGTACTTTCCTTGAATACCAACACCACTGCCCTTTTGTAAAGCTATCGGGCTTCAAAGTGGTCTAGAAGCAAGCAATCAGTTTGACTAGACGTTTTGCGAAGAACATCGTAGATCTATGACGGTCAATATGCAATATATCTATCTATACATCTAATACGCGAGAAGTATGAGAGTCTAATGGGGTCGCTTGCTCGTGTGGATGCGTGCGCGCTGTGTGCGTGTGTGTACGCGCTTGGTTTTATGATGTAATATAAAAAACATAATATCAATAAGTGTATTTTTGTCAGTCTTGTCATCTTCTATTTGTATTATAGCTTCCTGTCTCATACATACACACACACGCGCGCGCGCGAGCGCATGCGTTACTGTCTTTGCGGCAGTGATCGTGTTTATCACGAAAATTCCAACCTAATTGACCGGAATAAACACGCAATAAGCAAAAGCTTTTCGCGAAGTTTACCGCAAATCCTAAATGTGTTTAGAACTAATTTAACGATTTGATCGACAGCAGCGCATTCGTCTTGGGCGTAGTAGAACTAAATCTTGACTCTCCCCACTTCCGTTTCCGCTGTGATAATGCGCGCAGGAAGAACTTCCCCAGTTTGTCTTATTTCTTTAAAGGCTTACTGTTTGTTGTGAATCTACTACACTGCTATTGTGCGGTGCGCGTACAGTTCATGGAATGCTATACGTGGTGATGGATTGTGACAGTTGTTAATCTGTGATCTAGTGTGAAACTTTCGTACGAAAATGAGTGTAATTTTTAATAACAAATACTGTGGATTTACATGAAAAATTTAGTTTTTACCAAACGAAATATTATATAAACCCTTAGTTCTTTGAAAAATATTTTTAATAGAACATACTTTTATTTTTTTCCTATTCTGCAAGTTTTAATAATAAAGGGTAAAAATTTAACCGAGAAACACTGTTGTTATTGAAGTGTTTGTAAATTTTGTTTTTGGCAAAATAATTTCAAGTACTTAAAAATTTGGTTACGAATTGAAAAATTCTACATGACTTCATTTTAGAATTTACTTTCTTGATATTTGAAAATTTGTTGAAAGTAGTTTAATATATTCCTTTGAAAAATTCTACATGACTTCATTTTAGAATTTACTTTCTTGATATTTGAAAATTTGTTGAAAGTAGTTTAATATATTCCTTTGAAAAATTCTACATGACTTCATTTTAGAATTTACTTTCTTGATATTTGAAAATTTGTTGAAAGTAGTTTAATATATTCCTTTTTCTAAAATGAGTTATTCCCTATTGCCTGAAAAGTAGTGCCAGCCCCTAAGGGGACTTGTGTGGATACATGCACGACTACACAATGGAGTAGTGAAATGTCAAGACACTTGCCATGTTTCAGAGAAAGCGTAGCTTGCCTGCTTATGGGTGAGTTGTTAGAAAATTCCACCGTTTTCTGTTGAAATTCGAAATTATTTTTTCTCAATTGTATTTATTGTGAACTGTTACCTTTAGTATTTGGACATTGAATTGTGTGTGTGTGTGTGTGTGTGTGTGTGTGTGTGTGTGTGTGTGTGTGTGTGTGTGTGTGTGTGTGTGTGTGTGTGTGTGTGTGTGTGTGTGTGTGTGTGTGTGTGTGTGTGTGTGTGTGTGTGTGTGTGTGTGTGTGTGTGTGTGTGTGTGTGTGTGTGTGTGTGTGTGTGTGTGTGTGTGTGTGTGTGTGTGTGTGTGTGTGTGTGTGTGTGTGTGTGTGTGTGTGTGTGTGTGTGTGTGTGTGTGTGTGTGTGTGTGTGTGTGTGTGTGTGTGTGTGTGTGTGTGTGTGTGTGTGTGTGTGTGTGTGTGTGTGTGTGTGTGTGTGTGTGTGTGTGTGTGTGTGTGTGTGTGTGTGTGTGTGTGTGTGTGTGTGTGTGTGTGTGTGTGTGTGTGTGTGTGTGTGTGTGTGTGTGTGTGTGTGTGTGTGTGTGTGTGTGTGTGTGTGTGTGTGTGTGTGTGTGTGTGTGTGTGTGTGTGTGTGTGTGTGTGTGTGTGTGTGTGTGTGTGTGTGTGTGTGTGTGTGTGTGTGTGTGTGTGTGTGTGTGTGTGTGTGTGTGTGTGTGTGTGTGTGTGTGTGTGTGTGTGTGTGTGTGTGTGTGTGTGTGTGTGTGTGTGTGTGTGTGTGTGTGTGTGTGTGTGTGTGTGTGTGTGTGTGTGTGTGTGTGTGTGTGTGTGTGTGTGTGTGTGTGTGTGTGTGTGTGTGTGTGTGTGTGTGTGTGTGTGTGTGTGTGTGTGTGTGTGTGTGTGTGTGTGTGTGTGTGTGTGTGTGTGTGTGTGTGTGTGTGTGTGTGTGTGTGTGTGTGTGTGTGTGTGTGTGTGTGTGTGTGTGTGTGTGTGTGTGTGTGTGTGTGTGTGTGTGTGTGTGTGTGTGTGTGTGTGTGTGTGTGTGTGTGTGTGTGTGTGTGTGTGTGTGTGTGTGTGTGTGTGTGTGCTCGCGCGCGTGTATGTGTGCTTGCGTTCTTTTTTGTGGTATTAGTGGTAACACCGTTAAACCTTAACAAAAATGTATATTTTGTATGAATACGTTAGTTTTAAACACTACGTAGCTTTAGCATTTTTGTTTCTCATTCCATTTTAAGGATAATTACTACACACACACTCTCTCTCTCTCTCTCTCTCTCTCTTTGACACACGCGCGTGCACCAGCAATTATGGTAGGTTGTAATTGAAAATTCATTTAGAATTTTTGACGTTTCTCCCAAATGTTTAATCTTACTTTTGAATTAAAATTTAAACATACGAAATCCATTTTCCTAAAACTTTTCTTTTGTTTGTAACGTTATCTTTGTTTCGATGTAGCGGTGCTGTGTCGGGATGAAACTGTCTGAGGCGGGTAGAAAGTAAAACATGTTGGAGGGTATGGCTCCTACTTATAGGGCCTATGTCGCTACTTTACCCCTCTATATAATAGCATATCCTGCCATAGTTTGTAACGTTATCTTTGTTTCGATGTAGCGGTGCTGTGTCGGGATGAAACTGTCTGAGGCGGGTAGAAAGTAAAACATGTTGGAGGGTATGGCTCCTACTTATAGGGCCTATGTCGCTACTTTACCCCTCTATATAATAGCATATCCTGCCATAGTTTGTAACGTTATCTTTGTTTCGATGTAGCGGTGCTGTGTCGGGATGAAACTGTCTGAGGCGGGTAGAAAGTAAAACATGTTGGAGGGTATGGCTCCTACTTATAGGGCCTATGTCGCTACTTTACCCCTCTATATAATAGCATATCCTGCCATAGTTTGTAACGTTATCTTTGTTTCGATGTAGCGGTGCTGTGTCGGGATGAAACTGTCTGAGGCGGGTAGAAAGTAAAACATGTTGGAGGGTATGGCTCCTACTTATAGGGCCTATGTCGCTACTTTACCCCTCTATATAATAGCATATCCTGCCATAGTTTGTAACGTTATCTTTGTTTCGATGTAGCGGTGCTGTGTCGGGATGAAACTGTCTGAGGCGGGTAGAAAGTAAAACATGTTGGAGGGTATGGCTCCTACTTATAGGGCCTATGTCGCTACTTTACCCCTCTATATAATAGCATATCCTGCCATAGTTTGTAACGTTATCTTTGTTTCGATGTAGCGGTGCTGTGTCGGGATGAAACTGTCTGAGGCGGGTAGAAAGTAAAACATGTTGGAGGGTATGGCTCCTACTTATAGGGCCTATGTCGCTACTTTACCCCTCTATATAATAGCATATCCTGCCATAGTTTGTAACGTTATCTTTGTTTCGATGTAGCGGTGCTGTGTCGGGATGAAACTATCTGAGGCGGGTAGAAAGTAAAACATGTTGGAAGGTATGGCTCCTACTTATAGGGCCAATGTCGCTACTTTACCCCTCTATATAATAGCATATCCTGCCATAGTTTGTAACGTTATCTTTGTTTCGATGTAGCGGTGCTGTGTCGGGATGAAACTGTCTGAGGCGGGTAGAAAGTAAAACATGTTGGAGGGTATGGCTCCTACTTATAGGGCCTATGTCGCTACTTTACCCCTCTATATAATAGCATATCCTGCCATAGTTTGTAACGTTATCTTTGTTTCGATGTAGCGGTGCTGTGTCGGGATGAAACTGTCTGAGGCGGGTAGAAAGTAAAACATGTTGGAGGGTATGGCTCCTACTTATAGGGCCTATGTCGCTACTTTACCCCTCTATATAATAGCATATCCTGCCATAGTTTGTAACGTTATCTTTGTTTCGATGTAGCGGTGCTGTGTCGGGATGAAACTGTCTGAGGCGGGTAGAAAGTAAAACATGTTGGAGGGTATGGCTCCTACTTATAGGGCCTATGTCGCTACTTTACCCCTCTATATAATAGCATATCCTGCCATAGTTTGTAACGTTATCTTTGTTTCGATGTAGCGGTGCTGTGTCGGGATGAAACTGTCTGAGGCGGGTAGAAAGTAAAACATGTTGGAGGGTATGGCTCCTACTTATAGGGCCTATGTCGCTACTTTACCCCTCTATATAATAGCATATCCTGCCATAGTTTGTAACGTTATCTTTGTTTCGATGTAGCGGTGCTGTGTCGGGATGAAACTGTCTGAGGCGGGTAGAAAGTAAAACATGTTGGAGGGTATGGCTCCTACTTATAGGGCCTATGTCGCTACTTTACCCCTCTATATAATAGCATATCCTGCAATAGTTTGTAACGTTATCTTTGTTTCGATGTAGCGGTGCTGTTTCGGGATGAAACTGTCTGAGGCGGGTAGAAAGTAAAACATGTTGGAGGGTATGGCTCCTACTTATAGGGCCAATGTCGCTACTTACCCCTCTATATAATAGCATATCCTGCCATAGCGGGTAGACCTATGTCTGTTAACACCATAGAGCGGAAGAATCACGCTCATTCGATCCGTGAATTTCCCCCTTTTTCACTACCGGGGAAGCTTCCTGAGTATTTGCTTTGTATCTTTCGTGCATCATCTGTCCCCTCTCAACCCATAACAGGTTTGTAACAGATACACGTCTCTTTATGGCTCCAATAATAAGCCTTCTGCAAGTGAGAGCAGGTATAGTTTCGGGAAACGAACCTTCCCACTATCCCAGGGACCAATATGTTATTTTTTTAGTCCTGCCTATAACTCTTAGGATAGGCGTTCTTTCATAGTACATGTACCTTGCTTTATCCTTTTTTCTACAGGTAGGTACCTCTTTATAACCTCTCATAAGTAGTAGGCCTACTTGAGGTGCATATCTAATCTCTATATCCTCTATCAGGGCATTTACTGGCTTTCCTTCTAGGCGATACTGGCTTTCCTTCAACGCGATACTGGCTTGCCCCCTACGCATCCTTCTAGGCGATACTGACTTTCCCCCTACGCAGCCTTCTAGGCGATACTGGCTTTCCCTCTAGGTGATAATGGCTTTCCTTCTAGGCAATACTGGTTTTCCCACTAGGTGATACTGACTTGCCTTTTAGGCAATACTGGCTTTTCCCCTACGAAGCCTTCTAGCCCTATACTGGCTTTCCCCCTACGCATCCTTCTAGGCGATATTGGCTTTCCTCCTACGCAGCCTTCTAGGTGATACTGGCTTTCCTTCTAGACGATACTGGCTTTCCCCCTACTCAGCCTTCTAGGCGATACTGGCTCTCCTCCTATGCAGCCTTCTAGGCGATAACGGCTGCCCCCCTACGCAGCCTTCTATGCAATACTGGTTTTCCCTTTACGCAGCCTTCTAGGCGATACTGGCTTTCCCCCTACTCAGCCTTCTAGGCGATACTGGCTCTCCTCCTATGCAGCCTTCTAGGCGATAACGGCTGCCCTCTACGCAGCCTTCTATGCAATACTGGCTTTCCCCTTACGCAGCCTTCTAGGCGATACTGGATTTCCCCCTACGCAGCCTTCTAGGCGATACTGGCTTCCCCCCTACGAAGCCTACTAGGCGATACTGGCTCTTCTCCTACGCAGCCTTTTAGGCGATACTGGATTTCCCCCTACGCAGCCTTCCAGGCGATACTGGCTTTCCCCCTACGCAGCCTTCTAGGCTATACTGGCTTTCCTCCTACGAAGCCTTCTAGGCGATACTGGCTTTTCCCCTACATAGCCTTCTAGGCGATGCAGGCTTTCCTCCTACGAAGCCTTCTATGCGATACTGGCTTTCCCCCTACGCAGCCTTCTAGGCGATACTGGCTTTCCCCCTACGCAGCCTTCTAGGCGATACTGGCCTTCCTCCTACGAAGCCTTCTAGGCGATACTGGCTTTCCTCCTACGAAGCCTTCTAGGCGATACTGGCTTTCTCCCTACGCAGCCTTCTAGGCGATACTGGCTTTCCCCCTACGCAGTTTTCTAGGCGATACTGGCTTTCCCCCTACGCAGCCTTCTAGGCGATACAGATTGGTCGTTAAAAAATACAAATAAAACAAAGGCAAAACGAAGTAGGCAATGTATTTTGTCGTAAACATGATACGAACAGCGTTTAAATTAGCGTCAACATTACATGAAACGAACAATGCTGTACTAAACACGCGCAATATTTTCTTCCGCCACTGTGGCGGGCGTAGTTTGTGACTGGAGTCAACCGTGAATTACGTTTCAGATTTTCCATCATCATTAATTAATTTAAGAATCGTTTAATTTTACAATCCTATTGGAAAGGGTTCTAAGTATAACTTGATCAGACCAATATGTGGCCTATAGCTCGTGGCCACTAATACCAGAGCTTTTTGTGCTTTCAGAAATATTTATTGTGAATTATTGAAGTAAAATCAACAATTATAAACCTCGCTACAAATATTTACACAAACTTTATGTACACTTCGCTAACACAGTTAGCATCATTAGAAGGTTACAAATAAACTGATGCTGACGGTTTCTTATGATGCTAACTGTGTTAGTTAAATAGGCATAAAGGTTGTGTAAATATATGTACTAAGGGTTGTGCTATTGTAGGTTGTGTATAAATGTTTATTAATTATAATTACGCTACTGTGCCTTATAATGTTTTTATAACAAACTGTAGTTATAAAATTCTTACATTTATGTTCGTCATAAATATGTATTTTTTTTAATAAAAGTCTTCAATTAACACGTTCCCTTAACATTTTCCATTGCTACCAACCTTCCCAAGAATCGAAGTAAATCCATTTGTTGAAGACTTGAGTGAGTGGAAAGGAATAAAGCAATCTGTGAATGGCCATGGGCAATGGATTGCATGTCACTGGGCACGCCCTAACACTTAATTTGTTTGATTCTGTTTCAGAACGCACCATGTGACCAAATCGAAGCCTTCCGCCACTTCAATAAACCGCTCCGAGAGTTACAAGGAGCGCATTCATCAAAAGGTGAGTCTCAAACAATATATTCGACCATTCAATTATCCAGGATATAATTTTAAAAAAAAGCTTATATTGATTCGCGATCATGTTTCATAAATTTTCTATAACAGTGTAGGACTGAAGGATATGATTTGAAAGGGAAATGCATTTAGTAGTAAATGATTCAAGGATTGTAATAGTTCTCACGCCCGCTACTAGAGTGCACTCTAACTAAACACATTTTGGCTTTTAATCAGCCTCTCTGAATTTAACGCCAGCCTTGGGGTAGAAAATATCTCAGCTAGATATTCCTACAGGAGTGGGGGCTTGGTTCCGGGAAGAGATGTTCGGATATTCTAAAACTGATCGCTAATGTATTATACTGAAGGAAAATTTTTAAAATTTAAATTTCATTTAATGCCACTCGTGGATAAAATTCGACACACGTTAACAAAACGAGTGAATTGAATTTGTTAATAATATAAATGCTTTACAATTTTAAGGGGCACTCAATGAGCATTAATAAATAATAAAGTCCTACACGGACAATTTACCTACTGCATACTTATTATCAGCTCAATTATTTTTATACGAAAATTCTTATAGGTGTAATATTTGTATTTCTATTTCCTTAAACGATCTTGATTAAAAAGATACTTTCAGTTCCTTCTGGGAGATCAACCCCCTCCAACCTCCCTCGCTGCCCCTTTATTTATTCATATACATTGCAGCTATACATTTCTATTTCCTTAAACGATCTTGATTAAAAAGATACTTTCAGTTCCTTCTGGGAGGTCAACCCCCTCCAACCTCCCTCGCTGCCCCTTTATTTATTCATATACATTGCAGCTATAAATTTCTATTTCCTTAAACGATCTTGATTAAAAAGATACTTTCAGTTCCTTTTGGGAGGTCAACCCCCTCCAACCTCCCTCGCTGCCCCTTTATTTACTCATATACATTGCAGCTATACATTTCTATTTCCTTAAACGATCTTGATTAAAAAGATACTTTCAGTTCCCTCTGGGAGGTCAACCCCCTCCAACCTCCCTCGCTGCCCCTTTATTTATTCATATACATTGCCGCTATAAATTTCTATTTCCTTAAACGATCTTGATTAAAAAGATACTTTCAGTTCCTTCTGGAGGGTCAACTCCCTCCAACCTCCCTCGCTGCCCCTTTATTTATTCATATACATTGCCGCTATAAATTTCTATTTCCTTAAACGATCTTGATTAAAAAGATACTTTCAGTTCCTTCTGGGAGGTCAACCCCCTCCAACCTCCCTCGCTGCCCCTTTATTTATTCATATACATTGCAGCTATAAATTTCTATTTCCTTAAACGATCTTGATTAAAAAGATACTTTCAGTTCCTTCTGGGGGGTCAACCCCCTCCAACCTCCCTCGCTGCCCCTTTATTTATTCATATACATTGCAGCTATACATTTCTATTTCCTTAAACGATCTTGATTAAAAAGATACTTTCAGTTCCTTCTGGGAGGTCAACCCCCTCCAACCTCCCTCGCTGCCCCTTTATTTATTCATATACATTGCAGCTATACATTTCTATTTCCTTAAACGATCTTGATTAAAAAGATACTTTCAGTTCCTTCTGGGAGGTCAACCCCCTCCAACCTCCCTCGCCGCCCCTTTATTTATTCATATACATTGCAGCTATCAATTATTTCCTTAAACGATCTTGATTAAAAAGATACTTTCAGTTCCTTCTGGGAGGTCAACCCTCTCCAACCTCCCTCGCTGCCCCTTTATTTATTCATATACATTGCAGCTATAAATTTCTATTTCCTTAAACGATCTAGATTAAAAAGATACTTTCAGTTCCTTCTGGGAGGTCAACCCCCTCCAACCTCCCTCGCTGCCCCTTTATTTATTCATATACATTGCAGCTATATATTTCTATTTCCTTAAACGATCTTGATTAAAAAGATACTTTCAGTTCCTTCTGGGAGGTCAACCCCCTCCAACCTCCCTCGCTGCCCCTTTATTTATTCATATACATTGCAGCTATAAATTTCTATTAAAATTACTATAAGTAAAATTATTTAATTCTGTATAGTGTTTTAAAAAACAAATTTGTAGTTTTGTTATTTGTTTCCATCTTCAGTTGAGCTACTAGGTTTCCAGTAAAACACTTGAGTATATATTGTTATGTTACACTTTCCTATAGTAGCGCTTACTTTTTGTTTACTGAGGACGGCCATAACACTTGCCATGCAGTTATGGTCTGAGTTGACAAAGGGATACATTTCCCGAAACATTCAAAATATAATCAATGAAATAAGTGTTACTATTGGCAAGTGTAAAATAACAACGTGTATTCAAGAGTTTGTGGCATTTTGTTTTATTCGTGTTCTGTATGACCAAATGTTTTTGAAAAATGTTAATCAAGTATGTATTGCGTTGCAGAGTGTTCAAACTGTTGTATTAACTTGGTTTTTGGGGATACCGCCGTATTACATTGGTCCCGCAGGGGGGTGCGGACTAGCCGCACCTACGAGGGATTTGGCGTCCTTCGCGGTACCCTAGCCTAACACTACACCACTCACAAAAACATACACACACACATACACACACCAACACAATCTATACACATTTCAAAACTTACATCTTCGCTTAGGGAATTTTGACTGGTCAGAACCGTTGCGCGTTGGGAGTGCTGAAAAGTCCAGAGCGTGACAAACTCTGGTCTGGGACGCTGATGTGAGCTTGCTCTGCCGAAGACGTAAGCGCGGTTTCTGGTCTACCAGCCGCTTCGGTCCTTGGTCAGGGAGTGTCCGCGGTGCACGGGTGTCGGAGCCCGTGCACAGTATTACGAGTCCTCGACTGATGCCCATCCAGTCGAGCTAAGGAGAAAAGCTATAGGCCTCAGAGTTCTGAGGGTTGGAAATGATCTTAATGTGATCCAAGGGTGTACCCGTTCCTATAGTCTCGCCCGTAACGCTTGACACGATGGCTGGCAAAAAATATTTATGGATTCCAAAACCACGTCAAATATGACTAGTCTGAAGAGGACACGCCAGGATTCTCCTGACGATAGTCAAGATTTGAGCAAAAAGTTGATGGTGGCAACGTCGCAGACATTGCCATCAGCAAAGTATTTAGTTTTTTCTAGTGCCGAAGAAGGGAAAGATCTTTCCAAAGTTTCTCCTTTCCTGATTAACAAGGCCATTACTGCTTGTGCTGGAGGCCCAGTAGCCTCTATTAAGAAACTTAGAAACGGAACATTGTTAGTTGCGACTTCCACCGATAGACAAACCCGTTCTCTATCAAAAATGACCTCCTTCTTTGACCAGGTCATGGTATCTGTGGCTCCCCACAGATCCTTGAATTACTCAAAAGGGGTCATCACATGTAGGGATTTAATGCACCTTCCAATCGAAGAAATTAAGTCCGAACTGTCTTCACAGTTAGTTACGGAGGTTATCCCCATAATGAAAATGGACAAAGGAGAAAAAGTAGCAACAGCTTCTTTTATAGTCACATTTGGAAAACCGGAAATACCCGAATACTTGCATGCAGGTTACCAAAGGATCTCAGTGAGACCATACGTGGCTAACCCTAGGCGCTGCTTCAAGTGCCAGCGATTTGGGCATATCAGCTCTACGTGTTCGAAGCAGAACGTATGCGGTATATGTAGCGTTGAAGGCCATGATGATAAGGATTGTGTTAATTCTCCGAAATGCGCCAACTGTGGTGGTGACCACCCAGCGCGATCCTACAACTGTCCTACTTTCAAGGAAGAGAAAGCTATCTTAGGCATCATGGCAAAAGACAAGCTGTCGTTTCCAGAGGCCAAAAAAGTCTATAGATCTACTCAGCCAAAGGCAGACAGTAAGACTTATGCCGCTACCCTGACCGCTTCGAAATCGTCTTGTACCAACTGTGCTGAGCTGTCCAAGAAGATTGAAGCTCTAACTGAACAAGTGTCTCGCCTTTTGTGCTTAGTCACAAATGGATCGTCTCTAAATTTGGCACAACCTGCAGCAACGGATAGTGTTTTGCCTCGTGTACCTATCCCTTCCACTGGGGGGATTGGAGCACGAAATAAATCACTAAGTGAGCCTTGTGTTTCTGTGCAGAAGATATTATCAACGGGTAGTAAACCTTCTGTGCAGAAGACGTTGGAAAAATCGAAACCACGTAAACCAGTGTTACGTCAGACCACATCGCCACCGTCGTTACCGGGTATTAAACAAAATGCTAACAAAGGAGGGAATGTGAAAACTAAACCTCCTAAACCCAAAACTTCCTCAGATTCCATCCCTGAACGGGTGGATATGGAATCTGAGAAATGTAAGCCTGAGACGTCTAAAAACGTCCCATGCAAGAAAGGAGAGAGCACCAATGGGTGTCAGATCAATCCATTGCTGAGTTAATAAATGTCTGCAATTAACAAGTCAGTGATACAATGGAACGTCAACGGTGTTAGGAGTCACATAGAAGAACTTAAAGTACTCGTGCGAGATGTGTACCCAATGTTTGTATGTCTACAGGAGACACATCTCCACGAATCGCATAATTTCCATTTAAGGGAGTATTCAGTTTTTAGATCGGACTTCGTTACAGAAGATGGAGCTAGAGGTGGCGTAGCCATCCTAGCCCGTGACTGTATCGATGCTGTTTCTCTAAACTTAATAACTCCTTTACAAGCAGTAGCCGTTCAAACAGCTGTCCCGTATAAAATCACTGTGTGTTGTGTCTACTTGCCACCACAGGAAAACCTGCATCACAGTGATTTAGTAAATTTGATAAGCCAGTTACCAACTCCGTTCTTATTGGTAGGGGATTTTAATGCCCACCATTCGTCTTGGGGATCTCCGACTAGGAACTCTCGAGGTGATATTGTTGAAAGTGTAAGAACGGAACTAGACTTATGTCTGCTAAATGACGGCACTCCTACTCATTTAGCAGCATCTACTGGTGGATGGACAGCTGTTGATATATCGATTTGCAGCCCTCAATTAGCTACTAGATGCACATGGTCGGTACTCAATGATTTATATGGAAGCGACCATGTGCCTATTAAGATCAGTTTATGTGACTCCCAAACCTGTTATGTTCGAAATTTCAGTTGGATTTTGCGAAAAGCCAACTGGGACTCCTACTCGAATTACCTTGTATCACTTGACATGGATTATCTGACACCCATTGATGAAAATATAGAAAATTTTACAAAAGCAATTTTAAATGCCGCTGAAAAGACCATTCCGAAAACCTCTGCGCATCCACGCCGACCGCCTGTGCCGTGGTGGAACGATGAATGCACAGAAATCCTCCGTTTACGACGAAGAGCTCTTAGGAGATTTAAACGACACCCAACGAATGGAAACCTTCAGGAATATAAAATACTCCGTGCGAAAGCACGGAGGATATTTAGGCTGAGTAGAAAGAACTCTTGGGAACAGTACATTAGCACAATTAGACGAACAACTCCGTCCTCCACAGTGTGGAGGAAACTAAGATCAGTTTGTGGTACTTCCATTTCGTTGCCAGCCATTGCGCTGAAGCAACCTGATGGGAGATTAATCACAAACAGTGATGACATTGCTAATGTGCTTGGAACATCTTTTTCTAACTTTTCTGCTACTACAGCCTATAATAGATTATTCCAGATTTATAAACTGAAGGAAGAAGCAATACCGTTTACTGTTGGGTCGTCTGAGGACTCTCCTTTAAACACTCCTTTCTCTATAGGGGAATTGGAGTCAGCTCTTGCGTCAACGAAGGATTCTGCACCAGGTCCTGATTCCATTGTGTACTCCATGCTAAAACATCTACCATCATCGGCGAAACTTGTCCTCCTTCGAGTATACAATCGTTTATTCGAGGAGCGCTCTTTCCCCGATGCATGGTTAGAATCAACTGTAATTCCTCTTTTGAAGCCAGGTAAGGACATAACCAACCCCAGTAGTTACAGGCCTATATCACTTACAAGCGTCTTGTGCAAACTACTGGAGAAGATGGTCAACCGCCGTCTTGTCTGGTACCTAGAAACCAACAACCTTCTTAGCAACGAACAATGTGGTTTCAGACTAGGACGCTCATCAGTTGACCAATTGGTTTTGTTAGAATCCGCTATTCAAGATGCCTTTCTCTTGCGTCAAACGCTCGTTGCGGTTTTCTTTGACCTTGAAAAGGCATATGATATGGCATGGAAAAGAGGAATTCTGAACACTCTGAAATCATGGAGTATACAAGGGAATATCCTAGCATTCATCGCTAACTTTCTTTCAAACAGATCTTTCCGCGTTCGACTTGGAGGCACGTATTCAAACAGCTATACACAAGAGAATGGTGTACCGCAGGGCAGCGTGCTGAGCGTCACGCTGTTTGCCGTTGCAATAAATAGTATCACCAGTAATATACGATCTCCGGTACACTGTTCCCTTTTTGTGGATGACTTTTGTATATATGTGCCTGCTCGTAGTATGGCAACTGCGGAAAGATCTTTGCAGTTAGCAATATACAGATTGGAGGAATGGTCAAAATCTACAGGTTTCAAATTCTCTGCTTCGAAGACCCAATGTGTAGCATTTAGTCGTCGTAGGCAACACCAGGAGCCGATCCTTTTTCTTGACGGGGTTCAGCTTCAAACCACGGATAGTGTTCGATTTCTAGGTCTTTTATTTGATAAAAGACTCTCATGGATCCCACATGTTCGTGATTTGAAGGTGAGATGCAATAAGAAATTGGATATGTTAAGAGTCCTTAGTGGTACGAATTGGGGAGCAGACAGAACTAGTATGCTTCGATTTTATCGCGCGGTCGTTAGATCGCGCATTGATTATGGCTGTCAAGCCTATTCATCCGCACGACTTACAGTTCTGAAAACTCTCGATGCTGTCCACCACTCTGGACTTAGACTGGCTACTGGTGCATTTAGAACTAGCCCAATCCCTAGTCTTCTTGTCGAGGCTGGGGAACCCGCTCTTTCAAGACGACGTCAGATGCTACAAATATCTTACGTTTCTGTTCTTCGAAGCAAACCCAACCACCCGGCATTTGAAAGAGTCTTTTATAATACGCTAAATCAAGTGTACAATACACGTCAACGTTCGACCGCTCCCTTTGGCATACGAACGTTAAGAATATTGGATGACCTTGAGTTGCAACTTCCAACTATGTTTGAACGACAAATGTGCTATCTACCTCCATGGATAATAAAAACGCCGCACTTCGATTTCTCATTGTCCAGTTATATAAAACACGATACTCCTGTTGTGGTCTACCACCAGGAATTTTTATCCATTTATAAATCTCACCAACACAGTGAAATTATTTTCTCTGATGGATCTAAACTGGACAATGGCGTTGGATGTGCGTTTTATGCATCTGGATATACCTACACGTACGGATTGCCCTCAGCTTGCAGTGTTTTCACGGCAGAACTATTTGCTATTTTTAAAGCTTTGACCGTCATTCAATCTCAATCCTCGCATTATCTTTTGTGTTCGGATTCCAAAAGTGCTCTTCAGGCTCTTCAGGATGTTTTCTCTAGCAACCCTTTAGTTGGGGACATTTTGTGTGCTGTACACAGGCTTCAATTGAGGGGTGTGGGGGTAACTTTCTGTTGGGTTCCTGGACATTGCGGAATACTTGGAAACACAAAAGCGGATGAAGCGGCGAAGAAAGCTACAAGTTTGGTGCCTATTACTCAACTGGTTATGGCATCTGATTATGTGTGTTTCGCGAAACATTTATTGCTCGCTGCTTGGAATGACGAGTGGCATACCGTGATTCAGAATAAGCTGAGGGAAATTAAAGATACCGTCCGTCCATGGAGGTCTTCAATTCGTTCAAAACGTAGGGAGGAAGTGGTGGTCACACGCCTTCGCGTTGGCCACTCTTTTGCAACTCATGGATATTTGATGAGTCGTGAAGATCCACCAATATGCCAATATTGCGGTGATATCTTCACAATAAAACATATTTTGGTAGATTGTGTTAGTGTAGTTAATGTTCGTGCCCTTTTTAATTTAAAAGGGAGTTTAAAGGTGGTGTTAAGGGACGATGCCTCGGCCATTGACCGAGTCATCGCTTTCTTGCACCACTTGAAAATATATTTTAAAATTTAATACATAAATATATATATTTTTTTTAAAATTTTATTTATACATATAATTCTGTGTGTTTCTTTTATTTATTTTAATTAAATTTATTTTCTGTTCTTGTTATTGTTATTGAGATTTATTTATTGGTAAATTGTTACCCATTATTGTTTTACATATTATTTATTTACTGTTATATTGTTCTTTGTTGTTATTTTGTTATTTAGTTTTTAAGGATTTTTTCATTGTTATATTGTTGTTTTTTGTTTTTTATTGTTGGTGTTTTATTTTGTTTTGTAATTTTTGTTGTATTTATTTATTTGTTTATTTATTTGATTCTATTTAAAACATGGCGTTCTTTGTTAGATTTTGTTTGGCGATGATAACCACAATTGGTTTTTCGCCAGGAAAAAAAAAAAAAAAAAAAAAAAAAAAAAAAAAAAAAAAAAAAAACGTATTACATTGGACTGTCTTTAATTTCTCCACGCAATTATTTCTTTATTCACGTAATCATTCCAAAAAGGCAATTTTTCATTCTGTTTTGAGGCAATGACAACACTGCGTTAGGTTGTAAACGGGATAACAAATTGTTTTGTAGTCAAAATAAATTGTTTTTTGCTGAATTTATTTATAAATTTCTATTAATTTTTTCAATAACTAAAACTGCATTTTGTTGCCTTTTAATCTGTAAAATGGCTGTGATTATAAAATACTGTATACTGAAAAATAATACTTGTTATATCACGTCTTAGGGTAAGTTGAGGCAAGGTAACTGGGAGATTAGGAACTGCTCGGCTGATGAATAGGCGGGGACGACCCGGTTAGTACATCCCATTATGACGCATTGGCGATTATTCTGCTTGAAAACGTTAACCCAATAAATACGCATTATATGTGAAAACGTTAATACTTTTTTCGTAATTATTATTATACAAACAATTGCGTGTTTGTCTCACGTTAATCGGTCGAGTTGAGGTGTTATAGCTAAAGCTTATTACAAATTTTAATTACCGAAGCGAGGCCGGTAATCAGTTGGCTTCTTAACATGTCAACACCCTTAGTCGCTAGCTTTGCTAGTTTATAAAATTAAAATATCCACTGATTTAAAAAATTCAAATATGAAATCAATATAGTTCATCTAATCAGACATGTTTCATTAGATCGATGCGCCGGTGTCATTGCAAAAACTGTCTACAGTTTATCTACTGTTAGATTGAAAGCTGTTTTGGAATGAGATAATTTCTGTAATCAGATAGAGAGATCATTGCCCAATTTGCACAACGTAACACAATCTCTATTATATAATGGAACTCCGTTGTAAATAATTAGTGCACTTAATTAGGATTTCATAGATATCAAGTGAACCGCGGTCGGATTATCGCGTCATCACTTCCTGTCCGCTCCATGTTTCCCCGTTTGTTTCCTGTCGTGTTTTACATTGACGCCAGCAATTCTATCACATTGTTAGACCCAAATAAGCATGGACAAAGTGCAGTTGTGTACAACATAAACTTCGGCATATTAAGGGTAATTTTTAGTTTAAAGCATTTAAAAATAAATAAATATAAGCTGGAATTATTTCTAAGTAATATACAATGGTTAATATAAGGGTGAAAAGCACGAAATTTTTTAAAAAATAGCTACACACATAAAAAATAAAGAGAATTACAAAATCTTTACATACAATTTCCTAAATAGCGTCATCAATAGATTGCAACTAAATTCACGAATATTTGTCATTTTTATTTGACTGTGTACATAAAGATAAAAGTTTTGTATCTGTTTTTATGAATTTAAACTAAGGGTTTTGTGTATATTCCCAAGTAGTATGCCATAAATGCTTACTTATTCCACTTAATAATCCAAATATAAGTTATAACTTGTTTTTTGCCATACATATTTCGATAACTGAATTACCATCTTCCGGCAATTCTAATTAAAAGCTAACATCAAAATATAATCAATTAGCAAACTAGTAAGTTAAACCAAAGAATTAAAAAAAAGGTTAAATTGTTATGGGTCCATGTGTACTAAAACCCATCATATTGTTGGAATGTATTCTTTATGTTTAGAGTAGGTTTGTTTCATGGAATAGGTTTCTCCAACCAGTGCTGCGCCATAGTAGCCTGTATGTGAACTATATTCACTTTGATAAAAGTGCTATTTTACAGCAGAAAAATAATGAATCCAGTGCTGGATGTATGTGTTTTTGTATTTTCTTCATTTTACTTTTAAAACGACAATTAACTGAAAAGACTTTTGCTCTATAAATTTAATTTATTTAGTACTTTTTATCAATATTCTAGTTAAACATTCAGAAAATTACGGCGACATCATGATATGAATATATTCTAGAAATGTTTGACAAATTGTAGAAAACATACGTAGACTAGTTAAAATACTGTTTGTGATCAGGAAGAAGTATCATAAAGTGTGATCATGAAGTATATTTTTACTTTCAACTGTACAATTAAATTTTTTTAAAAATATTTTATGTTATATTATTTAAACACAAGGTTAATGTTATTTACGAAGAAGTTTTTCGTAATATTTTATTAACTATTCGTTTTAAAGATGAAAGGCATACAATAAATACAAGTAAAGTAAATTGTGACAGGGTGAAGGTAGTGATGCCACATTCCCTTAAAATTGGAACGTGCTTCAAGAATCTCGACCCAGCATTCAGTTCAATATAATACGGAATTAAAAACATGCGTTTTGTTGAGTCATCTGACTTTAATAATGAGGTGTTCCTCCATTTCTATGTTTAAAAAAATTACACAAAACCTGTTTTCGTAGTAAAATTGAAACATGAAATACAAACAGAAGCATCATTGGAATGAAAGATTATGTTTTAGCAACAGCTGATTAAAATGTTTAACAGCGATCCTGGTGGCAATGTAGAGAAACTGTTTCATCTATTATTTTATTGAACATGCTGATTTGCGATATTAAAAGAAAATTTTTAACTTTTTCTGGAATTTTGTAGTTCTAACACTTTTACGTCTAAATCGATAAAATCCTTATTGTAAAAATACATTGAAAAATATTTTAGGCTATTAATATATCAATGCGTTTATATACAGTTTCATAGGCTTAAAGAATTTATTGTGAAAGGATTTATATTTTTGTACTTTCATTCTTTTTCTTTAGTTGTATTTAAAGTTATTCTATTTTTTAGAAGGGTTATATGTAATTAATAAATAATTGAAATACGAATTACAGATATTAAGTTAACTCATTTTTAAATTATGGTTTAATACTTCATTGGATTACTAATCCTTTTAAAGAAGTTTCAGTTCCTTAATGATGCGTTTAATTTCATGAATATGGTATCAATAAATTATTGAAATAGAAAATTAAATATTATTTGATTCCACCTTCTGCTTTTAGTTTTTAATTTGAAAAGCAATTGTAAAGGCGAGCTAAGAAAGAATTGTACAAAATTTTAATTTTAATGTAGGGTATGTTTTTTTTATTTTGTCATAGAACAGCTATAGTTGTTCAATCAGCTGTTTCACATTGTAATCAGTCAGCTGTTTGAAGATCAGCTATTTAAATGGTCATTGAGTAGAACAGCTGTAACCTTTCGACATGTAAGCAATCAGGTGTTTTAAATTTGGTAAAATTGTAAACGGTCCACTTCAATGTTAATGGTGAATTTTTATTATAAATCCAAATGTGAGTGATCTTTCCCTTGCACAAGAAAAAATTTCCCATGGTCGTCTTGTCAGAAGGTTTGTTAGACATCATACAAAACTGGTAAATATTTGTTTCTTTTTGTCGTGATTTGAATCAGTAGAAAGTAGTTCTATGTTAGGATTATAAATGAATTTACAACTACCCTATAAACTACCAAAATAAACTATAAAAGATGTATGAGATAGGGGAGGGCAATGTAATAATAAAACACTGTGTTACCAAAAGTTTTCAAACATTATTGTTTGTGAGTTTATAATAATAATTGTATTGATAATACAATTTTAAATAATGTCTTTTGAAGTAATATTTGAGATAAGATTGTGTAAGTCTTCAATGGAGTAATAGGCTACTATTTTTCAGTTCAGTTTCTAGAACTGTTATAAATTATTAGTTACGGGAAAAATTACTAAATGTACATATAGTGTGGTAACTTGAAAATGCTCAAGATCGCAGGGAGTTCGCTAGTTATACATTAAAAACAAGATTTAAAAATAGTCAATACAACTACTTTAATTAAATACGTTTCTCATCTCTTTGGTCGTTAACAATATGTTATTTGCGTCCTACTTGTACTAGCCCGGATAGCTCAGTCGGTAGAGCATTAGGCTTTTAACCTAAGGGTCCAGGGTTCAAGTCCCTGTTCGGGCGTAAATTTTTTTTTGTTTGAGCTTTCGATATTTTTCTGTAAACTGTAATTTAAAAATGTTAGTATGCTTTTAAAGGCCAGGTTAGTTTTCTTTGCTTCTAAAAACACAAAAAAGTTTTCAGTTGAGATATTGCTTTTTTAACATAATTAACTACTATAGAATTTCTCGTATTTAAAATAAAACAAACTTGAAGACTTATCTTACCTGCGTTAACTTTTTTAAGAAAATTTTAAAATTTTGTTTATTTGTTTTGTTCTTACGTTAATTAATTCTTCGAAAGATTGTATAGATAGAAAGGAAAAAAATTAACAAACAAAGCCTTTGGAATTGTTAAAAATAAGTAGGCAATGAAGTAAGATATTTTACATTTTGTTTAGTAGGCTTATGTTTTTGGTATTTATATCGGAGAAAGATGTATTCGAGCAACCGCTCTCTTTGCCCATTTGTTTTTGTTAAATTCCTTCAGACGATTTGACTCACTCTAAATATATCGGATGTTAAAAAATAATGTTCTATTTAATTTCATCCATTCTGCTACAAGGGAGTGTATTGGGTAACCACTTCGCTATGACCTCGAAAGCCAATAGGGTCAATTGTGGTCAAACCCTGCGCACGTGATACGATGACCCCTCTATATCCTGTAAAAGGGGGGATAATCATTCATACTTTCCTAAAATTACAAATCAAGTCATTAGATTATCGTATAGGAGGCTGTTAGGCGTAAATTATAAAAATGTAACTATTTTTTATTAGTAACTGACAACAACTTCAAACACTTACATTAACCAATCCCAGTGTTTATATTATATATGAACGTTTATCTATAAATGTTACAGGTTCCAAGCAAAAAATATTTTTAATGTTAATGTTAATATTTAAAAAATTAAAATTTTCAAAAATTTTCAAAAAATAACAAATTTAACAACAATAAAATTTGATGCCAACAATACCGTTCTCCATCACGTAATTCTAGTGGTATGGCACGAGGGCCTATGTACCTCGACAACAGGTGGTTCCACGCGACGTCCGATCGAGGCTGCAGTGCCTCAAGGCTCAGTTCTGGGGCCGTTATTGTATCTTGTATACACCAATGACGTCCCCCTATACCCATCTGTCCGACTGCGACGACTCCATGTTTCAGAATCGCACTCTTAATGATAATTTTGGAGTTCGATACATGCAGAGACAACTAGACCTTCTCCAACCGTGGCTTCGGAAGTGGAGAATCGCAGTCAACACGGACAAAACCGAAGCCGTTTGTTTCAGTAACAAACGAGCTTGTCCTGTCGCACAACTCTTTCTCAATAACAGTCCCATAGCATGGAAAACCACAGTACAGTATCTAGGGGTGACGCTTGACTGCAAGCTCACCTTCCAGCCTCATCTCTGACGTGCCATCGGAAGGGCTATTGGCTCCCGCCAAAGGCTTTTCCCTGTCATCCGCGGAGCTGGGAACCCTATCCCAATGTCCGTCAGGGTGATGGTGTACAAAACGTACATCAGACCCATCATCACCTATGCAGCCCCCGCTTGGTACTCCCTTCTGAGCGATGCATCAAAGAGGAAGCTGCACTCTTTCCAAAACGTCACGCTCAGATTAATCACTAACTCCCCGTGGTATGTGAAAAACACGGTAATAGCCGCGGGGCTTAACGTCCCATCCCTAGATGATTTCATTATACAACTGACTACGTCACTCAGAGATCGAGCCGAACGCTCCTCCCATCCGCATCTGTCGGTAATAGTCACAGATCCGACACCGCTTCCGACGCGCAGGAATCGACCCATGTGCCTCGTCTACACGAGCCCCCATGAAGGTCGAAAATCTAAAATCTACACGTCACTAAAATCCAAGCCTAAACAAATCAGCCCAATCAACAGCAAAGCAAACCATACAAAGCTCAAATCACCAAACAACCACGTACAAAATTTACATGTAAATGACCTCACGAATGCCTATAAAGCAATCAGCCAATCAAAATTCTCAGAAAAACTACTATACAGTCAACACAATACTAATCACACTGCTGTAATGCGATCTCAGAGACGGGATATCCCAGGAGCTAAACAACCCAAGCCATCATTTCGCCAACTTTAGAAGGCAACACCCTCACGTTATTATTAGAAGGGGTAGCTGGCTGATGGCTTGCACAGTAAGGACATGTACACGCACACATCGACACCAAAAACACGTGTTAATGTCGTAAAGCATCGGCTATGGTCTGGCGATGATACCGCGATTGGGCCCGCTATGGTCTCTCGTAGGTCTGTAGTCGACGATAGCCATAGCAACACACACTCATTTGCTGCATCAGTTTTGCTTTTTTTTCAACTCTAACACTCTACAATGGTCTTTAAACAGTGGATCTAGAGTGGGTGCACACATTCGATCGCTGTTTACTGTCGTTTACCTTCGTCAGGTACTATTATAATAATATATTATACCCTTAATACATTATTATATTAGCTGCTTGTTAGGCTTACTAACAGTTACTAGCAATACTAACAGCTTATGAGTGGGCCATCAGCCAGACCACAAAAATATTTGAATAAAATTGTGATATTATTACACTTTGTATTAATAAATAGATATATTTGAAAACATTGTAATATATTGTTTTATTTGTATATATTGAATGTAAATAAAATATTTTTTATATTTGTGTTTTTCTAAGCTGCTTAAAATTCGTTACTATAGAAACGAAATAAAATTGGTTATTTTATAAAGACTATTTAGAGAATCAATGTTTTTTACAATTGAATGTAGATATAAGAATTTATTGGTTAGCAGTCATAGACTGTGGTTATTTAAATCTAGAGAGTGTGCATTTTAATTAATGTTTTTAATTCTTTTAATTATTGTCGATCTAAAAAATTATGCTCAAAGCAAAGGTAGTTTTGTATTTACGACAAAGGGCAGAAACTGAAAGGAAAGATTTTATTTAGTAGGTTACGCTAGTTTCAGTAAATTTCAAGTAGCATATAGAGAATAAAATTTGTTTTACAGAAGAAAATATACATTTAGTTGAGGGTATTTAGATATATATAACGGCTCTATTACCGCTGTCGCCGCACCTTTGCCCTCAGTTTCCAAACGTTCTGTCTTACGTATTAATGAATACGTCTTCTGCTATAAATATTAAATGCAGAGGCTTTAGTCTCTTCTGGGTTTCTGCAGTCGATGCCATCACGCCAACCTTACCGCCCTCTCTTTTCTCAGGGGTTGTCCACTCTAGTAGGCTACCTTTCGGGGCCACCTGTGGTTTGCCATCCTCTTTACATTTACAAACCCTAACCTATTCTCTTAATCCCCTTCTGTACACTTTTATCCATTTGCATTTCGTTAATAAAAACTTTTCATTTCCGACCCTTTCAAGACTCGATTTACCGCTGCCTCGTCGTAAATAGTCCATTTCCATCGTCATTAGCTTGTTATGATTAGCACTGGTAACATCCCATACCTCTGAACCGCAGAGTGTAAATCTCTGAACAATTTACCGCTGCCTCGTCGTAAATAGTCCATTTCCATCGTCATTAGTTTGTTATGATTAGCATTGGTAACATCCCATACCTCTGAACCGCAGAGTGTAAATCTCTGAACAATTTACCGCTGCCTCGTCGTAAATAGTCCATTTCCATCGTCATTAGTTTGTTATGATTAGCATTGGTAACATCCCATACCTCTGAACCGCAGAGTGTAAATCTCTGAACAATTTACCGCTGCCTCGTCGTAAATAGTCCATTTCCATCGTCATTAGTTTGTTATGATTAGCACTGGTAACATCCCATACCTCTGAACCGCAGAGTGTAAATCTCTGAACAATTTACCGCTGCCTCGTCGTAAATAGTCCATTTCCGTCGTCATTAGTTTGTTATGATTAGCATTGGTAACATCCCATACCTCTGAACCGCAGAGTGTAAATCTCTGAACAATTTACCGCTGCCTCGTCGTAAATAGTCCATTTCCATCGTCATTAGTTTGTTATGATTAGCACTGGTAACATCCCATACCTCTGAACCGCAGAGTGTAAATCTCTGAACAATTTACCGCTGCCTCGTCGTAAATAGTCCATTTCCATCGTCATTAGTTTGTTATGATTAGCACTGGTAACATCCCATACCTCTGAACCGCAGAGTGTAAATCTCTGAACAATTTACCGCTGCCTCGTCGTAAATAGTCCATTTCCATCGTCATTAGTTTGTTATGATTAGCGTAGGTAACATCCCATACCTCTGAACCGCAGAGTGTAAATCTCTGAACAATTTACCGCTGCCTCGTCGTAAATAGTCCATTTCCATCGTCATTAGTTTGTTATGATTAGCACTGGTAACATCCCACACCTCTGAACCGCAGAGTGTAAATCTCTGAACAATTTACCGCTGCCTCGTCGTAAATAGTCCATTTCCATCGTCATTAGTTTGTTATGATTAGCATTGGTAACATCCCATACCTCTGAACCGCAGAGTGTAAATCTCTGAACAATTTACCGCTGCCTCGTCGTAAATAGTCCATTTCCATCGTCATTAGTTTGTTATGATTAGCACTGGTAACATCCCATACCTCTGAACCGCAGAGTGTAAATCTCTGAACAATTTACCGCTGCCTCGTCGTAAATAGTCCATTTCCATCGTCATTAGTTTGTTATGATTAGCACTGGTAACATCCCATACCTCTGAACCGCAGAGTGTAAATCTCTGAACAATTTACCGCTGCCTCGTCGCAAATAGTCCATTTCCATCGTCATTAGTTTGTTATGATTAGCACTGGTAACATCCCATACCTCTGAACCGCAGAGTGTAAATCTCTGAACAATTTACCGCTGCCTCGTCGTAAATAGTCCATTTCCATCGTCATTAGTTTGTTATGATTAGCATTGGTAACATCCCATACCTCTGAACCGCAGAGTGTAAATCTCTGAACAATTTACCGCTGCCTCGTCGTAAATAGTCCATTTCCATCGTCATTAGTTTGTTATGATTAGCATTGGTAACATCCCATACCTCTGAATCGCAGAGTGTAAATCTCTGAACAATTTACCGCTGCCTCGTCGTAAATAGTCCATTTCCATCGTCATTAGTTTGTTATGATTAGCATTGGTAACATCCCATACCTCTGAATCGCAGAGTGTAAATCTCTGAACAATTTACCGCTGCCTCGTCGTAAATAGTCCATTTCCATCGTCATTAGCTTGTTATGATTAGCACTGGTAACATCCCATACCTCTGAACCGCAGAGTGTAAATCTCTGAACAATTTACCGCTGCCTCGTCGTAAATAGTCCATTTCCATCGTCATTAGCTTGTTATGATTAGCACTGGTAACATCCCATACCTCTGAACCGCAGAGTGTAAATCTCTGAACAATTTACCGCTGCCTCGTCGTAAATAGTCCATTTCCACCGTCATTAGTTTGTTATGATTAGCATTGGTAACATCCCATACCTCTGAACCGCAGAGTGTAAATCTCTGAACAATTTACCGCTGCCTCGTCGTAAATAGTCCATTTCCATCGTCATTAGTTTGTTATGATAAGCATTGGTAACATCCCATACCTCTGAACCGCAGAGTGTAAATCTCTGAACAATTTACCGCTGCCTCGTCGTAAATAGTCCATTTCCATCGTCATTAGTTTGTTATGATTAGCATTGGTAACATCCCACACCTCTGAACCGCAGAGTGTAAATCTCTGAACAATTTACCGCTGCCTCGTCGTAAATAGGCCATTTCCATCGTCATTAGTTTGTTATGATTAGCACTGGTAACATCCCATACCTCTGAACCGCAGAGTGTAAATCTCTGAACAATTTACCGCTGCCTCGTCGTAAATAGTCCATTTCCATCGTCATTAGTTTGTTATGATTAGCACTGGTAACATCCCATACCTCTGAACCGCAGAGTGTAAATCTCTGAACAATTTACCGCTGCCTTGTCGTAAATAGGCCATTTCCATCGTCATTAGTTTGTTATGATTAGCACTGGTAACATCCCACACCTCTGAACCGCAGAGTATAAATCTCTGAACAATTTACCGCTGCCTCGTCGTAAATAGTCCATTTCCATCGTCATTAGTTTGTTATGATTAGCACTGGTAACATCCCATACCTCTGAACCGCAGAGTGTAAATCTCTGAACAATTTACCGCTGCCTCGTCGTAAATAGTCCATTTCCATCGTCATTAGTTTGTTATGATTAGCATTGGTAACATCCCATACCTCTGAACCGCAGAGTGTAAATCTCTGAACAATTTACCGCTGCCTCGTCGTAAATAGTCCATTTCCATCGTCATTAGTTTGTTATGATTAGCACTGGTAACATCCCACACCTCTGAACCGCAGAGTATAAATCTCTGAACAATTTACCGCTGCCTCGTCGTAAATAGTCCATTTCCATCGTCATTAGTTTGTTATGATTAGCACTGGTAACATCCCATACCTCTGAACCGCAGAGTGTAAATCTCTGAACAATTTACCGCTGCCTCGTCGTAAATAGTCCATTTCCATCGTCATTAGTTTGTTATGATTAGCATTGGTAACATCCCATACCTCTGAACCGCAGAGTGTAAATCTCTGAACAATTTACCGCTGCCTCGTCGTAAATAGTCCATTTCCATCGTCATTAGTTTGTTATGATTAGCACTGGTAACATCCCACACCTCTGAACCGCAGAGTATAAATCTCTGAACAATTTACCGCTGCCTCGTCGTAAATAGTCCATTTCCATCGTCATTAGTTTGTTATGATTAGCACTGGTAACATCCCATACCTCTGAACCGCAGAGTGTAAATCTCTGAACAATTTACCGCTGCCTCGTCGTAAATAGTCCATTTCCATCGTCATTAGTTTGTTATGATTAGCACTGGTAACATCCCACACCTCTGAACCGCAGAGTATAAATCTCTGAACAATTTACCGCTGCCTCGTCGTAAATAGTCCATTTCCATCGTCATTAGTTTGTTATGATTAGCACTGGTAACATCCCATACCTCTGAACCGCAGAGTGTAAATCTCTGAACAATTTACCGCTGCCTCGTCGTAAATAGTCCATTTCCATCGTCATTAGTTTGTTATGATTAGCACTGGTAACATCCCATACCTCTGAACCGCAGAGTGTAAATCTCTGAACAATTTACCGCTGCCTCGTCGTAAATAGTCCATTTCCATCGTCATTAGTTTGTTATGATTAGCACTGGTAACATCCCATACCTCTGAACCGCAGAGTGTAAATCTCTGAACAATTTACCGCTGCCTCGTCGTAAATAGTCCATTTCCATCGTCATTAGTTTGTTATGATTAGCACTGGTAACATCCCATACCTCTGAACCGCAGAGTGTAAATCTCTGAACAATTTACCGCTTCCTCGTCGTAAATAGTCCATTTCCATCGTCATTAGTTTGTTATGATTAGCACTGGTAACATCCCATACCTCTGAACCGCAGAGTGTAAATCTCTGAACAATTTACCGCTGCCTCGTCGTAAATAGTCCATTTCCATCGTCATTAGTTTGTTATGATTAGCATTGGTAACATCCCATACCTCTGAACCGCAGAGTGTAAATCTCTGAACAATTTACCGCTGCCTCGTCGTAAATAGTCCATTTCCATCGTCATTAGTTTGTTATGATTAGCACTGGTAACATCCCATACCTCTGAACCGCAGAGTGTAAATCTCTGAACAATTTACCGCTGCCTCGTCGTAAATAGTCCATTTCCATCGTCATTAGTTTGTTATGATTAGCACTGGTAACATCCCATACCTCTGAACCGCAGAGTGTAAATCTCTGAACAATTTACCGCTGCCTCGTCGTAAATAGTCCATTTCCATCGTCATTAGTTTGTTATGATTAGCACTGGTAACATCCCATACCTCTGAACCGCAGAGTGTAAATCTCTGAACAATTTACCGCTGCCTCGTCGTAAATAGTCCATTTCCATCGTCATTAGTTTGTTATGATTAGCACTGGTAACATCCCATACCTCTGAACCGCAGAGTGTAAATCTCTGAACAATTTACCGCTGCCTCGTCGTAAATAGTCCATTTCCATCGTCATTAGTTTGTTATGATTAGCACTGGTAACATCCCATACCTCTGAACCGCAGAGTGTAAATCTCTGAACAATTTACCGCTGCCTCGTCGTAAATAGTCCATTTCCATCGTCATTAGTTTGTTATGATTAGCACTGGTAACATCCCATACCTCTGAACCGCAGAGTGTAAATCTCTGAACAATTTACCGCTGCCTCGTCGTAAATAGTCCATTTCCATCGTCATTAGTTTGTTATGATTAGCACTGGTAACATCCCATACCTCTGAACCGCAGAGTGTAAATCTCTGAACAATTTACCGCTGCCTCGTCGTAAATAGTCCATTTCCATCGTCATTAGTTTGTTATGATTAGCATTGGTAACATCCCACACCTCTGAACCGCAGAGTGTAAATCTCTGAACAATTTACCGCTGCCTCGTCGTAAATAGGCCATTTCCATCGTCATTAGTTTGTTATGATTAGCATTGGTAACATCCCATACCTCTGATCCGCAGAGTGTAAACCTCTGAACAATTTACCGCTGCCTCGTCGTAAATAGTCCATTTCCATCGTCATTAGTTTGTTATGATTAGCATTGGTAACATCCCATACCTCTGAACCGCAGAGTGTAAATCTCTGAACAATTTACCGCTGCCTCGTCGTAAATAGTCCATTTCCATCGTCATTAGTTTGTTATGATTAGCATTGGTAACATCCCATACCTCTGATCCGCAGAGTGTAAACCTCTGAACAATTTACCGCTGCCTCGTCGTAAATAGTCCATTTCCATCGTCATTAGTTTGTTATGATTAGCATTGGTAACATCCCATACCTCTGAACCGCAGAGTGTAAATCTCTGAACAATTTACCGCTGCCTTGTCGTAAATAGGCCATTTCCATCGTCATTAGTTTGTTATGATTAGCACTGGTAACATCCCATACCTCTGAACCGCAGAGTGTAAATCTCTGAACAATTTACCGCTGCCTCGTCGTAAATAGTCCATTTCCATCGTCATTAGTTTGTTATGATTAGCACTGGTAACATCCCATACCTCTGAACCGCAGAGTGTAAATCTCTGAACAATTTACCGCTGCCTCGTCGTAAATAGTCCATTTCCATCGTCATTAGTTTGTTATGATTAGCACTGGTAACATCCCATACCTCTGAACCGCAGAGTGTAAATCTCTGAACAATTTACCGCTGCCTCGTCGTAAATAGTCCATTTCCATCGTCATTAGTTTGTTATGATTAGCACTGGTAACATCCCATACCTCTGAACCGCAGAGTGTAAATCTCTGAACAATTTACCGCTGCCTCGTCGTAAATAGTCCATTTCCATCGTCATTAGTTTGTTATGATTAGCACTGGTAACATCCCATACCTCTGAACCGCAGAGTGTAAATCTCTGAACAATTTACCGCTGCCTCGTCGTAAATAGTCCATTTCCATCGTCATTAGTTTGTTATGATTAGCACTGGTAACATCCCATACCTCTGAACCGCAGAGTGTAAATCTCTGAACAATTTACCGCTGCCTTGTCGTAAATAGTCCATTTCCATCGTCATTAGTTTGTTATGATTAGCACTGGTAACATCCCATACCTCTGAACCGCAGAGTGTAAATCTCTGAACAATTTACCGCTGCCTTGTCGTAAATAGTCCATTTCCATCGTCATTAGTTTGTTATGATTAGCACTGGTAACATTGCATACGTCTGAACCGCAGAGTGTAAATCTGTGAACAATTTACCGCTGCCTTGTCGTAAATAGTCCATTTCCATCGTCATTAGTTTGTTATGATTAGCACTGGTAACATTGCATACGTCTGAACCGCAGAGTGTAAATCTGTGAACAATTTACCGCTGCCTTGTCGTAAATAGTCCATTTCCATCGTCATTAGTTTGTTATGATTAGCATTGGTAACATCCCATACCTCTGAACCGCAGAGTGTAAATCTCTGAACAATTTACCGCTGCCTCGTCGTAAATAGTCCATTTCCATCGTCATTAGTTTGTTATGATTAGCACTGGTAACATCCCATACCTCTGAACCGCAGAGTGTAAATCTCTGAACAATTTACCGCTGCCTCGTCGTAAATAGTCCATTTCCATCGTCATTAGTTTGTTATGATTAGCACTGGTAACATCCCATACCTCTGAACCGCAGAGTGTAAATCTCTGAACAATTTACCGCTGCCTCGTCGTAAATAGTCCATTTCCATCGTCATTAGTTTGTTATGATTAGCACTGGTAACATCCCATACCTCTGAACCGCAGAGTGTAAATCTGTGAACAATTTACCGCTGCCTTGTCGTAAATAGTCCATTTCCATCGTCATTAGTTTGTTATGATTAGCACTGGTAACATCCCATACCTCTGAACCGCAGAGTGTAAATCTCTGAACAATTTACCGCTGCCTCGTCGTAAATAGTCCATTTCCATCGTCATTAGTTTGTTATGATTAGCATTGGTAACATCCCATACCTCTGAACCGCAGAGTGTAAATCTCTGAACAATTTACCGCTGCCTCGTCGTAAATAGTCCATTTCCATCGTCATTAGTTTGTTATGATTAGCACTGGTAACATCCCATACCTCTGAACCGCAGAGTGTAAATCTCTGAACAATTTACCGCTGCCTTGTCGTAAATAGTCCATTTCCATCGTCATTAGTTTGTTATGATTAGCACTGGTAACATCCCATACCTCTGAACCGCAGAGTGTAAATCTCTGAACAATTTACCGCTGCCTTGTCGTAAATAGTCCATTTCCATCGTCATTAGTTTGTTATGATTAGCACTGGTAACATTGCATACGTCTGAACCGCAGAGTGTAAATCTGTGAACAATTTACCGCTGCCTTGTCGTAAATAGTCCATTTCCATCGTCATTAGTTTGTTATGATTAGCACTGGTAACATTGCATACGTCTAAACCGCAGAGTGTAAATCTCTGAACAATTTACCGCTGCCTCGTCGTAAATAGTCCATTTCCATCGTCATTAGTTTGTTATGATTAGCACTGGTAACATTGCATACGTCTGAACCGCAGAGTGTAAATCTCTGAACAATTTACCGCTGCCTTGTCGTAAATAGTCCATTTCCATCGTCATTAGTTTGTTATGATTAGCACTGGTAACATTGCATACGTCTGAACCGCAGAGTGTAAATCTCTGAACAATTTACCGCTGCCTTGTCGTAAATAGTCCATTTCCATCGTCATTAGTTTGTTATGATTAGCACTGGTAACATTGCATACGTCTGAACCGCAGAGTGTAAATCTCTGAACAATTTACCGCTGCCTTGTCGTAAATAGTCCATTTCCATCGTCATTAGTTTGTTATGATTAGCACTGGTAACATTGCATACGTCTGAACCGCAGAGTGTAAATCTCTGAACAATTTACCGCTGCCTTGTCGTAAATAGTCCATTTCCATCGTCATTAGTTTGTTATGATTAGCACTGGTAACATTGCATACGTCTGAACCGCAGAGTGTAAATCTCTGAACAATTTACCGCTGCCTTGTCGTAAATAGTCCATTTCCATCGTCATTAGTTTGTTATGATTAGCACTGGTAACATTGCATACGTCTGAACCGCAGAGTGTAAATCTCTGAACAATTTACCGCTGCCTTGTCGTAAATAGTCCATTTCCATCGTCATTAGTTTGTTATGATTAGCACTGGTAACATTGCATACGTCTGAACCGCAGAGTGTAAATCTCTGAACAATTTACCGCTGCCTTGTCGTAAATAGTCCATTTCCATCGTCATTAGTTTGTTATGATTAGCACTGGTAACATTGCATACGTCTGAACCGCAGAGTGTAAATCTCTGAACAATTTACCGCTGCCTTGTCGTAAATAGTCCATTTCCATCGTCATTAGTTTGTTATGATTAGCACTGGTAACATTGCATACGTCTGAACCGCAGAGTGTAAATCTCTGAACAATTTACCGCTGCCTCGTCGTAAATAGTCCATTTCCATCGTCATTAGTTTGTTATGATTAGCACTGGTAACATCCCATACCTCTGAACCGCAGAGTGTAAATCTCTGAACAATTTACCGCTGCCTCGTCGTAAATAGTCCATTTCCATCGTCATTAGTTTGTTATGATTAGCACTGGTAACATCCCATACCTCTGAACCGCAGAGTGTAAATCTCTGAACAATTTACCGCTGCCTCGTCGTAAATAGTCCATTTCCATCGTCATTAGTTTGTTATGATTAGCACTGGTAACATCCCATACCTCTGAACCGCAGAGTGTAAATCTCTGAACAATTTACCGCTGCCTTGTCGTAAATAGTCCATTTCCATCGTCATTAGTTTGTTATGATTAGCACTGGTAACATTGCATACGTCTGAACCGCAGAGTGTAAATCTGTGAACAATTTACCGCTGCCTTGTCGTAAATAGTCCATTTCCATCGTCATTAGTTTGTTATGATTAGCACTGGTAACATTGCATACGTCTGAACCGCAGAGTGTAAATCTCTGAACAATTTACCGCTGCCTCGTCGTAAATAGTCCATTTCCATCGTCATTAGTTTGTTATGATTAGCACTGGTAACATCCCATACCTCTGAACCGCAGAGTGTAAATCTGTGAACAATTTACCGCTGCCTTGTCGTAAATAGTCCATTTCCATCGTCATTAGTTTGTTATGATTAGCACTGGTAACATCCCATACCTCTGAACCGCAGAGTGTAAATCTCTGAACAATTTACCGCTGCCTCGTCGTAAATAGTCCATTTCCATCGTCATTAGTTTGTTATGATTAGCACTGGTAACATCCCATACCTCTGAACCGCAGAGTGTAAATCTCTGAACAATTTACCGCTGCCTCGTCGTAAATAGTCCATTTCCATCGTCATTAGTTTGTTATGATTAGCATTGGTAACATCCCTTACCTCTGAACCGCAGAGTGTAAATCTCTGAACAATTTACCGCTGCCTTGTCGTAAATAGTCCATTTCCATCGTCATTAGTTTGTTATGATTAGCATTGGTAACATCCCATACCTCTGAACCGCAGAGTGTAAATCTCTGAACAATTTACCGCTGCCTTGTCGTAAATAGTCCATTTCCATCGTCATTAGTTTGTTATGATTAGCATTGGTAACATCCCTTACCTCTGAACCGCAGAGTGTAAATCTCTGAACAATTTACCGCTGCCTCGTCGTAAATAGTCCATTTCCATCGTCATTAGTTTGTTATGATTAGCATTGGTAACATCCCTTACCTCTGAACCGCAGAGTGTAAATCTCTGAACAATTTACCGCTGCCTCGTCGTAAATAGTCCATTTCCATCGTCATTAGTTTGTTATGATTAGCATTGGTAACATCCCTTACCTCTGAACCGCAGAGTGTAAATCTCTGAACAATTTACCGCTGCCTCGTCGTAAATAGTCCATTTCCATCGTCATTAGTTTGTTATGATTAGCATTGGTAACATCCCTTACCTCTGAACCGCAGAGTGTAAATCTCTGAACAATTTACCGCTGCCTCGTCGTAAATAGTCCATTTCCATCGTCATTAGTTTGTTATGATTAGCATTGGTAACATCCCTTACCTCTGAACCGCAGAGTGTAAATCTCTGAACAATTTACCGCTGCCTCGTCGTAAATAGTCCATTTCCATCGTCATTAGTTTGTTATGATTAGCATTGGTAACATCCCATACCTCTGAACCGCAGAGTGTAAATCTCTGAACAATTTACCGCTGCCTTGTCGTAAATAGTCCATTTCCATCGTCATTAGTTTGTTATGATTAGCACTGGTAACATCCCATACCTCTGAACCGCAGAGTGTAAATCTCTGAACAATTTACCGCTGCCTTGTCGTAAATAGTCCATTTCTATCGTCATTAGTTTGTTATGATTAGCATTGGTAACATCCCATACCTCTGAACCGCAGAGTGTAAATCTCTGAACAATTTACCGCTGCCTTGTCGTAAATAGTCCATTTCTATCGTCATTAGTTTGTTATGATTAGCATTGGTAACATCCCATACCTCTGAACCGCAGAGTGTAAATCTCTGAACAATTTACCGCTGCCTCGTCGTAAATAGTCCATTTCTATCGTCATTAGTTTGTTATGATTAGCATTGGTAACATCCCATACCTCTGAACCGCAGAGTGTAAATCTCTGAACAATTTACCGCTGCCTTGTCGTAAATAGTCCATTTCCATCGTCATTAGTTTGTTATGATTAGCATTGGTAACATCCCATACCTCTGAACCGCAGAGTGTAAATCTCTGAACAATTTACCGCTGCCTTGTCGTAAATAGTCCATTTCCATCGTCATTAGTTTGTTATGATTAGCATTGGTAACATCCCATACCTCTGAACCGCAGAGTGTAAATCTCTGAACAATTTACCGCTGCCTCGTCGTAAATAGTCCATTTCCATCGTCATTAGTTTGTTATGATTAGCATTGGTAACATCCCATACCTCTGAACCGCAGAGTGTAAATCTCTGAACAATTTACCGCTGCCTTGTCGTAAATAGTCCATTTCCATCGTCATTAGTTTGTTATGATTAGCATTGGTAACATCCCATACCTCTGAACCGCAGAGTGTAAATCTCTGAACAATTTACCGCTGCCTTGTCGTAAATAGTCCATTTCCATCGTCATTAGTTTGTTATGATTAGCATTGGTAACATCCCATACCTCTGAACCGCAGAGTGTAAATCTCTGAACAATTTACCGCTGCCTTGTCGTAAATAGTCCATTTCTATCGTCATTAGTTTGTTATGATTAGCATTGGTAACATCCCATACCTCTGAACCGCAGAGTGTAAATCTCTGAACAATTTACCGCTGCCTCGTCGTAAATAGTCCATTTCCATCGTCATTAGTTTGTTATGATTAGCATTGGTAACATCCCATACCTCTGAACCGCAGAGTGTAAATCTCTGAACAATTTACCGCTGCCTTGTCGTAAATAGTCCATTTCCATCGTCATTAGTTTGTTATGATTAGCACTGGTAACATCCCATACCTCTGAACCGCAGAGTGTAAATCTCTGAACAATTTACCGCTGCCTTGTCGTAAATAGTCCATTTCTATCGTCATTAGTTTGTTATGATTAGCATTGGTAACATCCCATACCTCTGAACCGCAGAGTGTAAATCTCTGAACAATTTACCGCTGCCTTGTCGTAAATAGTCCATTTCTATCGTCATTAGTTTGTTATGATTAGCATTGGTAACATCCCATACCTCTGAACCGCAGAGTGTAAATCTCTGAACAATTTACCGCTGCCTCGTCGTAAATAGTCCATTTCCATCGTCATTAGTTTGTTATGATTAGCACTGGTAACATCCCATACCTCTGAACCGCAGAGTGTAAATCTCTGAACAATTTACCGCTGCCTCGTCGTAAATAGTCCATTTCCATCGTCATTAGTTTGTTATGATTAGCACTGGTAACATCCCATACCTCTGAACCGCAGAGTGTAAATCTCTGAACAATTTACCTCTGCCTCGTCGTAAATAGTCCATTTCCATCGTCATTAGTTTGTTATGATTAGCACTGGTAACATCCCATACCTCTGAACCGCAGAGTGTAAATCTCTGAACAATTTACCTCTGCCTCGTCGTAAATAGTCCATTTCCATCGTCATTAGTTTGTTATGATTAGCATTGGTAACATCCCATACCTCTGAACCGCAGAGTGTAAATCTCTGAACAATTTACCGCTGCCTCGTCGTAAATAGTCCATTTCCATCGTCATTAGTTTGTTATGATTAGCACTGGTAACATCCCATACCTCTGAACCGCAGAGTGTAAATCTGTGAACAATTTACCGCTGCCTTGTCGTAAATAGTCCATTTCCATCGTCATTAGTTTGTTATGATTAGCATTGGTAACATCCCATACCTCTGAACCGCAGAGTGTAAATCTCTGAACAATTTACCGCTGCCTCGTCGTAAATAGTCCATTTCCATCGTCATTAGTTGGTTATGATTAGCATTGGTAACATCCCATACCTCTGAACCGCAGAGTGTAAATCTGTGAACAATTTACCGCTGCCTTGTCGTAAATAGTCCATTTCCATCGTCATTAGTTGGTTATGATTAGCATTGGTAACATCCCATACCTCTGAACCGCAGAGTGTAAATCTGTGAACAATTTACCGCTGTCTCGTCGTAAATAGTCCATTTCCATCGTCATTAGTTGGTTATGATTAGCATTGGTAACATCCCATACCTCTGAACCGCAGAGTGTAAATCTGTGAACAATTTACCGCTGCCTTGTCGTAAATAGTCCATTTCCATCGTCATTAGTTTGTTATGATTAGCACTGGTAACATCCCATACCTCTGAACCGCAGAGTGTAAATCTCTGCAATACTTTTATAAACGTGTTTCTTTGTTACCTTTCGTGATTGCCTTATGCCATAGAAGAAAGTTTAAGGATTCTGTAACTGTTGCCTTTGTTTCTGATTTCGTCATCACTATCGCCTTTCTTACTAAAGATCGCCCCTAGCTATTTGCACAAAACTACCCCCTTGTATTTAGAAATACAGAGGCCAAAAATAAACCTTTGGCTAATGATGCCTAAATGTACAATAAATGATTTAAATTAGTGACAACTTCAAGAATAAAACATGTCGACGATAAAACCTGATGAACGTTGCTCCGGGTCTAAGAAGACGTAAACATAGAGATAGGAAAATCGAAAAGATAAGACAACGAGAAGAACAGTAAAATGAATTCTGGAGAGAGAAAAAAGTTGAAAAAATGGTTAAGCATAGGTGACACCATAATCTATTTCGTGTACATTTATCTAGACGACGTATATCGTGTACACGTACTTGGAGGACTTTATTTAGAGGCGTTGCTGAAATTATTTGCAGCTAGTTACAAAAACTACGTACACTAAAACAAAACAAAATCATTATATTGTCGTGTATAGGTCCGTTTTGCGTGAATTCTAAAAATAAAACTTTGTTATGCGTGTTACATTCACACAGATTTTGTAATAGATAACGGCTGTTTTTGCGAGTGAGGTATATTTTATTTTGCTTCGATGACGTTTCGATAACTACTTGGTTATCATCAGGTCCGTAAATAATGCCTTGGATATGGCACAGTGCAGGTAATAATTCGGCGTTGGAGTGGTGCGAAAGGCAAGTATAGAGAATCAAGCCGATTTTGAACTTAGCTGGCAAGAGGGAGCGTGCAACCATTTAAACATGAAAGTATGCGCGGATTTGAGATTCCAGGGGTTTTGATTCAAACAGAGATCTAAATCACCGTAGACCACCTTGTTCAAGTGGCTGTATGTATGTTCAGAGTAGTCCTGAACGCCGTTCCATCATCTGCAATGTGTTGTTTCTCAACCCGGGACAGCCAACCTCTAGCGAGCTGCCTCCGTCTCACATAGGCATGCGGCTGTGTTGCATCCAAGGCATTATTCATACGCCTGATAATGACAATTTAGCTATCGAAACGTCGTCGCAGCAGAATAAAATATTATACTTGCCTCGTAAAAAGCAGTCTTTTATTTCTATTATGAAACTAATTTTTATTAGCAACTGTCGACTACAAACTTTCGCTTTAGAGATTAGTTTTTGTGTTTCACTTCCATTACGTTGATAACATTCAATACTTTTTATCACTGTACGTTACTCAGACGTAGAAAGTAAAAAGAAGCCACCAGATGAAGGAGATGATGAGTCATGCTGGAACTAGGTCAAGTGCATGTGGCCACGAGATATGCTCGGAATGCAATCGGGCTTGGCAGCGGTTATGCGCGGGTTTCGGACGGTTTAGCGCACAATTAAAGCGTACGCAGTAATTATAGCACGCGAAAGTGAACGCTCGACAACCTTCGCGAACAGTTCGCCGCGGTTTTGGATTTTTGAAATGCTTGACAGGTGTATCGTATAAACATATCGCAGACCGGAGCTCGAAAATAGTTTGTTTAGTTTGGTTTTCTCGCGTTTACGAAAGCACTCTGCGAAATAGTTTTCGTATTTAAGGTGGATCCGTTGTCACAAATAGCCCGCAGAGATCACACGAGATAAAGGTTATTGCTGTCTGTTATAGCGTAATTGTTACTAGGAGGCTTCCGAATCCAAACAATGCCAGACTTTCTGACATCCCGTTGTGGTGATTTCATTTTTACAGGCGCTGGCGAATATTTATCGATTCAGGTTAAATCTAATCCATGACACGACAATAGATTCTATCTCGTCTCAATAATAATATCATTTTCAGAAGGCCTTGAATGCGTATCGAGTGGACGTTTCACAGGCCGAATGTTGGAGACAACAATTTTCAAAACTTTATAAGACTTTGTAATAAAAATTACTCGTATTATTCCCTTTAATATGGATAGAAGACCAGAGTAGCTGTATGTAGTGAGCACTAAGCTACAACCGCTCATTTGTCCTAGATATGACCTTAGGTACTAAATTTCACAATCTAAAGGTTATTTTGTACCAACGCGGATCGAAGTCGGAACATATTATTAGCAAATACTTTGCTACTTACTAGAGCAATATTAAGAATAGAGCGCTGCGCGTAATTGTAATTTTTTGTCCAAGCCATAACTATGGTTGATTATTTTCTTCAAAGACCTCAATTGCTAAGAAGTAAAGGTATTAAACTGTTTATTTTTCTGTTACAGAGACAACTAAGGGAGCGGCGAAAAACAAGTGATCCTAACCTATCCAAAAGTAACAAGTAAGTTGCCAGCATTGAATATTTCTTGTAAGATAATCGTGTCTTATTCCTGTGTTAATGCTTGTTTGTCTTTGCCGTTTTAGCATTGAAAACTTCATTATATAGTCGAATTAAAATTAGAATAGTATTTGCGATTCGGCTATGTGGGGAAAAAGCTATCTGGGTTCAAGGTTATAACTTTGTCAATTTCGTATTAGAAACATGGCGACACCGTCAGTCCCATATGTAGTAACCACTAGTTCCTAGTTAAGTGAATATGATACGAAATTTCCAAATACTCTCTGACATTGGTTTGAAAAAATACTTTTGTAATTTTAATTCTTCTATGTTTCTTGAGATCTATTCGAATTAATTTTATATAATGCAGTAACGCAATGATTTAAAATTCCTTGGACGATTAAAGTTTTAGCTTTAAAATTGACGATTGGTATCCAAACTCTTGCGGTTACGACTTTAAGTTTTAAAATTAAACGAACTGCCTGATACTTTGTAGTGTAAATTTTTAATTCTGTTGTTGGTGTTTCATAGTGACTGCTATGTTTTAACGTGACCACACTCGTACACCTGTTGTGTGTGTGTGTGTGTGTGTGTGTGTGTGTGTGTGTGTGTGAGAGAGAGAGAGAGAGAGAGAGAAAGTGTATGCGAGAGAGAGAGAGAGTGTGCGTACGTGTGTGTTCTCTCTCTCTCTCGCACTCACAGAAACAAATTCTATTTTTTTAATAATTAAGTACTAGAGTGGTTTTTACTTCCGTGTACCTAATGTGATACAATAAAATCTATTTTTGCTTTTACTACATACAGTATGTGTTTTAATGAAGTGTATAGAATTTGATAACAATGCAGGTGTGTAACGTAAAATACACCAGCATTGCAGTATTTTGCACACACACACTTCCCTCTTCCACCCTCACCCTCCCCCCCAAACATTATAGATTTCTAGAGCGAGGATCTTGAATGAACTCCTGATGGTGGGGATAAAGTCACTCCCACGCATCCTTCTCCAAGCCTTACTGTGGTCTCTACAAGTCCAGGTTATCGTTCTATTATTTCATCTGCAATATATGTTTTATTTGTAACTTTTTTCGTAAATATATTTGTATATATCGTGTCTATAAGCCCTTAGAATTTCTGTAAGCCAGATGAGAAAATTTATCAAATATAGTGTCATTGCTTTACTTTATATTTCGACTCCATGTTTTGTTATTGAGTTTTTACTACGACTAAAACTATTTCTCACTCTTACACACACATTTACACCAAGACTCAGTACTCTTAATCGTGTAACAATAATTACAGAAGGGAAATAAATAACATTTATTAAATTTTATTACTAAAAATTAATGTTTAATGTCTGTCAGAAATATTGTTTGACTAAACTGAGGATCTCGTATGGGTTTCTTAAGGGCTTACGTTATCTTTCACCTTGCTGGCGTGTGAAACACAGCTGCCTCCTCTAATCCGTGTGGTGCAAACCTTTGTGTTCGTGCCTTGGCTACGACCACATACTTACTACTGCTCACATTTTTGTCAATATTAATCATTTCTTCGAAAGGATCTTTTCTAGGCCCAAAATCGTTGCCAGGTGTGTGTGTGTGTGTGTGTGTGTGTGTGTGTGTGTGTGTGTGTGTGTGTGTGTGTTAGTGTGTGTTAGTGTTTGTGTGTGTGGTGTGTGTGTGTTAGTGTGTGTGAGTGTGTGTGTGTTACTGTGTGTGTGTGTGTGTGTGTGTGTGTGTGTTACTGTGTGTGTGTGTGTGTGTGTGTGTGTGTGTGTGTGTGTGTGTGTGTGTGTGTGTGTGTGTGTGTGTGTGTGGTGTGTGTCTGTGGTGTGTGTCTGTGTGTGTGTGTGTGTGTGTGTGTGTGTGTCTGTGGTGTGTGTGGTGTGTGTGTGGTGTGTGTGTGTGTGTGTGTGTCTGTGTGTGGTGTGTGTCTGTGGTGTGTGTGTGTGTGTGTGTGTCTGTGGTGTGTGTGTGTGTGTGTGTGTGTGTGTGTGTGTGTGTGTGTGTGTCTGTGTGTGTGTGTGTGTGTGTGTGTGTGTGTGTGTGTGTGTGTGTGTGTGTGTGTGTGTGTGTGTGTGTGTGTGTGTGTGTGTGTGTGGTGTGTGTCTGTGGTGTGTGTGTCTGTGGTGTGTGTGTGTGTGTTACTGTGTGTGTGTGTGTGTGTGTGTTTTACTGTGTGTGTCTGTGTGTGGTGTGTGTCTGTGGTGTGTGTGTGTGTGTGTCTGTGGTGTGTGTGTGTGTGTGTGTGTGTGTGTGTGTGTGTGTGTGTCTGTGGTGCGTGTGTGTGTGTGTGTGTGTGTGTGTGTGTGTGTGTGTGTGTGTGTGTGTGTGTGTGTGTGTGTGTGTGGTGTGTGTGTGGTGTGTGTGTGTGTGTGTGTGTGTGTGTGTGTGTGTGTGTGGTGTGTGTCTGTGGTGTGTGTGTGTGTGTGTGTGTGTGTGTGTGTGTGTGTGTGTGTGTGTGTGTGTGTGTGTGTCTGTGGTGTGTGTGTGTGTGTGTGTGTGTGTTACTGTGTGTGTGTGTGTGTGTGTGTTTTTTACTGTGTGTGTCTGTGTGTGGTGTGTGTCTGTGGTGTGTGTGTGTGTGTGTCTGTGGTGTGTGTGTGTGTGTGTGTGTGTGTGTGTGTCTGTGGTGCGTGTGTGTGTGTGTGTGTGTGTGTGTGTGTGTGTGTGTGTGGTGTGTGTGTGTGTGTGTGTGTGTGGTGTGTGTGTGTGTGTGTGTGTGTGTGTGTGTGTGTGTGTGTGTGTGTGTGTGTGTGTGGTGTGTGTCTGTGGTGTGTGTGTGTGTGTGTGTGTGTGTGTGTGTGTGTGTGTGTGTGTGTGTGTGTGTGTGTGTGTGTGTGTGTGTGTGTGTGTGTGTGTGTGTGTGTGTGTGTGTGTGTGTGTGTGTGTGTGTGTGTGTGTGTGTGTGTGTGTGTGTGTGTGTGTGTGTGTGTGTGTGTGTGTGTGTGTGTGTGTGTGTGTGTGTGTGTGTGTGTGTGTGTGTGTGTGTGTGTGTGTGTGTGTGTGTGTCTCGAATATTATTTACACATTATTCTCTGATTAGTGTCTTTCTATGTATGGTGTTGGACTATTATTTTTTGATTTCTTGCTATGTTTACCATTTTTTCGTCGCTTGCAATATGTAGTAGTTTCTTTTCGCTTTCCTTTCCCATTGTCCGTTTGTGAAGCAAGTTTCGATACCGTTAATCCAGTTTGTTTGTTTATTTTATTCTTTTCATTCATTTTAAATATTAGAGCGTTATTTATAATATTGCATGGCAACAATTTAAGGTTGCACAATGAAGGTTTTGACAACTAAGTGGGGGCATAAAAATAATTCAAAAACATTTTTGAGAAATAGATTTATAGGTATGGGAATGTTGGCTCAGTTCCAAGCGCTAGACTTCAAACATGAGTATACCCGGTTCGAACTCGACCTAAATCCCCAGAATTTTTATAATTTAATTATAGAATAAATATTTGAAAACCATGTATTAACATCAATTGTCATCCAATAAAGCTTTAAAAAAATGTATTTGAATTATGATTGTATGAATAAAAACGTATTTTATTAACGCTGAATAATTTAAAAAAAATATATATATCAGGAGAGTGTGAGCTCATAGAAGGAATAAAAAAAGGCGGTTTTGCATAGAGCTAGTGCATAAGCCCCTACAAACGGTCCTTTAATTGCTGAGCGTTCAACCATATTGCATTCAATGAGGGTAAAGACGAAAACGATTTTGCTAGTGCGGCCAGGGGCGAGGATAATGCTAACAAAACCGTCGACCAATCAACATTTAGCTGTTGCTATAGCAACCGGAACTCGCTGACAGATTTCACGAAGGCGTCCTGAGTAAAAATAAATTAGCGTACAAGCGGTGTAACGGTATTGTTTTCCTTGCTACAACGCTGGCTCTGTGTGAAGATGGTTCTAGTTAGTTTTTTTCCGCATACCTAGAGATGTCGATAGGAGGTGTAAACAGATCGAGAAATATTTGTAGCATGCAGAACTAGAACGTATGCGGTTGTGGACGTTTAATTTAGTTGTTTTTTTCTTTTTTCGATTCCTTTTAATACTTTACACTTCCTTTATACACACACACACACACACACACACACACACACACACACACACACACACACACACATATATTTCAATCTTTATATTGAAGTACTTATTATTCAACCATACAGGTTCAAATAATTTTTTTTTAACTATTAGTGTAGGACACTTGATTTTAACACAGTTTTTTTAATTAAATTTAATACTGAATTAATTTTAGTTTTATATAAGAGAACATTTTACAAAATGGTTAAGGTATGTGAAATAGTTATTTCTTTCCATTTGGCTTTAAAACAAAGCGATAACACATGATTTCATAAAACAGCTGATTTTATGTTATAGGTTATGTGGTAGAACAGCTGTTTTAACGCATAGGTTATGTTACTTTATTTATGTTAAATATAATTATAATAAAAAGAAACCAAAAATAATATTTTTTACCTAAACAGGAATGGACTTTGAAAAAAGGTTTTGTTTACATTACTCGTTTGAATTTGTGATTAATAAATTACACGAGGCCGTCACAGCATATAATACGAGAGGTATAGAAATGATGATAAATAATGTAGGTTTATGGGTTAGAACATACAAACCCCTTGTTAAATGTTGGGGGAAGGATCCGTAGTTCATGTGGCAGGGTAACTTCCCAGACGTGTTTGTGTGTGGAGGGGTGTCGGTGGGTTGGTTGTGTATGTGTATATGCGTGTATACGCATTGTATAACCGTGTAGGGTTTGTTGTTTATAAGAATACATAGAACAGGAAAATATGTGTTTTACAGAGAGAAAGAGAGAGAAAACCCACACAAACACACAGAGAGAGAGAGGGAGGGGGAGAGAAAGAGAGAGAGGGGGGAGAGAAAGAGAGAGAGAGGAGAGTGAGCACTACACACCCACACTCAGCGAGACACACACACACACACACACACCATGTACGTCTGTGGGATTAAGAAGGCACCGGTAGTGGAGAGGAAAAGGCTTTTAAGGCCAGGATCGGCTTTTTGATTGGAGACAAAACGAAATCACCTTATGGTTCATGGCTGTATTTCCGGTGTTAAAAAGAAAGGAACCTGTAACATGATACGGTTGGAAATTCCAAAAATAAAATCTTTCACTTCGTTCTATTAAACTAATTTCCTGAAAAGTTTTCTTTAATTGAACAATAGCAAAATTTTATTTTAAGTAATAGTCCATAGTAATTAAAAACTATTGTTGCCAATAATTTTTGGAAATTATATTCCATGTATCAGATTCTTTAAAATTAACAGAAAATTTTAAATTATTAGAAAATCAAGAAACGGAAAAATCATTTTAGAGAATTATGTTTAAAATTGTATGTTGTTAAAGCTCTAAAATGTATGTTATATTTAGGAAGATAAAAAGGTTAGACTTTTTGCAACAGTCATATCATGTTGATGTAACAGAATATCGGGTAGTGTGCGGAAATCTCTGTTCATCCACGTTAAGGGCAGCTCTTATTTCGGTAGCGGTAGGCCCTACTGCTCTTGTCATACATTTCTCCTATTCTCCAAACCTGACGATTATTATTTCTTCCCCCAGCCTTACATATTTCGAAACGTCTTTCCTTAACCTTCCTCAACAAGTCTAGGAAAACATACCCGTTTCCCGTCCATTTCCTTTTTATATTTCTATGTCCCCGGTAGAGAGTAGGTCTTCATGTATATAACTTCCTACACATGATGTTATATCTCCTGCGTGTCCTATATCAGAAAGTTTCATACTTCTGTTTACTATTTTTACCTCCCAATCGTAGGATAATAACCAGCTCTTTTCTTCTACCAAAAATCATAAAACGCGTTTTTATTTCTGCTTTGACTGGGGTAACGCTATACCAATCCATGTGTAGTTCTAATTTATCAAATATGCTGCAACTTTTTGAGATACAAAACAATCCAAATAAAAATTTAACTAGTATTTACGAAATTAGATTAGGTAGCATTGTAATTATTAATCGAACCTAACACCTTTTATGTATTACCTGGCATTAGGCTTCTAACGAACCGAACCAAACACGTTCATCAATAAAATGTGCCAAATTGTATTACTTCCTCGAGTTATAATAATTTATATCTTCTAATATTAAAAAAAAATAATATTAATGTTAAACTTTCTACCTATTGAATAGTAATAACTTGATAATTTAATAATAATATAGCTTATTATTTTGGATTCGGGAGGGCTCCTCAGCCCCCTCTACAAACGCCTCTGATAATAGTTGTACATTATGACTGGTTTAAAACTACAATATATATATATATATATATATATATATATATATATATATATATATATATATATATATATATATATATATTATAACTTCAACAGGTCAGCCGTTTAAACTTGAAAACTATAAAACTCGATGTGAGAAAGATAAGAAAATGAAAGAAGAAATTATTTTTCTACAGACGACCTTGTTGTATCTTTGTAAACAAGATACGTAAAATCTGACAGTAATATAGGAGCATGCAAATCTCCCCTGAATTCGGAGATAGGGGAGAGTTACGGTTCTGTGTGCGGAGTCCCATGAGGTAAGAGGATACATTCTGACGTTGGCGTGATGCTATAGCTGCTGCAAAGGGATGCCTCCTAACACTGAGTGATGGAGGATCATAATCCGTGTGGCTAGGGTCGCTTTCCTAGCGGAAACCTATTGAAATAGAATCTTACGTCTGTGAATAAGGCAATCGGCAATATTAGAAGTAATATAAAAAAAAAGTCAATTCGTACTTGGGCCAGCAAAGGCAAATTTTATTTGAGTTACTTGTTAATAAATAATTACAATTATTATAAATAAATATATAAATAATATGTATATTACAGTATATTCACAGTATTAAGTGGCAACATAGAAAGCGAAATTAATGAATTAAATTAAATTTAATGAATTAATACTAGAAAATTCTGTATTATCATTAAGTGTCATTCACTAAAAGTTTTAAGAAATGTATTTGAACTTGAGTAGATGAATAAAAAGTACAGTAATTTAATAACGATTGAAAATTTGAACAAAATATATAAATAGTTTATATATTGAGAGAGTGTGAACTAATAGTATGAATTGAAAAAAAACGGTGGTAACATTGAGTGTCTTTCACTACAAATTTTTTAAAAATCTTTTTTAACTTGAGTGGATGAACAGAAAGTATTTTATTAACGATTGAAAATTTGAACAAGCTATAAATAGGGAGAGTGTGAATTAGTAGAAGGCATTTATAGAAAATAGGAATCTCTTTCTATATGTAAAATTAGCTTCTTTTCGTCAATTAGGCAAAAAAATAAGAATTTTTAACATTAGTAAAGGTTTTATTGGAATACGTTTGGCAATTTTCGACTTATATTGTTGCCAGTTTTCACGTATCCAATCTGTGATTGATGCATTTAATCACTAAACCTTCCCTAACGGAAATTATTGTAGGTGCTCTTTTTGCACTCCCCTAATACGGTTGTTCGTACGGTCCCGCTTCGGCGTCGCGACGCATCTACACATCTTGGCCGAGTTGTGGGCGCATCAGTCGAGGCGCAGCGTCTGTGGGGAACGGACCGCGTCGGTCACAGGTTCACAGTGTTTACATGCGTTTGTGTTTGTGAGCAAGATCTGACAAATAAGAGAACCGTGCGGGTTATATTGGCGTCATGTAAGGGAAATTTTGCTTTAGGGAATATATTGTACGTAATTTGTTAAAGCAGACGTCAGTGGGTGTTTTTGTTTACAGTAAAATTGTATAATTATCTACTTTGCTGCGTCAGTGGTGCAATTTCAGTTTTGTTCTCATGTTTGTGTTATTTTATTAGGTTTTGTATGGGAGAAGTAATACCACAGTGTCTCTATTATTGAATAACAAAGCATATAGTATTTGCTCAGATTAGAAATGTTGTATATCCGTGAGTGAAACTATTACTGTTGGTCCACTGACGTATTCATTGTCCGGCATTTACTTTTTATAGATGTAGTGGGTTTTTAGGATATCTTTTTAGTCGCGTTATAAATGCTGGGACAATCAATAAAACCCATTTAGTCTATTGTGTGTGGGAAATCTTTTACCAGACTAATTAATAATAAATGAATTTTGATTTGTTTCTATGGTTATAGAAAATTTATTTATGATTTAGGTTTGAGAAAATATCTGACTGTATGGGCTTCTTAAAGAAGCTTTCAGTGGAGTTTCTATTTTGTAGTTGTCTTGGCTAAAACCGTATTTTGGAACAGTGCAAATTGGGTACGTTTGGATTTTAAATTCGAGAAAATGTCATTTTTTTGTAATTTTTCTGTGTTTGCTATTATCTAAGTACCCAAGTGCAGCCTTAGTGAAGGATTGTCAGGTACCTACCATATTTTTGAAGTGTTGTCAAGGTAGGGCTACCTTCCAAATGTTTAAGAGGATTCTAGGGTACCCGCCTGCAGCCTTAGTGAAGGGTTGTCAGGTAACCACCATATTTAAAAATGTTCTCAAGGTACTTACCAGATGTTTAAAAGGATGGCAGGGTATCAACCTCCAGCCTTAGTGAAGGGTTGTCAAGTACCCGCCCTATTTTTCAAGTGTTGCTCAAGGCACCATCCAAATGTTTAAAGGGGTTCCAGGGTACCCTCCTGCAGCCTTAAGGTTGTCAGGTAACCACCATATTTTTCAAATGTCGCCAAGCCACCATCCAAATGTTTAGGGGGTGGGGGGTTCCAGGGTACACTCCTGCAGCCTTAAAGTTGTCAGGTAACCACCATATTTTTTAAGTGTCGCCAAGCCACCATCCAAATGTTTAGGGGGGTTCCAGGTTACCCTTCTGCTGCCTTAAGGTGGTCAGGTACCCACCATATTTTTCAAGTGTCGCCAAGCCACCATCCAAATGTTTAGGGGGGGGGGGTTCCAGGGTACCCTCCTGCAGCCTTGAGGTTGTCAGGTACCCACCATATTTTTCAAGTGTCGCCAAGCCACCATCTAAATGTTTAGGGGGGTTCCAGGTTACCCTTCTGCTGCCTTAAGGTGGTCAGGTACCCACCATATTTTTCAAATGTCGCCAAGCCACCATCCAAATGTTTAGGGGGGGGGTTCCAGGGTACCCTCCTGCAGCCTTTAGGTTGTCAGGTACCCACCATATTTTTCAAGTTTCGCCAAGCCACCATCTAAATGTTTAGGGGGGTTACAGGTTACCCTTCTGCTGCCTTAAGGTGGTCAGGTACTCACCATATTTTCAAGTGTCGCCAAGCCACCATCCAAATGTTTAGGGGGGTCCAGGGTACCCTTCTGCTGCCTTAAGGTTGTCAGGTACCCACCATATTTTTCAAGTGTCGCCAAGCCACCATCCAAATGTTTAGGGGGGTCCAGGGTACCCTTCTGCAGCCTTAAGGTTGTCAGGTACCCACCATATTTTCCAAGTGTCGCCAAGCCATCATCCAAATGTTTAGGGGGTCCAGAGTACCCTTCTGCAGCCTTAAGGTTGTCAGGTACCCACCATATTTTTCAAGTGTCGCCAAGCCACCATCCAAATGTTTAGGGGGGTCCAGGGTACCCTTCTGCAGCCTTAAGGTTGTCAGGTACCCACCATATTTTCCAAGTGTCGCCAAGCCATCATCCAAATGTTTAGGGGGTCCAGAGTACCCTTCTGCAGCCTTAAGGTTGTCAGGTACCCACCATATTTTCCAAGTGTTGTCAAGAGGTGACGACAGAGTACCTACCCGCAGCCTTAACTACTATATATTTCTGAGTTCTGCCAAATTACTCTACAGGTCTTGAGGTTCTGTAAAATTTGTAAGGAGAATTTGAAGGGTAGTGTTATGTAGAAAGATGAACGAGAAAGGGCGGTGGGAATTTGTGAAGGGTAGTGCCATGTAGAAAGATGAACGAGAAAGGGCGGTGGGAATTTGTGAAGGGTAGTGTTATGTAGAAAGATGAACGAGAAAGGGCTGCGGGAATTTGTGAAGGGTAGTGTCATGTAGAAAGATGAACGGGAAAGGGCGGTGGGAATTTGTGAAGGGTAGTGTCATGTAGAAAGATGAACGGGAAAGGGCGGTGGGAATTTGTGAAGGGTAGTGTCATGTAGAAAGATGAACGAGGAAGGGCGGTGGGAATTTGTGAAGGGTAGTGTCATGTAGAAAGATGAACGGGAAAGGGCGGTGGGAATTTGGGAAGGGCAGTGTTATGTAGAAAGATGAACGGGAAAGGGCGGTGGGAATTTGTGAAGGGTAGTGTCATGTAGAAAGATGAACGAGAAAGGGCGGTGGGAATTTGTGAAGGGTAGTGTTATGTAGAAAGATGAACGAGAAAGGGCGGTGGGAATTTGTGAAGGGTAGTGTCATGTAGAAAGATTAACGATAAAGAGCGGTGGGAATTTGTGAAGGGTAGTGTTATGTAGAAAGATGAACGAGAAAGGGCGGTGGGAATTTGTGAAGGGTAGTGCCATGTAGAAAGATGAACGAGAAAGGGCGGTGGGAATTTGTGAAGGGTAGTGCCATGTAGAAAGATGAACGAGAAAGGGCGGTGGGAATTTGTGAAGGGTAGTGCCATGTAGAAAGATGAACGAGAAAGGGCGGTGGGAATTTGTGAAGGGTAGTGTCATGTAGAAAGATGAACGAGAAAGGGCGGTGGGAATTTGTGAAGGGTAGTGCCATGTAGAAAGATGAAGGAGAAAGGGCGGTGGGAATTTGTGAAGGGTAGTGTCATGTAGAAAGATGAACGAAAAAAGGCGGTGGGAATTTGTGAAGGGTAGTGTCATGTAGAAAGATGAACGAGAAAGGGCGGTGGGAATTTGTGAAGGGTAGTGCCATGTAGAAAGATGAACGAGAAAGGGCGGTGGGAATTTGTGAAGGGTAGTGCCATGTAGAAAGATGAACGAGAAAGGGCGGTGGGAATTTGTGAAGGGTAGTGCCATGTAGAAAGATGAAGGAGAAAGGGCGGTGGGAATTTGTGAAGGGTAGTGTCATGTAGAAAGATGAACGAAAAAAGGCGGTGGGAATTTGTGAAGGGTAGTGTCATGTAGAAAGATGAACGAGAAAGGGCGGTGGGAATTTGTGAAGGGTAGTGCCATGTAGAAAGATGAACGAGAAAGGGCGGTGGGAATTTGTGAAGGGTAGTGCCATGTATAAAGATGAACGAGAAAGGGCGGTGGGAATTTGTGAAGGGTAGTGCCATGTAGAAAGATGAAGGAGAAAAGACGGTGGGAATTTGTGAAGGGTAGTGCCATGTAGAAAGATGAACGAGAAAGGGCGGTGGGAATTTGTGAATGGTAGTGTCATGTAGAAAGATGAACGAGAAAGGGCGGTGGGAATTTGTGAAGGGTAGTGCCATGTAGAAAGATGAACGAGAAAGGGCGGTGGGAATTTGTGAAGGGTAGTGACATGTAGAAATATGAACGAGAAAGGGCGGTGGGAATTTGTGAAGGGTAGTGCCATGTAGAAAGATGAAGGAGAAAGGGCGGTGGGAATTTGTGAAGGGTAGTGCCATGTAGAAAGATGAACGAGAAAGGGCGGTGGGAATGTGTGAAGGGTAGTGCCATGTAGAAATATGAACGAGAAAGGGTGGTGGGAATTTGTGAAGGGTAATGCCATGTAGAAAGATGAACGAGAAAGGGCGTGGGAATTTGTGAAGGGTAGTGCCATGTAGAAAGATGAAGGAGAAAGGGCGGTGGGAATTTGTGAAGGGTAGTGTCATGTAGAAAGATGAACGAAAAAAGGCGGTGGGAATTTGTGAAGGGTAGTGTCATGTAGAAAGATGAACGAGAAAGGGCGGTGGGAATTTGTGAAGGGTAGTGTCATGTAGAAAGATGAACGAAAAAGGGCGGTGGGAGTTTGTGAAGGGTAGTGCCATGTAGAAAGATGAACGAGAACGGGCGGTGGGAATTTGTGAAGGGTAGTGCCATGTAGAAAGATGAACGAGAAAGGGCGGTGGGAATTTGTGAAGGGTAGTGTCATGTAGAAAGATGAACGAGAAAGGGCGGTGGGAATTTGTGAAGGGTAGTGTTATGTAGAAAGATGAAGGAGAAAGGGCGGTGGGAATTTGTGAAGGGTAGTGTCATGTAGAAAGATGAACGAGAAAGAGCGGTGGGAATTTGTGAAGGGTAGTGCCATGTAGAAAGATGAACGAGAAAGAGCGGTGGGAATTTGTGAAGGGTAGTGCCATGTAGAAAGATGAACGAGAAAGGGCGGTGGGAATTTGTGAAGGGTAGTGTTATGTAGAAAGATGAACGAGAAAGGGCGGTGGGAATTTGTGAAGGGTAGTGCCATGTAGAAATATGAACGAGAAAGGGCGGTGGGAATTTGTGAAGGGTAGTGTTATGTAGAAAGATGAAGGAGAAAGGGCGGTGGGAATTTGTGAAGGGTAGTGTCATGTAGAAAGATGAACGAGAAAGAGCGGTGGGAATTTGTGAAGGGTAGTGCCATGTAGAAAGATGAACGAGAACGGGCGGTGGGAATTTGTGAAGGGTAGTGCCATGTAGAAAGATGAACGAGAAAGGGCGGTGGGAATTTGTGAAGGGTAGTGCCATGTAGAAAGATGAACGAGAAAGGGCGGTGGGAATTTGTGAAGGGTAGTGTTATGTAGAAAGATGAACGAGAAAGGGCGGTGGGAATTTGTGAAGGGTAGTGCCATGTAGAAATATGAACGAGAAAGGGCGGTGGGAATTTGTGAAGGGTAGTGCCATGTAGAAAGATGAACGAGAAAGGGCGGTGGGAATTTGTGAAGGGTAGTGCCATGTAGAAATATGAACGAGAAAGGGCGGTGGGAATTTGTGAAGGGTAATGCCATGTAGAAAGATGAACGAGAAAGGGCGTGGGAATTTGTGAAGGGTAGTGCCATGTAGAAAGATGAAGGAGAAAGGGCGGTGGGAATTTGTGAAGGGTAGTGTCATGTAGAAAGATGAACGAAAAAAGGCGGTGGGAATTTGTGAAGGGTAGTGTCATGTAGAAAGATGAACGAGAAAGGGCGGTGGGAATTTGTGAAGGGTAGTGTCATGTAGAAAGATGAACGAAAATGGGCGGTGGGAATTTGTGAAGGGTAGTGCAATGTAGAAAGATGAACGAGAACGGGCTGTGGGAATTTGTGAAGGGTAGTGTCATGTAGAAAGATGAACGAGAAAGGGCGGTGGGAATTTGTGAAGGGTAGTGCCATGTAAAAAGATGAACGAGAAAGGGCGGTGGGAATTTGTGAAGGGTAGTGCCATGTAGAAAGATGAACAAGAAAGGGCGGTGGGAATTTGTGAAGGGTAGTGCCATGTAGAAAGATGAACGAGAAAGGGCGGTGGGAATTTGTGAAGGGTAGTGCCATGTAGAAAGATGAACGAGAAAGGGCTGTGGGAATTTGTGAAGGGTAGTGCCATGTAGAAAGATGAACGAGAAAGGGCGGTGGGAATTTGTGAAGGGTAGTGCCATGTAGAAAGATGAACGAGAAAGGGCGGTGGGAATTTGTGAAGGGTAGTGTCATGTAGAAAGATGAACGAGAAAGGGCGGTAGGAATTTGTGAAGGGTAGTGTCATGTAGAAAGATGAACGAGAAAGGGCGGTGGGAATTTGTGAAGGGTAGTGTCATGTAGAAAGATGAACGAGAAAGGGCGGTGGGAATTTGTGAAGGGTAGTGCCATGTAGAAAGATGAACGAGAAAGGGCGGGGGGAATTTGTGAAGGGTAGTGCCATGTAGAAAGATGAACGAGAAAGGGCGGTAGGAATTTGTGAAGGGTAGTGTCATGTAGAAAAATGAACGAGAAAGGGCGGGGGGAATTTGTGAAGGGTAGTGCCATGTAGAAAGATGAACGAGAAAGGGCGGGGGGAATTTGTGAAGGGTAGTGTCATGTAGAAAGATGAACGAGAAAGGGCGGGGGGAATTTGTGAAGGGTAGTGTCATGTAGAAAGATGAACGGGAAAGGGCGGTGGGAATTTGTGAAGGGTAGTGTTATGTAGAAAGATGAACGAGAAAGGGCGGTGGGAATTTGTGAAGGGTAGTGTCATGTAGAAAGATGAACGAGAAAGGGCGGGGGGAATTTGTGAAGGGTAGTGTCATGTAGAAAGATGAACGGGAAAGGGCGGTGGGAATTTGTGAAGGGTAGTGTTATGTAGAAAGATGAACGAGAAAGGGCGGTGGGAATTTGTGAAGGGTAGTGTCATGTAGAAAGATGAACGAGAAAGGGCGGTGGGAATTTGTGAAGGGTAGTGCCATGTAGAAAGATGAACGAGAAAGGGCGGTAGGAATTTGTGAAGGGTAGTGTCATGTAGAAAGATGAACGAGAAAGGGCGGTGGGAATTTGTGAAGGGTAGTGCCATGTAGAAAGATGAACGAGAAAGGGCGGTAGGAATTTGTGAAGGGTAGTGCCATGTAGAAAGATGAACGAGAAAGGGCGGTAGGAATTTGTGAAGGGTAGTGTCATGTAGAAAGATGAAGGAGAAAGGGCGGTGGGAATTTGTGAAGGGTAGTGCCATGTAGAAAGATGAACGAGAAAGGGCGGTAGGAATTTGTGAAGGGTAGTGCCATGTAGAAAGATGAACGAGAAAGGGCGGTAGGAATTTGTGAAGGGTAGTGTCATGTAGAAAGATGAACGAGAAAGGGCGGTGGGAATTTGTGAAGGGTAGTGCCATGTAGAAAGATGAACGAGAAAGGGCTGTGGGAATTTGTGAAGGGTAGTGCCATGTAGAAAGATGAACGAGAAAGGGCGGTGGGAATTTGTGAAGGGTAGTGCCATGTAAAAAGATGAACGAGAAAGGGCGGTGGGAATTTGTGAAGGGTAGTGCCATGTAGAAAGATGAACAAGAAAGGGCGGTGGGAATTTGTGAAGGGTAGTGCCATGTAGAAAGATGAACAAGAAAGGGCGGTGGGAATTTGTGAAGGGTAGTGCCATGTAAAAAGATGAACGAGAAAGGGCGGTGGGAATTTGTGAAGGGTAGTGCCATGTAGAAAGATGAACAAGAAAGGGCGGTGGGAATTTGTGAAGGGTAGTGCCATGTAGAAAGATGAACAAGAAAGGGCGGTGGGAATTTGTGAAGTGTAGTGTTATGTAGAAAGATGAACGAGAAAAGGCTGTGGGAATTTGTGAAGGGTAGTGTCATGTAGAAAGATGAACGAGAAAGGGCTGTGGGAATTTGTGAAGGGTAGTGCCATGTAGAAAGATGAACGAGAAAGGGCGGTGGGAATTTGTGAAGGGTAGTGTCATGTAGAAAGATGAACGAGAAAGGGCGGTGGGAATTTGTGAAGGGTAGTGTCATGTAGAAAGATGAACGAGAAAGGGCGGTGGGAATTTGTGAAGGGTAGTGTCATGTAGAAAGATGAACGAGAAAGGGCGGGGGGAATTTGTGAAGGGTAGTGTCATGTAGAAAAATGAACGAGAAAGGGCGGGGGGAATTTGTGAAGGGTAGTGCCATGTAGAAAGATGAACAAGAAAGGGCGGTGGGAATTTGTGAAGGGTAGTGCCATGTAGAAAGATGAACAAGAAAGGGCGGTGGGAATTTGTGAAGGGTAGTGCCATGTAGAAAGATGAACAAGAAAGGGCGGTGGGAATTTGTGAAGTGTAGTGTTATGTAGAAAGATGAACGAGAAAAGGCTGTGGGAATTTGTGAAGGGTAGTGTCATGTAGAAAGATGAACGAGAAAGGGCTGTGGGAATTTGTGAAGGGTAGTGCCATGTAGAAAGATGAACGAGAAAGGGCGGTGGGAATTTGTGAAGGGTAGTGTCATGTAGAAAGATGAACGAGAAAGGGCGGTGGGAATTTGTGAAGGGTAGTGTCATGTAGAAAGATGAACGTGAAAGGGCGGTGGGAATTTGTGAAGGGTAGTGTCATGTAGAAAGATGAACGAGAAAGGGCGGGGGTAATTTGTGAAGGGTAGTGTCATGTAGAAAAATGAACGAGAAAGGGCGGGGGGAATTTGTGAAGGGTAGTGTCATGTAGAAAAATGAACGAGAAAGGGTGGTTAAAAGAGTGTAGATTAAGGACGTTACATAAAGATCTTCTGGCATTGGGGCCTACTCTCTGTCGAGGTTGTAGCGAGGCGTGTAGGTTTTAGGTTATAATTTTCGTAATGACTTTAGGACAAATCTATTGGGTTTTCTTATAACGTCTGGCACTCTCCGAAATGTCTTCGTATTAAATAAGAAGAGGTTATGTACAGCATTTCCTAATCCTTGAGCCGGATATCCTTTTTGCTTCTTGATTCAGGCAACAGCTGATCATTTCGTTGTGAAGCCAACATTGCTAATTAATGTTCAGTTTTCATAACAATTTATTTCTTTGAAGTATTTTAAAATACCGCCTTATCTTTTTAGGTTGTAGTGTATCACAAAACGCTTTTTGATCTTGTGTAAAAGTAGAACCCACCGTCTGCTACACGGCTCCACTATAAATTAGCATTAAGCAGCCATTATCCGTGCGTCGCATTTCTTTACGGCTCGCCGTATTCCATAAATCCTCCCCCCCCCCCGCTTCCCGTAATACCTTACGCCGCGATACCTTTATCCCGTTATCCTCCCGGGATAACGTCGCGCCGTTATCCTTGTACTTTGCGGCAAAGTATACTTTTCTTAAATAGTTTCTTGATTTTTGTACGCAATTAGCATCGTACTAATAAAAATAAATTATATATTATAGCTTATTTAGTTATAGCAAAATGATGTTTTTAAACTCCCCTTTATTTTCGGGGAATTGTGTTTTGAAATAAAAAATCAGATTGTCCGACTAATTGAATAACAGCTAACTGAAGGAAAATCAGATTGTCCGACTAATTGAATAACAGCTAACTGAAGGAAAATCAGATTGTCCGACTAATTGAATAACAGCTAACTGAAGGAAAATCAGATTGTCCGACTAATTGAATAACAGCTAACTGAAGGAAAATCAGATTGTCCGACTAATTGAATAACAGCTAACTGAAGGAAAATCAGATTGTCCGACTAATTGAATAACAGCTAACTGAAGGAAAATCAGATTGTCCGACTAATTGAATAACAGCTAACTGAAGGAAAATCAGATTGTCCGACTAATTGAATAACAGCTAACTGAAGGAAAATCAGATTGTCCGACTAATTGAATAACAGCTAACTGAAGGAAAATCAGATTGTCCGACTAATTGAATAACAGCTAACTGAAGGAAAATCAGATTGTCCGACTAATTGAATAACAGCTAACTGAAGGAAAATCAGATTGTCCGACTAATTGAATAACAGCTACTTGAAGGAAAATCAGATTGTCCGACTAATTGAATAACAGCTAACTGAAGGAAAATCAGATTGTCCGACTAATTGAATAACAGCTAACTGAAGGAAAATCAGATTGTCCGACTAATTGAATAACAGCTAACTGAAGGAAAATCAGATTGTCCGACTAATTGAATAACAGCTAACTGAAGGAAAATCAGATTGTCCGACTAATTGAATAACAGCTAACTGAAGGAAAATCAGATTGTCCGACTAATTGAATAACAGCTAACTGAAGGAAAATCAGATTGTCCGACTAATTGAATAACAGCTAACTGAAGGAAAATCAGATTGTCCGACTAATTGAATAACAGCTAACTGAAGGAAAATCAGATTGTCCGACTAATTGAATAACAGCTACTTGAAGGAAAATCAGATTGTCCGACTAATTGAATAACAGCTAACTGAAGGAAAATCAGATTGTCCGACTAATTGAATAACAGCTAACTGAAGGAAAATCAGATTGTCCGACTAATTGAATAACAGCTAACTGAAGGAAAATCAGATTGTCCGACTAATTGAATAACAGCTAACTGAAGGAAAATCAGATTGTCCGACTAATTGAATAACAGCTAACTGAAGGAAAATCAGATTGTCCGACTAATTGAATAACAGCTAACTGAAGGAAAATCAGATTGTCCGACTAATTGAATAACAGCTAACTGAAGGAAAATCAGATTGTCCGACTAATTGAATAACAGCTACTTGAAGGAAAATCAGATTGTCCGACTAATTGAATAACAGCTAACTGAAGGAAAATCAGATTGTCCGACTAATTGAATAACAGCTAACTGAAGGAAAATCAGATTGTCCGACTAATTGAATAACAGCTAACTGAAGGAAAATCAGATTGTCCGACTAATTGAATAACAGCTAACTGAAGGAAAATCAGATTGTCCGACTAATTGAATAACAGCTAACTGAAGGAAAATCAGATTGTCCGACTAATTGAATAACAGCTAACTGAAGGAAAATCAGATTGTCCGACTAATTGAATAACAGCTAACTGAAGGAAAATCAGATTGTCCGACTAATTGAATAACAGCTAACTGAAGGAAAATCAGATTGTCCGACTAATTGAATAACAGCTAACTGAAGGAAAATCAGATTGTCCGACTAATTGAATAACAGCTAACTGAAGGAAAATCAGATTGTCCGACTAATTGAATAACAGCTAACTGAAGGAAAATCAGATTGTCCGACTAATTGAATAACAGCTAACTGAAGGAAAATCAGATTGTCCGACTAATTGAATAACAGCTAACTGAAGGAAAATCAGATTGTCCGACTAATTGAATAACAGCTAACTGAAGGAAAATCAGATTGTCCGACTAATTGAATAACAGCTAACTGAAGGAAAATCAGATTGTCCGACTAATTGAATAACAGCTAACTGAAGGAAAATCAGATTGTCCGACTAATTGAATAACAGCTAACTGAAGGAAAATCAGATTGTCCGACTAATTGAATAACAGCTAACTGAAGGAAAATCAGATTGTCCGACTAATTGAATAACAGCTAACTGAAGGAAAATCAGATTGTCCGACTAATTGAATAACAGCTACCTGAAGGAAAATCAGATTAATCGAACATTTTAACTATAGTGCAGTAATGGATATTTACTGTAACACTAAAGTTGAGAAATGAAATAATGCCACTATCGAAAACGGTAAAATTAAAGTAACAATTTCTTTAAATAAATGAAACCAAACTATTTATTTGTCTGGAGAAAAATTTAGTAATAGATTTAATTAAATATCATGTTATGTAAGTGTTGTTGGGCCAAATAATTTCTGAAACGCGTCTGACGATATTAAATATTTTGTTGTTAGATTAATTGACTTTTAGTATTTTGTATGTTACCTAAATAGGCCGAACGTTAAAGTGCGTAGAACTATGACTACTAACCTAAAGCTTACTTGGCTAGATACGTTATATTTTTGTTTTCTGATTTTGTAAACTTTATATGTACGTTTGTTCGTACGTGCTTGGAATTGCGATTATTTTATGTTGTGATTGGCAGCACTGTTTTTACTGTTATCAGAGACCCAAGATCAAGCTGATATCTTTTGTTTATCGTTGGCATTCCTTGAATTGCGTGCGCTTGCCAATAATGTTATAGTTTACATGCGAGAGAACGTGATTTTATGGCGACAGTTTCTATCAAAGCAATATTTGTTTTGGTTGAAGAAGCGTTTGTGATACCTTGAATGTTGGATGAAACGAGATCCCTCGGTTTTGCTCGTCAAGCCAGCTGTCTTTCTTGGAATTACCTGTAAGGAATATGTAACGAATTTCATGGAAATTTTATGCTAGGACAATTTTAGAATGTAGCTGTAGAAATAAATTGTTTCCCTTGGCACAAACCGCATATTTCTGTAATTTCTCGTCTTAAACCTTACGCGCTGCTTTCCAAGAACATGCATCTTTATTATTTAAATTATAGGGAAAATGTATTTTTTTAAAATTACTTTTGATATTTAACACGTACACCACTTAGTCATCATTTGCACTTTAGCAGAAAAGGGAGTTAGCTACCAGTACGCTTCCGATACTGCCCTGAAGTAAAGCTAGTCCTATGGCGTCATGTATTTATCCATCCAATACCCCTTCTAAGCGGTAGCAGGTTGACCAATTGTAGGTAGGGACATAAACTGTTTCTAAATAAATAGATTTTACCCTATGTTTATTATTAATTCATTTGAACATTGTGAAGTAAATATTTAAATAGTTTAGTTAAATTTTCTAGTTTATATTCAAGCTATCTGTAATATTACTCCAAGATAAAGCAGCGGAGGAAATTTGTGCAAATTGAGTTAGTATTGTTCTAATACGAAGGAATAAAGGCTATACGAGTATATAAATACATTTTATCAAAATAAGATTTACTGTACGTTTAAAAAATAGTAATAAACCTGCGAGGTTTGCAATTTGTTAACATATTTTTTCCCAAATATTAAGTCATTTTGTCGTATCCCCCCTATTTTTAAGAATATACATTTTTGTTGCCCAACATTTAAAATATCCGTGTGGATAAACTACCGAGCCGGCGTTATTGCAAAATCTCGTTCCAATTCCACGGCTAAAAATAAAGTGCAAATAATTAATAGTTAGGAGTATTGTTGGCAAACTAAAATCACTGACTTCCTTTAGCAACGCGTTTGCTTGTTGGCAGCCTGTTCCTTAGCTAATCGCACAGAATATTGCATTCCGCCGGCTCTCTTTGCTCTGGTTGCTCTGGGTTTTTATTCCAACTGAAAACATAGCTTAATAGAATTCCAGTGCCATTTAGTGTGTTTTTTCTATGATTTCAATTTATCTGTTGCAAACAATGGTCCGCATTTCGAAACCTTGAGGAGGAATATTATTTAGAGTTTGGTGTCGGTTTTTAAACTTCTGCCAGAAAACAAATTATATTGAATATAATTAATTCATTTGTGAGTTTATCTTATAATAATATATAGAACTCAACTCTTACTATATTCTTTTTATGTTTTTAAAGTGAACGCGTTTCGGCAACTAGGGTGCCGTCATCAGTGACTATATATAATGAATATATAAATTATCGTATAATGGTTGTGTTAATGTTTAAATATGCGCTCTCTCTCCATCTCTCTCTCTCTCTCGCTCTGCCTGTCTGTCTGTTCCTCACTCTCTCTCTCTCTCACACACACGCGCGCGCGCGCGCGCGCGCGCACACACACACACACACACACCTTCTTCCTTTTACAAGAATATATCGAGTAGGCACTTCTTTATGAGCTCGATACAGAGTAGGCCCCTGCAAACGTGACGCCATGTTCTCCATTACCTCAGTGGTTTTAGCTACCTGCTTTCATATCTATATTTACAATCCTTCCTTCTCATTCTTGGGTGATAACAATCAGCTGGCCCTAAAACTGCAAAACATTGCAAGTTAATGAAGAGTCGGATTATGGATTTTGTAAGTCTTACCTCTCGTAAAACCATTAACTCTTTTTTTTAAGTTTTGATGAAAACAATGCGCTACAACCCTCACAACAATCCCTCCCTTTCGTAGCTCCTTCAGCGTGATTATATCCGTGATCGCTTAGGGTTGTACAGGATATGACGTCACGTCTGCTGTCTGCCCCTTCCTCTGCAACACACCCTGAGATTCTACCGTCGCGTGTCGACCAGTAAACGTAATCGATTAATTAAACACGCACGTTATTTCCCATTACCCTTAATTACCTCATACTTCTGCTAGGAACGACCGCATTCCGTCCCCGTTCCGGACAAAACGAAACTGTATAGGCTAATATTATTCCGTAGGCTTGTTGTATTACTACCTAACTTGAAGCTTCTATTATTCTGATATTCTAATAGATGTTAGCCGACGAATAAATGAAAACTGTTCTGAAACTGATGAAATAAGCGTAAATTATGGTGAAGATGAGAGTGTACAAAAAATAAACTGTAGAATGCTCGAAAGAAGAGAAGGTATCAAACGTTCTATCATATCGATGAGTCAAGCGGCAGACAGGTAGGGGATTGTTCTTTGAGTAGCATTAACTTGATTTTGCCTTGACAGGAAACAAAATTATATAGACATTACAAAATTAGTTTCGTGAAAGTAAAAAAAAATACTTTTCGATTTTTTAGTGTGTTGTTTTTGGTCTCACAAAACTACCCTCGATGTTCTGTAGCTATGCATTCGGATCGATTTTGTGGGACCATTTTTTTTAATGTTCTAGGTTCAGCCGACTCCCAAATACTTTTCTAATTTTAATTCGCGTATAATTTTTCTCCAAGGAATTTTTCAGCATGAATTATAATTAGAAGAATATTTATTCCTTGAAATTAACTGTAGCCCTATTTGGACACAGTAATTTAACCCACGATAGTTTGATCATTAACAATATATAGCTTAAATATATTTAAGTAATTTCAAATGAAACGTTTACCTGAGGATAAGGAGAAAACAATCCTCTTTGTTGTAACAATATGGCGGTATAGAAGAGCGTACAAGTGTTTATTTATCAGCTATGAACAAACTTTCAGCAAGGTTATATCAGTTAAATTCATTTATTCTTTGTTTAAACTCGCATTAATAACCCAAAGTCGAATTCCTGCTTTTCTGTACAATGTCTTACCATCATTTCATTTTCCTTGATTTCTTCTGTTATGATTTGTTTTGCCTCCTGCATTTCCTCTACATTTCCTCTTTTCTTATTCTTCATTCTTCACGCAGTCTTCCAAATGTGTTCATATCGTTTTGGTTGTGATATTATAGTTCTGTGTGTGTGTGTGCGTGCGAGTGCGCGCGCGCGCGCGTGTGTGTGTGTGTGTCTGAGTGCGCGTGTGTGTGTGTGAGAGAGAGAGAGTGTGTGTATGTGCGTGCGTGTGTTCATATCTATGTACATACATACGTATATAGGAGGCTGGGGTATGATTGCTTTAAATAAACTGTAGATTAATGAAACCTTCACAGGATTGGTTTGATGTATGTCGTGTACAAATATTTGCCTGAAGAACTTGTTCCTTCAAAACATTTTAAGGTCGTCAGTCTAAAATAGTTCTTTCAGAGCTTTTTCGCGCTCCGATGTAGCCTACTAGAACTTTCCTGGTAGTATATTCGCAAATATTCTTTCCCCTCGTATTGAAAATGAACTCAAATCTGACGATGATGTAAAATCAGTTTGGCATCTTGTGAGATAATTTTAGTAAAAGATTATTTTAATCCGTTTGAAGTTTTCTAGTGATAGATATTAGAACGTGGAACATAGTTTTATATTGTGTTTATGGAACGGACTGTACAGTGTAAAGTGCAAGTGAGATGCAAGAGTGATGGAGTCACACGGTCGAGGCATTGGAAGAAACCTATCCAACGTGGAGACACCGGATTCGCCGGAGCTGAGCCAAGACAGGAGGTCCTATTCGGAAAGGTAGGCTGGTATCTGGGCAATGATCTACTGGTAACATTGCTACATGCTAAATAAAAACACGCTTCATGCGTGAGTCAAAGAAACGTATTTTTTAAGAATCTGGCAACGTTTCGACGACTAAATCGTCGTCCTCATTCAGGCCTGATTTCCTTTGTATTATTTTCAACTTATCTTCTACATTTTTTATTATTATGACCATAGAACCTCTGTCTAACTGTCTACTGAAATTGTCCCAAAGATGTCCCAAGTTTAATTTCAGTAGACAGACAGAGGTTCTATGGTCGAATTAATTTAAAATGTAGAAGGTAAGTTGTCTTCTAGTAGGTTTGAAAGTAATACAAAGGAGATCAGATCTAAATGAGGACGACAAAATAGTCGTCGAAACGTTGTCAGATTCTTTTAAAAAAACGTTTCTCTGACTCACGGATCAACCGTGTTTTAATTTAACAAAATCTTGTGACTGTACACCTCATCATTGCTACATGTTTTTAAGTTCAATCGTAATATATATGCTCAGTTCCATCTTGTATAACATGTTACACACCTTTTACAAATAATACACTCCTACAAATAGCTGTTGATATTACCTAAAATTTCACTTGCAGTTACATTTTTCCGACACTTATATTTTCCCTTAGGCTAGGACAGTTTATTAAGAGTTATTTGTCATAACTACAGCAGTTTTATCAGACAAGCCGTATAATAAGGTTTATAGCTTTGCCTAAGGGTAGATATAAACTCTAAGAAAATGTGTGTCAAGGCCAATGTGTGTATTCTTTATAAACATTGCAGTATTAAGCGCTGATTGAAACAGTTCGGCCGTAAACGATTATACAGCTGGCGATTTAATCATGTAACTGAATATAGTTTCAAGGTGACATTGCAATAATTATTATTGCTTTGAATGTTTAAATTAAAATTTTCCTAAACTGTCGCTTATCTGATACGATTTGTCTGATATATCGCTCCTTAAGATTATTTCAATTGTTTCATAAAATTGCTATGATCCTTATGTAAATATTTCTATATTCCATCATATTATGAAGATGGTGAAGAATTAAGATCGCGTTGTGTAAAGATAAGCACAGATTTTTCGAACAGCTGATTCTCATACTTTACCCAACATATGATTTCAAACAGCTGTTATTCTCTTCTTTTACAGGTTATGTCGATTTAATTCAATTCCTACGTTTAGGTCACACTCTCCCAGTATCTTATAAATTTTCAATCGTTAATAAAATACTTTTTATTCATCCACTGAAGTTCAAATACATTTTTTTTAAACTTGTAGTGGATGACACTATTTTAATACAGTTTTTTTTTCAAATATTAATTCGGTAATTAAATTTATTGAATTAATTTTAGTTTTATGCGGAAGGAAAACTTTTCAAAAAAAGAGCAAGGTATGCAATACAGTTTAACGAAATGATTTCATAAAATAGCTGATTTTTATGTTTAGACCTAAAGACTATGTGGTAGGTCGGCTGTTTAAACGCATAGGTTATGTTACTTTATTTATATTAATTACAGCTATTTTATAAAATGTAACTAAAATAAAATTGTTCTTTGTTGACCTAAGTAGTAATTGACTTTAAAAATTTTGTTTTAAACTGAAATTTCTCACATTACTTGTTTTATAATGAAATTTCGCACTTCTTTATGTAAGGCATTCGATTTAGTTGGCTGTAGGGTATCAACAGGTATTAAATTGATGTAAACTTTGAATTTATGATGGTAGATAATACACTAGCTGAATAAATGTTTATGGAGTTTGGTTTTTTACTAAGAAACCAAAGTCTAATTTTCGAAGATTACATTAGTAAATTTGACGTAATAAACAATATACAAAACACTAGTTTTAGTTTTAGCTGTTTTTATTCATTGCATTCTTTTTATTTGCAAAACTTTGACAGTTTTTACGTCGTGGATTTCTCTCAATTTCTTAAATAATCATTATCAGAAAATTCTTAGAAACTTAGTTTTTTGGAAATTTTGTGTAAAATAATGGAAGATTTCTCATTTACATCTTTAAGTATTTTCTTCTCATTGTAGAAATTTAGGCACGAATATTGGTACTTTTAAGTAGGCCTACGTGTATTTTTTAATGTTTTTTTTAAAATTGAAATGCTCATTTATTATACTTGGGTAGCAAACAGAAAGGCTTTAAGAAGAACAAAACCTGAAATACTCTTAACGCTTAAAGAATAAATTCAAGGGTAGCTTATGACTCCACGCACTTTGCAGTGTGCGTAGAATTTGCATCGCCTGAACTTGCAATTATTTTTAAAAGCACAGATGTAAGTGAAATAGTAGTGAATAGCTAGACGTGTGAAGTGGATGTTCGCCGTCTGGTAGGGACCTAAACTTTCGGCGACTGGAGCGAGAATTTATGTTGGTTGTTTCCATAAACAGAACAGCTTTTTGCTGAAAGCAGCTTCCTTCAGATTCAATCTGGGACGTCGCTAAATTCACGAGCGTATGACAAATTTACTATTTACTTGATTAATAAAGTTACGTAACTAAACCTAAAGAAACTTGTTACTAAAATTAATTTCAAGGAAGTCGGAACTGAAGTTTCACGAAACCAGTAACTCACTTTCTTGCGAGAGTTATGGAAGTCGTAAACGGGTGCAAAGTGACAACGAGGCGTTGAATAATTATACGTGCCTGTCGATATTCGAGACACAAGGAACGATAATACTGCGGAAATATCGCAGCGTTTGTGCGTTCCTTGCTGGTAACACTTCATCGTAGAAGCTGCAAATCCGTTTCTTTACCTGTTTACACGAAAATAGCAGTTAAATACAAGTCCAAAATTACCAGAATACTCTCTTACATAAATATACTTTTATCCAGTAAGTTTATAAGCGAAGGAGCCGAAAGGTCTCCGACGAAAACATACGTAACTTAAAAGAATTCTGGAAATTAGTTTCATGCTGTTAACAATAATTTAAGAAGTTTGAAATTAATTTTAAGCGCGCGCGCGCACGCGCTCTACTGTTCAATAAAATATTTTCCAAGTAGGCCTATTTGCATTCATCACTGTACATTTCTTTTTTCCTCCACACGATATACTCTTTCCTCTATTACTATAGTCAAATTGAAATAGAAATATATTTGGAAGTCGGTGGCGTGTAAGAATGTCAAAGGGGCGTTGCCATTTCGTCAGTAGCTTCACAAAAAGAAGAAAAGGAAGTGCAGTGGGACACTTGGCAACCCTGTTATTGTTATGGAAGCCCACAGTTCCTCCTGGGCGAAAATGGTGACGAGCCTCCAGTCACTATTTATTAGTAATAAATACACAAAAACCTCTTAACCACAAACTTTCTTTATTTTACCCTTATGTACATTTCAGTTACCAAATAACCATCCTCAGAGGGATAAAATACAAAGACTCTCCAGTCAATACTTCTTAGTCATGGACTGATATACTGCATCTGTAATTCGAAACCTGCTATAGCAACTTTATACGGTGTCACTATCTTTCCAATTACAACTTTACTAAGTAAAATCAAATATTAAAGTATTTTTAACGGTTTTTTAAGCCAGGGTTTACTCGAAACATGTTTTTCATAATTCTTAATTCGAACAACTATTTTCCGTTTTACAATGTTAGCAACATCTTCAAAATAATTTCATATATTTGTCTCTTTCTCTCCCCCCCCTCTCTCTCTCTCTACATATATATATATATATATATATATATATATATATATATATATATATATATATATATATATATATATATATATATATATATATATATATATATACTTTTTAAATACCTCCTTAACTTTTCGATAAAGTAATCTCAGGCTAATGCAGATTTTTATAATTACTTTGAGATATGACTTTTAAAGTTGAATAAGTGCCTCCTATAGTAGAATTAAAATCAGAATGGTAATTTGCTAGTAGCGTTGGAAGGAGTGTCTGTAGACCTAGTTAGGGAACGGAAGGTTTGACTCTTGAATTATCAGGGATTGTTTCTCAGTACACTTCTTATCTCACCTAAACTCAATTTCTCTTTCAGCGTTCTTGGTTCAACTCTACTAGTGTGCTGACGATCTGACGACGTAGCGCTAAGCAGTCATTCCACCCTACGACTATCAAATACCTTTCTAATTTTATATCGATAATAGTTGATGGCCCGATAGTGGTTCAACTCTACTAGTGTGCTGACGATCTGACGACGTAGCGCTAAGCAGTCATTCCACCCTACGACTATCAAATACCTTTCTAATTTTATATCGATAATAGTTGATGGTCCGATAGTGGTTCAACTCTACTAGTGTGCTGACGATCTGACGACGTAGCGCTAAGCAGTCATTCCACCCTACGACTATCAAATACCTTTCTAATTTTATATCGATAATAGTTGATGGCCCGATAGTGGTTCAACTCTACTAGTGTGCTGACGATCTGACGACGTAGCGCTAAGCAGTCATTCCACCCTACGACTATCAAATACCTTTCTAATTTTATATCGATAATAGTTGATGGTCCGATAGTGGTTCAACTCTACTAGTGTGCTGACGATCTGACGACGTAGCGCTAAGCAGTCATTCCACCCTACGACTATCAAATACCTTTCTAATTTTATATCGATAATAGTTGATGGCCCGATAGTGGTTCAACTCTACTAGTGTGCTGACGATCTGACGACGTAGCGCTAAGCAGTCATTCCACCCTACGACTATCAAATACCTTTCTAATTTTATATCGATAATAGTTGATGGTCCGATAGTGGTTCAACTCTACTAGTGTGCTGACGATCTGACGACGTAGCGCTAAGCAGTCATTCCACCCTACGACTATCAAATACCTTTCTAATTTTATATCGATAATAGTTGATGGCCCGATAGTGGTTCAACTCTACTAGTGTGTTGACGATCTCACAACGTAGCGCTAAGCAGTCATTCCACCCTACGACTATCAAATACCTTTCTAATTTTATATCGATAATAGTTGATGGTCCGATAGTGGTTCAACTCTACTAGTGTGTTGACGATCTCACAACGTAGCGCTAAGCAGTCATTCCACCCTACGACTATCAAATACCTTTCTAATTTTATATCGATAATAGTTGATGGTCCGATAGTGGTTCAACTCTACTAGTGTGCTGACGATCTGACGACGTAGCGCTAAGCAGTCATTCCACCCTACGACTATCAAATACCTTTCTAATTTTATATCGATAATAGTTGATGGCCCGATAGTGGTTCAACTCTACTAGTGTGTTGACGATCTCACAACGTAGCGCTAAGCAGTCATTCCACCCTACGACTATCAAATACCTTTCTAATTTTATATCGATAATAGTTGATGGTCCGATAGTGGTTCAACTCTACTAGTGTGTTGACGATCTCACAACGTAGCGCTAAGCAGTCATTCCACCCTACGACTATCAAATACCTTTCTAATTTTATATCGATAATAGTTGATGGTCCGATAGTGGTTCAACTCTACTAGTGTGTTGACGATCTCACAACGTAGCGCTAAGCAGTCATTCCACCCTACGACTATCAAATACCTTTCTAATTTTATATCGATAATAGTTGATGGTCCGATAGTGGTTCAACTCTACTAGTGTGTTGACGATCTCACAACGTAGCGCTAAGCAGTCATTCCACCCTACGACTATCAAATACCTTTCTAATTTTATATCGATAATAGTTGATGTTCCGATAGCACACGTTTTATTTACCTCTAGTAAATTTTACTGGTTACACGATCTACGTAATTTATAATATATTTAAAAATGTTAAAAACACTTGTTTTAATTGTTTAATGCTGTATTATGTATAATATAGTGTAATATTGTCAAGAATTAATAGCCTCATTTACAAATATCCTTTTAATAGTGATACGGCTCGATCATTATGCAAGGCAGTTTAAGGTTTGTCCTTACAAACATTCTGCACTTGCTGCAATTGTCTAAAACGAAATCAAATGTAAAACTTTAAAACACGCCTTCCAGATGAAAACAAAAACATTAATAATTGTTTATCTTATCTTGAATATTTCTTTCATAAAACTGTATCAGAAATGCCTGCAAGCAGAGAGCTACAGTTTATATGTTGGCGTTCAGATAAGCGTATTATACAACATTCAACTGATAATCCTAATTCGAAGTGACGTTGCAACGAGCCCTGTCAGTTCTCTATATAAGCCATTACGTAACAGTTCCTTGGAGAAGCCACATCAAAATTTTACGCTTTTTAATGGAATGTCACCGGTAATTGAAATGTATGAAGCGAAAGCCGTTGTGGGATGCGTTATCTCTCCGCGGTTCTTTATGAATCTTTCACTTCATATTTACTGTCAGTATTATCGTTTCGTTTTCTGTCTTTTGTTATGTAAAATTTCTTTTCTCTTCAAAGTCGCCCGTTACGTAGTATTAACTTGTTTCGCTATTCGGACAGATCAACGCATCCTTATGTTTATAAATTAATTACCAGCATTTCTTGTAAACAGACCGTAGTCTTTAAGTAGTTAAATAACTAAACCTAACCTAACCTAGCCTAACTTTAGCGTGTTTTTCGCGGAAACACGGTAAAAGTTAGGTTAGCTTAGGCTATCAACTTTATTCCCCGCGAAAAACACGCCAAAGTTAGGTTAGGCTAGGTCTAGTTATTTTATTACTTAAGGCAATGGTAACTATTTACATTTGGGAACTAATTGATCGTCTACTTCCATGGAGTAATACCTTTTGCCAGGTGACTTCACGTGATCTCTATTCCTACCTTACACGGGTAGATTTGTTTGATAGTAATGTTGTATAAAATTACAATCAAATCTGTCCTAACTGGATACTTTATAGGTATGCGTAGCTCGGCGCGCCGTACATAATGTGCGCCCAAAAAATGTAGTCCCAACTATAATGTAATATAAAATCAACCTTCCGATGCTTTCCGCGAAAAATATAGTTGATATTTGTGTTCTACATACAAATATGAGTATGTAATGAAGATAATCCATGTTAATAGCACACAATATTTACCGTTACAACAAAACCATAATAATATTCTATAATACTTAATTTTCTGTATTAATTATATAATTTTGAAATGTGAGACTAACCTCACTTAATATTTCTTCAAGTAGGCCTCATTAGTTTTTTCCAATATACGCTTTGTCACATTTGGAATAAACAGGAAAGTAATTAAAAATATATATATACTTCCGGAATCGGAATTCACTGCATTCTAAATTGGAAAATCACGAAATTAATCGGCAATTTATGAAAATATGGGATGAAGATGGAAATTATAGGAAACTGTTATTTTCTGAACGTATAATATAAGGTTACATGAAGCACCTTAAATTCTATTACTGACACAGATCATTTGCAACTTCAATATAACGCATCTATAGAAATAATCTTGCCGGTTTGATAAGTATCTATGTGTTTATATTATCCATACTTGGCTGTGTGTAGTGAATTGACTATATGAACTTCTTATTTATTTTTGTAAGTATATAGTTTTTTCTTAGATATCTTGAATGGCTTATTGTATTTATTATTAAAATATGTGTACATTACGTTTTTCATTAGTATTTTTATGATTAACACGTTATAAGGTTTATATAAACACTGTTAGGCTTATACTGAGGTTAGTTTCACATGTAAAATTTAGGTTGATAGTTATAGAATATTTATATATTTTTTTATAGTTAGAAGAGGACTATTGGTGTTAACCCTTGTATGTTTTAAAACGTAGTAGTTGGCTAGATAATATATTGCAAGGTTTCTTCAAAAGCATTCTAACCTTAGAAATTATTACAAAAACGTTAGTAAGACATATTCTACAAACAAGATTTTAAACTTTTGTTTTGATGTATATAGGGCTATTTTATTTGATTTGTTATTAAACACTGATCACAAGGTTAGTGCATTATTTTTGTACCGTTTATTTACATTCATTAAGTAATGGAATAATTATTGCTTGCAACTAGTTTCCTGCTTGTAAATAACCCCCAGTTGAAATCGTTTCGAGGAAATGGTTCGCGTGTGTGCCTCCAGACGGCGTTGTTGTCACTATAAAATTACAGTTTTATTATTCTCGATTCGTTTCACCTTAAACTAGTACGTGACTTTAGCTTTTGTTTTGTTGTTTTAACCTTTTCAAAAAAGATGTAAACATCTGAATGTTTTACCCTAAGTATTGGCAGTTGCTTTAATTACCATAAAATATGGCACAGCTTCCTTCATAAATTTGGCACGACTAAATACTGTACGCATTGTTTTGCGTTTGTGAATATGCGTTTTACTGTTCAGTTTTTAGTAGACGTTAATTTCCACTCCCTCTCATTCGCAGAGGAAGATTTTGAAGAAACTAATTTTAATGAATCCTTATGAATTTATAATTTTGTATAATTAATACTTTAATATTAACTTCACTTTTAGGTCAATGCCCAATCAGCAACAGTTCTGATAATGAACTGCCTAAAGCATTGCTATATTTAATAATTTAATTTAATATTTAACAATTAAAGAATTTGAAACGTTGTAACAAGATTATGAAAATCGACACCAAAAACATAAATTATAATAAACAAAACTTGTAACGGTAAAATTAACTCTAAATCTCACTACACATTACCCTATTAACCCGGCAGGGGTCGCGTCACGGTCTTTTCCACCGGGCCTTCACTGTTTTCTTAATAACTCGAACTGCCGATTTTTGCAAGCTTCCACCCCTCAGTACCTTCAAATAAACTCGTCCGCTGTCGAATACTGTGTTTGTATTTTCGCTATCACCTACGTGTGTCTTAGTGCAGCAGCCTAGAGGAAAGCCAGTGTGGAAGCCACCGTGCGCGACCCCTCGCCTGGGCTAAAGTGTGACATAATTTTTAATTTCGCTTTTGTGTTATTGATCGTTTAGTGTGTTTAGTGTTATATTTATTGTGTTACTAAGCAATATGAATCGAGCAGAGGGAGAAAGATCTGTCAGACTGTTAGATAGCGTGGAAATGGAAGAAAGGATTGAAAATCCTGGTAGTGTTCGAAGATAACTTTCTCGTGACGTGCCTACTGTTGAACTCGTTGAAGAACCGGATCCAGATGATGAACAAGATTATGTTGAAGTTCAAGGGGAATCAGAGTAGTTAGGAGACGAAGAAGAATTACACATCCAACGGAATTCATTGGTACAAAATATCGACCTGTAACCTCAAACATTTTTGGGTTTAGAGGGAATTAAAAGTTACTATCCATAATATAGTAGTTATTCTCATCTCAACCATGCATAATAATGATGAAAATGATGCCAAAGCTGGAGATAAAAATAAACTCTACATCCAAACATTTTACAATTCAACAAAAGGGGGAGTAGACGTCATTGATTAATATAAGGCGGGATATTCAGCTGTACTACCAACCAAGGGCATCAATCAGATGAGGAACTGTAAGGAATTTCATTGTTATAACCCTCAAGGTGCTTAGACATATTGTATTTAACTTTTTTGTTTAAAATCATAAATTTGTAGTGTTGCATTTCATCACTATAATGTAATATGATAAATTTACTTGAACATTCGACACATTTTGTTTCAAAATTGGTTCTTTTACATTACAGCTATCGTAAACATCCAGTACATTTTCTTATTCAGAAATTAGTTTCCTTTCAGAATATATTATTATACATAAGTCTTTGTAAAAGAGTCCTTAAGTTATGACAATTTATCTAAAGTCTTGTATTTCTTTCAAACAGTAAATTTGTTAAATCTTAAAATATTATTTAAATTTAATTAGTACATTATTGCCACAATTACAACTAACAGAACTTAAGTAAATACATTATACTTAACTACGATACTTGTATTTTTAGAATAAAATATTGTTCAGTGTATTTTGTGATTAATAAAATGACCCGGTCGAATCCACCGTGTGCAACCCCTCACGTTTTATTTTTCACGCGACCTCTGCCGGGTTAAAACAAATAGACTAGTGTAGACGACGATGTCGCTTTCATCAGTGCTTGGCTACTACTGTAGTAATGTGAATTCTTCTCACTAACTAAGCTCTAATTAACTTAATAAGACTTTTTCAATTAGATACCATAGCATGAGCATTATATTTAGGCCTATAAGGTTTATAAACTTTAAATGTTTTTCTTGTAATTTTTCAAATTTTTTCAAAACACTTCAAAAATGTACAAGAAAAGTGTTTAGTTATTTAAAAGTGAGATAAATCACCCATTGACAATGCTCTTAATTGCTGAGTGTTACCGACAGAGGATTAGCTTAGCAGGTCCCTGGTCCTCTCTCCCTCTACTATTTTTCCCTACCACTGTCTCTCTCTGTTTCCCCCCTCTTCCTCTCTCCCCTTATATATATTCACTTAATTATTAGTTGTTGGATATGCCTTTGGTGAATATGACGACCTTTCAAATATTTTAAACTGAGACATCATAATTCCTAAAGTATATTTTCCCAGCCAAGAAAAAAGTTTTCTTTCTGAGTCTTTTGAAACCACTACCAACACAAAACATTTATCAATTGATGTAATGAGGGACAGAACCCCCAAGGGCTGTAAACGTGAAGTGGCGTCCTTCGGGAACTAAGCCTAGCCCACTTCGTAACCCCGCTAGCCCACTGTAAGCGGGTTATGGGATTACAACAGCTTGTCTGCTCTACAAACACCAGCTCCTGATGGTTATCAGGATTCCATGTTCCTCAGTATACATGGATAATGTCATATTCCCTTGTTGACCTAATTCTTATATCAGGAGTGTATAACGGATAATGCACTCACAGGAGCAGATGTAGCTCTTAGACATTTTTAAATACTTTTCTAAATTTAATTAGATTTTAAAATAAATTGGTTACTTTCATTCATAGCTATTCCTTCAAGATTTTTCAGTAAAATTTAAAATGTTTTATGCACTAAAAGTAACGTACCAGTTAATACTTAAATAAATTAATGTATTTTATAAAATCAGAAAATTTAAGAAGATACATGTTTTTTACCATACATTTTTACTTAAACTTACCTTGGATGAATTATATTTGTCCACTATTTTACAACAGTGTAGTAAAAATGTTTCGTCTGTTTTTATTTTTTAATGTTTCACACTTAAGTTCAGTACCTTTTTTTTTGTTTTTACCAATATATTAATAGTTTACACACGTTGTTTCATTTGCAAAACCCTAATAATGTCTTCATTATGTAACAAAACATTTGCTGTATTTTCACATTGGGCAAAAATAGTTCTTTCTTCAGTGATAATTCAGTGATTAAAAGATTGTAATGTCATTAAAATTTAATATTCTATTTTACTACTGCTGATTCATAGATTTCTTTCTTCTGCTGTAAAATCTTAAAATGGATCTGACAAATTTGTCAGCTAAATGAATCACAGTTCTTAGTTTGAACCTACCATAATGTTCTAGGATTTAATATAAATTCCGTTTATTAGAAAGAGAAGGTCAGCGGGGTCTAGACATGCGCCAAATATAAACCCAATAAACTAATCTGTGCCAACTCCTTGATTCACAGGTACAGCTAACGGTATGCTGTACCACTGTGTATTGTCACTACCGCCTAAAGCCTTTATCTATCTCCTACAAGTCTAAAATATAGTTTGTTGTACAATAAAATTGCTGTTGTTAATCATGACAAATCCATAATAGTATGTCTATTTCTCATTTATTATAATTTGTTACAGTTGCTGTAATTTATACAAACGTTTTCTGAAACCGGACACGGTTACTTGTTTCTAAATGAAAGGAGTGTGCATAATAGTTTTATTAAATTTAGGTTTTTTTAAAAATGGGTTTCTTTTAAATATTGGCCAAAAAGATCTTTTTAACTCTGACAAGTTTTGTCACAGATGGTTGAAATTTATTAAAGTGCAAAGGCATCCATACATTTTAGGAAAAGAGGTATTTTAAGGATAAAAAGTTGTAGCAGATTGAAAATAGAGATTGAACTGTCATGTGGAAAACTCTATCTCTAAATATAACTTTGAAAATATAATAATGAAAATATGCACTGCTTTAATTTTATAATCCCAACTTTATTTCAAATCAAATTTTAAACTTTCAGTTGTTTTAGTAACCAACTTAGCCTTTCTATGGTTTCATGTAATTAATTTAGGATAACGTTAATAAAGTTTTAGAACTATATATTTTAAGATTTTCTACAAAATCTTTTCTCCTCACTTTCCCAAAAATTCTTTTCTTGCAGAATTGTTTTTGGTGATTTGATATTTATGAAGTTTATTATTGTTAATGCTAATTTTACCAGATTTTTTCTCTTTTAATTACGAGGACAATATTTATTAAATTTTTAAGTGTTACCATATTACTATCATAAAACAGTTGAATGAATAAAGCTGGGAATTGAAGCTTCATAGAAGAAACACTAGTATGGTGGTCCAAGACAGTTCAACCCACATCGCAAGACACATAGATTAAAAAGGGTAAAGGGTGTTTGTTTACAACCGTTTACTTAATTATGTCTGAATTATATATTATATTTTCTGTACTTGGAATGTCATCACATTTTGAGATTTCAGTGTAAACAGTTTGGCTAGAGAGCTTTCACTGTATAAGTATTATTAACTCAGTTTTATTTTGATAGCATTGGCAACATCATTCAAAAGCATTCTTGCCCTAATATACAAAATGATTAAATTTTCCTATATTTAAAAAGTACTTAACAAGTAAATACGTAATGGCTTACTTGGTGACGCATTTCAAAACATTCGTTCCTTTTACTAAGCTAACCATCTACTCCACTACGAGTAAAAGGAACAAATGTTTTGAAAAGCATCAGCAAGTAAGCCATTATGTATTCACCTAGTTAAGTACTTTTTAAATATAGTTTAATCAGTGATTCCAAATGATTACATGAAGCAACTTGATTAAATTTGTTGGCTAAACTTCAGTATCCTTTTTGGTTTCAAGAGACAAACATTTGAGGAGGTTATAGTTATATATTCACATAAAGCAACAGACAATTATCCTAATTCTTTAGATGTTAAGAATGGGCGTTTATGTTAATTTCTTTTTTTTTATAAATGGACAAATAGAACCACGTGGCAACAGGTGATATTTTGTTCTTACTTTTTCATCGTTACATTTTAAAGTTTGCAATATCACATTTTACTGCTCATTCATTTTTTCCCTCTTATTGGCCTGTTTTAATTTGGATGTATTATTTTATTTTAAGTAGGAACACTATGCATAAACAATACAATTTTTCTTCCTCATTTTACTTCATGCTTTTTGCCTATTTTTTTTTCAACTAACACCTTTTTGCTTTACTTCACCAGCATGTTTAAATTAACGCCTTTTTAACACTTTTTTTGATTTGGCTTTGTTTACCCAGGCATGATTCCCAGGCACGCAGTCCACACCTGCAAGTTGTCCAATTTGCTAAAATAGGATGCATGTAAGTTTTACAATTTTTCAGTTTAATTTCCCTAGTTTATGTTGCACAAAGTCTAAAGCAAGGTAAAATAGTGCACAAATTATCTTGAGTGTTTCATTGATAATATTAATTTTGTAATTTTTTAACATTTTTTTAAGAAGTGGCTTTGTTAAACAAAATTAAAATTGTCGTCTTAGGGGGTGATTTGAACTGAAAGGCATGGTGGGTTGAAGCTAATGAAGCGCTGCTGCATTAGAATGTTACGACAATTTGTAATATTTTGTATTTAGTACTAGTAATATGTATGGATGCATTCCTAAACATTGCCCTGAGCATTCTAAACACACAAACATCTGGTGCTGATTACATTCATGAATGCATATGGCCGAATGCTTATGGTTTAAGTATGCAGACTGCGCTAGCAGATAGTAGAAACAGAAGGGTCAAACGAGACTGAAAACGAACACGGAGTTAATAAGTGACCGATTCAGCTAGCTTTTGTTGACTTGTTGACAAAGACGTTCGAGTGAACTCGACGACTGACGAGTGCCTAAATGAAAACTGGAAGAAATAAGTGTCACATGCCGTCATATAGTTATCTGTTATAATAGTGCTCACCTGTAAATGATAGGATTATTATATCATCACATTAGTGATGTTAGATTTTGGATCTTCATAATTTCTTGCTACTTTTCCCTATGCCTGCTCCAGAGATGAATCTAAGCTTGATGATCTGTCTGCTGAGTAGATGCTGTTATACAATATATTACAACAAAAATATTGGAAACAACCCCAATAGTATACAAATAATAAAAAATAACTAATAATTCAAGTTAACTAAGATTAAACCCTCAAGTACATTTCCTAGCCAGTCTAGTTTGTAACTTATTGTTTTCTAGACTGTAATTTTGTAATAATACCCTCTGATGATAATGATATGGCCATGTACATGACGGTTTAATATTAGTTAACCTCTAATATCTGTTTTTGGTATTAGGGTTGTTTCAAATATTTTTATTTTAATAGATGCTATTGTATTATTTTTGGTGAAATATCTCTGACATACCGATTTACCAAAATATTTTATTCAGTTCATTAGACAAAGTACATTTATATCCTTTAATTTTTTTCAGTAAGAAACACGTGAATGTAGAAAGTTTATACAGGAAACACCCTGATCTATCATGACCTACATAATATTTGCAGTTCAGGCGTGAAATCATTTAAAATTTTTCTGTTGACTTTCGGTACATTTGCAAAGAGCTTCTTTTAAAATCTAATCGGTTTCAACTGTAGTTTATTTCGCTGGACACAAGACAAATATTTTAGTTAAGAGCCAATTGTGAACATATTAGAGCATCCAAATTCACAAAAGCTGTGAAACTAGCTATTTCTACTGAAACATATATCTTTATTGTTGTGCCACTCAGTGAACAAAAAGTGTACTGCGTTACTCCTAGTGGATGAATACCAGATTAATCATTACACACTTTATATCCAAATAGAACTCTAAGTAAGTCCTTCATAATCTTTGGTCAATAAATTTTAATGATTTGTTTTAAACTTTTTAAATAATGGAGTTGTGTATATATATATATATATATATATATATATATATATATATATATATATAGATAGATTTTTTGGACTAGGAGACTGACAGACTTACCTTGGTAAGAGTCCATTCTGTAGTCTTGAAATAGAAACACATAAAAGCACTTAAACAATGATTTTATTTCATTCTCTCATATTTCTTTTTGTGTTTTCTCTTCGATTGACAAAGACCACTGTGTGGTTGAAATATATCATTGTTTAAGTGCTTTTATGTGTTTCTATTTCAAGACTACAGAGTGGACTCTTACCAAGGTAAGTCGGTCAGTCTCCTAGTCCAAAAAATCTAAATAATCTTTACCAACCAAAACTAACCTAAATATATATATATATATATATATATATATATATATATATATATATGTATATATATATATATATATATATATATATATATATATATACATATATAAATATAAAATATGTTTTCTTGTTTAATAATTTAAAACAACATAGGTTATTCAATTACAAGAATATTATTTATTTATATTCAAAGCTTTTTGTTGGTAAACAGTGACAACATCATCAGGAATGAAAAATACAATAATATATATATATGATGAATAGTTATAATCTGGAGTACATCCGTTCATTCTGCAGTCCATAAATTCGCAGTTCTGACGTTTCGCTAGAATCTCATCCGGCATTGACGAGGTGAACCCAACAACAGTAGAAGAGCGAGTCTAGCGAAACGTCGGAACTGCGAATTTATGGACTGCAGAATGAACGGATGTACTCCAGATAGTAACTATTCATCATATTTTTCCATCTGTGAAGGAATACGTATCAGCATATATATATATATATATATATATATATATATATATATATATATATATATATATATATATATATATATATATATATATATCACAATATGTATTCTTGTGTATTAATAAAGAACATAAGTCAAAATACAAATACAAGAATTATAATTGAATTTACAATTTTTTATAATTGTAAATTCAATTATAATTCTTGTATTTGTATTTTGACTTATGTTCTTTATATATATATGTGTGTGTAAGTAGTACACCTAATTAATAAGAAGTTCTCTATACAGTATTTCAGAATTGTAGGCTTATTTTTATAAAAGATGTTAGTTGATAAACCTGCCTAACTTTCACTCCCAATCGTGTTGTAACTGGAATTGGATGGCTGTTTGATTAACTAGCGTGCCATTGGTGTGCACACATTCAACATAGTTAACATATTCAAAGCTTCTTAATTGCAAGTAGTCGCAAGTACAGGATTTGCATACTAGACATATGGTTATTCTAACAGTTTAGGTGCTTGATTGACTTCCACATGGCAACACTCGCCTACATAATTCAAAAACATACCCATCTACTAATTATGTTTGCACTCGCAGAGATTATTGCTGAATAAATACAACTATTTATTTAAATAAATAAATTGTGTCGTACCTGACTCGCAAGTCAACCGCTTTTATTAACACGTTTGCTGCAGCCATCTCCGATTGAAGACGGGTTGATTGCCAGTTGGATGGGCCATCTCCGATCGGATACAGTTAGCATTTTATTCGAATATGTTGTTATCTACCCCAGTGTTGTACAAGGAACTTAGTTGAGGCCTTTCGCAGGAAACGTGTTAAGCTACTAAGTAGTTGTTTAGTAACAGTAATTAGTCAGTAATATTCAAATAAAATAAATAGGAGTATTGATATTATTTTATAGTATTTATCTGAAGGTCTTGCTTACAATCATAATGGCCTATATCTATATTGATGTTATGTCAGTTTAAACCATCCCTTTTCTTTAGAACAGTATTTTGTAAAAGTTAAGCTTGCATATATATTTACACTATATAATTTCATTTTGTACTTAATAATAATATCTTATGGTTTTCATTGAATTTGTTTACACATTTATATTAGATAATTTTTCAGGAAAGACTTTATGATATTTTATTACTATAAAACTATATTAAAACATACCCAAAAAGTTTTCATTTAAGATAAATTTGGTTAGGCTACATAGAAAAAATAAGTTTTTCGATGTGCAGTAAACCAACTGGTGAAGGCAGGCAGTGGACATCTATTTGTGGACAAATTTATTATTACTTTATAACTCATTTAAAAAAAATTTAAATCACTACTTATTATTTGCATATTTAAAATATCTTTATTCATGTTTAGACTATATTTTGAGTAATATATATAAAAATTAAAACAAATTATAGCTGTTAGAGTGACCACTGGTTTCTACTGAGGAACCGATCTGGAATAGAGAGAGCATTAGTACATGTAGAGCAGGGTGTCCGACAGGGCGGCAGGGAGGAGGTATTCTGTCTGGTCCCTCAATAGTTTTTTAAACTTTAAAAACTAATAGTTATGTACTATCGTGTGTAGAACATGAGCAAATCCATGCAGAGCTAAATGAATGGAAACATTTATATTGAACCCCTGGATGCTCAGTAAATCCCTCTCGAAATACATTTCTCGAACTCAAAAATCGGCTTGCAACTTGGCTCAATAATTGACTTCCTTCCTTAGTAAGTTGGACAGCTCTTGTATAGACTTTCAATTATTATTAATATAGGTTTTGATCCTTTACCTATAGTCAACCTGAAAATAATAATGTTTTTCTTTACACATGCAAAATAAATCAGTTAAGATGGTGGAATTCAACACTGAAGTGTATACAAATACGTGATCAAGGAGAACAATAAATTTATACATAATGGAACAATTTATTTGAAAAAGCTAGCTATAAATACAAAACTCATAATAACAAGTTTGAATATATATATATATATATATATATATATATATATATATATATATATATATATATATATATATAAACTGAGAATCAAATGGATTGGTTGTTTATGAAGATATGTGTCCTGTAAATTTTATGAAGTGAGCGTTTAGGTACAAACATGAAATTCCTCTCCCAAAGGAATTCAGTATGCATACGTAAGAGGAATTCTCATTAGTATTTAAATAATGACTTGAATTAAAATTTTTGAATTCAACTAGCATGAGCTTTAAGTAAAAAAAAAAATTTTAATAAACACAATGAGAAAAAACTTGTTTGATGCTGATTTCGATGAAGGGATTGTATGATTACAGATTTGTTTGACTTAGTTTCTGTAAGTCATTATATTTCTAAATTCCAATTGAAAAAAAAATTGTCATAAAGGAGGACAAGTAAAAATCTCTAATATAACTGAGGAAGTGCTACTAAGGATGTATCTTGATGAATAATACTAACTTTATTTGATGTTGTTACATTGAGGTACAAATGGATAATCTTCAAATATAGTGTAGAGTCATGGATTGATGAATTCAAATGCTTGTGTGGGTTGCATGGGTCAAAGTAAATTATTATGTAAAGTTTAACTTTGGATTAGTAATTAGATTTTTAAACTTAGAGCTAAATATATTAAATGCATCTAATTTGGAAATAGCAATTAAACTGTATAAGTTGTGAAATATGTCGGGAAAATGTGAAAAGTATCATTAATTTTATACTGAAATTAGAAGTATTAATTATTTAATCAATAAATTATACTATAAATTATACTTATAAATTATATTATTACTTGCTACTGATATTAGATTCAAGTTTTTTTGACAATAAGTATAAAGTTTTCTAATCAACATTTCTAAAATTTTTAATAGGATAACTTGTTTATTGCTTTTGTATATAAATTTGATTTTGAAGTTTTGTATAAATTATTTAAGCTGTCTGTATTTTTCACCTATACAAAAATTATATTATAGAAATATGATTTAAAAAAAATTCATTATAAAATAAGAAAAATTCTGTTGTACATTTGTCACTATGAAGTCATTACAAAAATGTATTTTGCTCTACAGATTTTTAGGTTGTAATTCTGTAATGTTTAATTTTTTAATTTAAATGTATAAAATTTAGTAAAGAAATAACTTTCTTCTGGTGTAGGAATATTACCATGAATATAAATTAATCTTCCAACATTACTGTATTCTCGGAAATAACCAAAGGACATATTTCGTACTGCGGAATTTTCCAGTTGTAGTCGGTCACGCCCGAGTGTCAATCCCACCCCTTCCACCCTGTGACGTCATACTGACAGATACTTTACTAAGGGTAATTAACTGCAATTTGTAAAGAGAAAAGTTTACTCGTCCAGACTGCTCACTGAATCTAGCTGATTGATTGCTCTAACTTAATCTTTGGAATTGTAATTGTAACAAACCTCATTACATTTTGTCGGTGGTCGGTTACCAGAGCATAATACAGTAATTTCTTTCATTAAATTACAAAACCTCATACGTTAGGTATGTACTTCATTAAGTGACCCACTTCAAGTAACATGTTATATCTACTATGTATTAGTCGAAATTGGTAAAAATTTGTGATAGGAGGGTTGTTTTTAAATCATTATAAAATTATATGTAATTACATAATTATAATGAGAGAGTGTAACATACCATCATGGAAACAACTCATATGCAACTTTTATATCTAAGTTGCTTGTTGTAATGCTCTTTAATTCTCTGATTAAACTATAATTAAATACTTAATTAATACTTAACTAAGTGAATATGTAAGAGCTTACTTGCTAACGCGTTTCGGAACAATCCTTCCTTTTACCAAGCAAAGCTCCTACTGTAAAGGGACGAGTAGTAAAAGGAACGATTGTTTCAAATCATGTCAGCAAGTAAGCCCTTGTGTATTCACTTAGTTAAGTATTATTTCATTAAAGTGTTATATTTATTCTTGTCAAAGAAGGTATGATATTAATCGTCCAATGCTTTCTACAAAGTACTTTTTTTCTCGTCCAAATTAGAGTGAGGAGAACAGAATCTAAATAAATTGATAGGGTTGAATTAGTTTCACACTTTCGCAAACTGAAAAACATATCTAAATGCTGTAGTTGTTTGAAGGAACAAAGGAATTAAATCACAGATTTATACTTTAGATTTGATTGAGCATAAATTTTCAAAATCTAGGATTTACCGAAACTAATAAATCCGTGTGCTATGTGATTGAAATATGAGAATAAGAATGTCGTTGACATTGGAATCCTAAAGATTACAATCAAAGATCCCACTACAAAAGTCCATTATTAGGAGTCATTAAGGCAAAGTGAGCAAGTCAACTGAAATTATCTAAAAGTGAGGGCAAAAGAATGGAGTACATTACATAGGTAGATAAAATGAACAAAATGTTTTCCAGTTATAAACATAACTAAGGCACTATGGAAATAGCATGCATTCGAAAAACTGATGAATTTAAACCGATTCTAAGCAGAAGCTATCATTCAAATGGTGGATGACTTTTGAGTTTAGAATTAGGAACTCATTAGACAAAGAGAGAATCAGCAAACGAATTAAATGATTTTAGAGACTAGTTTATACATGAATGATGAAAATGTAATGCTTCAGAAATGGACGTATTTACAGATAAAAAAATCAAAGCAATTAATATTTGTAAAAAATACACTTTAGTAATGAGTTGCATATATTTGTGAGTAAATTTTGCGAATGTGGCGAAAATAAATTTAACATTTTGTATTTTATTAACAATAAATCATACCAATAAAATTATAATTTCATTTTTAAAATGTTTTTAATTTTATATTATTATTTATAGTGCAAAGAAATAAATTTTATTCAAGTAAAAACAGTTTTATAATGGAACTGTTTTTATAAGTAATGTTTCCACTATTTTTCTATAACAGGGATATCATCAAATGTTACAGTTTTCTTCTAAAGGCTTGGAAATTTTGTCTAAGAGGAGATTGGTTTGACTTTGAACTTGTTGAATTTAGACTTGGCTGTTTTATAGCCAGAGTTATTAATGAAATAAAATAGGCATGTTTGTTCTAAATATAACCTACTTTGGAGGCGTAAATGATTCCACATTAGCCACAGGCAGTTGTTTTTCATAAGGAAATTCTACAGTAATTTCGTGTGTGTTTGAATATTTTTTTTCTTAGTAAGTTTGAATGAGTATATTAACTGAAGTACTTGTTGCAACGAAACTTCAAAATTGGCCTCATTATTAACAAATATTCACATTGCCATGAGAACAAAACATTTACTAATTTGTAACATATTTTAAATATTGTTATTAAATACAGAATTTGTTTCAATTTAGATTTGATAAATTTACTCTTTTATGAAATAATCTGAAAAGAAATTATAACAGACTTAAAATTGATGTTATTTTTTAGTACTTCTTTAAAAATTTCCGGTAATTTTTACTATGGACATAAACATACAATTTCTGTCAGGTTACGTTATGAGTCATCTCAAAGTGAAATAAATGATAACATATGATTTCATATATCAGGTGATTTAATGTTATACATTATGTTGTCAAACAACTGTTTTAACAGGTAAACTATGTTACATTATTTATCAAACATTGTTAAGGAAAATTGTTATTCAAATAGTTTTGATCAGTTAATAGATTTATTAATTTATTTAAATTTTGATACATCACAATACAAATAATTCAATATAAGGATAGTAATGTAATGTAATTTTAAAACAATTTACATTCAATAAAAATCTAATAAACATCGCTTTACCTACATTATATTATCACTAACCATAATAAATATTAGCCCTTATAAAATACATTTTTTAAATAAAAATTGAATAAATTCATATTTTCTGCAATTTTTGTTGAAAATTTATTTCTAGTTCCAATTTTGGTGTTAAATGTAAAAAATGTACTTTATTGTTTCTTATATCATAACAAATGTTTAGGTAATTTCTCATTACACAAAATTTAAATTTTGTTTTTAATTAAAAATTTCTGTAGACGTGGCTAAAAAAAGTTTTCACTTATGTTGACACTACTCAGAGTGTCATACCAAATTTTTTTGTTACATAGTATTGATAACATTTCTTTTTATTTATATGATGAAGATTCCTCAGATTTTGAACTGGCTCCCACTCTATGTTTCTCTTTAGTGATACTTTGGCATTAACTCAATGTGTAAATGCACACTCATATATGTAAACCTTGTAAAATTCCTCAGATTTTGAACTGGCTCCCACTCTATGTTTCTCTTTAGTGATACTTTGGCATTAACTCCATGTGTAAATGCACACTCATATATGTAAACCTTGTAAAATTCCTCAGATTTTGAACTGGCTCCCACTCTATGTTTCTCTTTAGTGATACTTTGGCATTAACTCAATGTGTAAATGCACACTCATATATGTAAACCTTGTAAAATTCCTCAGATTTTGAACTGGCTCCCACTCTATGTTTCTCTTTAGTGATACTTTGGCATTAACTCCATGTGTAAATGCACACTCATATATGTAAACCTTGTAAAATTCCTCAGATTTTGAACTGGCTCCCACTCTATGTTTCTCTTTAGTGATACTTTGGCATTAACTCCATGTGTAAATGCACACTCATATATGTAAACCTTGTAAAATTCCTCAGATTTTGAACTGGCTCCCACTCTATGTTTCTCTTTAGTGATACTTTGGCATCAACTCCATGTGTAAATGCACACTCATATATGTAAACCTTGTAAAATTCCTCAGATTTTGAACTGGCTCCCACTCTATGTTTCTCTTTAGTGATACTTTGGCATTAACTCAATGTGTAAATGCACACTCATATATGTAAACCTTGTAAAATTCCTCAGATTTTGAACTGGCTCCCACTCTATGTTTCTCTTTAGTGATACTTTGGCATTAACTCCATGTGTAAATGCACACTCATATATGTAAACCTTGTAAAATTCCTCAGATTTTGAACTGGCTCCCACTCTATGTTTCTCTTTAGTGATACTTTGGCATTAACTCCATGTGTAAATGCACACTCATATATGTAAACCTTGTAAAATTCCTCAGATTTTGAACTGGCTCCCACTCTATGTTTCTCTTTAGTGATACTTTGGCATTAACTCCATGTGTAAATGCACACTCATATATGTAAACCTTGTAAAATTCCTCAGATTTTGAACTGGCTCCCACTCTATGTTTCTCTTTAGTGATACTTTGGCATTAACTCCATGTGTAAATGGACACTCATATATGTAAACCTTGTAAAATTCCTCAGATTTTGAACTGGCTCCCACTCTATGTTTCTCTTTAGTGATACTTTGGCATTAACTCAATGTGTAAATGCACACTCATATATGTAAACCTTGTAAAATTCCTCAGATTTTGAACTGGCTCCCACTCTATGTTTCTCTTTAGTGATACTTTGGCATTAACTCAATGTGTAAATGCACACTCATATATGTAAACCTTGTAAAATTCCTCAGATTTTGAACTGGCTCCCACTCTATGTTTCTCTTTAGTGATACTTTGGCATTAACTCCATGTGTATATGGACACTCATATACGTAAACCTTGTAAAATTCTTCTACTTTATTGATGAAAAAAATAATGAGAACATTGGCTTTAGAGGTTCATGATCAAGAATAAAGTACTAGGACAGATTTATGATCCTAACTTTGAAGTACACGCCTTTAGTTCAGTTTTATTACGTCACTTTAATTTGTCAGGCCTACTAGTGCTTTATACTTCTTCAACAAAAAATTAATACAAATTGAATTCACAGGTATGTTTTTCAATAAAAACACTATTTTCTTGTTTATAAGAATTTTGAATTTTCTACTACTTTTGTGTAAACTAGATAAAAGAGAGTCTGTTCTGACAACCAACAACAATATATTTTAAATGACCTCAGAATATTATAATCTCTAGTTATAGAAGACGCATTTATATTTATCAGATTCTTACATTCAACATATGGTTGTAGGTTTGCACATGCTAAGTAAAAGCAACAAAGGAAACAATTCATCAGGAATAGTTTACTTGTTTAACCTCGCACAAGTAACATTACTTTAACTTTGGAATGTTTTCAAAACTGTTCTGCGTATTATTGAAATTATAAATTTAAATGTTTTGTTGTGGAACTGTATAAAATAAAAGTAAAATTGTAGAGTAAAATATTTATGTAATATTTCTCAATTAAACCTAATTAGGTTTCAGAACAATACACGTTCTCTGATTTGGGGAGAAATTCTTATTCCTAAATAAAATAATTTAGGAATATTTAGATTATGGAAGTTTTATTTAGTTTCTGTACAGTCCAATTTAAATTAGCCAATTCTCATGTGTTTTTGTAAAACAATTTCTACTCAATTTATTAAATTACATACAATTTCTGAATGTGTTTAAATTGAAAATTTTGGTCCTTCGAGAGTTAAGAAACAACAAAAAAGTAAATATACTGTTCTATACCAAGAATAATTTCTTGTAATATCATCAACTAACCCAAGTGATATGCTGCTTCTACATGACTTAACTTCTGGCTGTTCAGCATTTCCTTTATCAGAAGCAGTCCTGTAATCTGTATTTGATCAGGTTGCCATAATTTTCTCTTCAATAAGTTTGCTGTAACCACCGTCATCATCTGATTCTAAGTAACACTTATTAAGTCACAAGTACAGTTTTGGCAAGGAACTTGGTTAAACTCTCGTCAGACAGATGATCACCTACATCATTAATTTTGCTGTTATTTTCGAATTACCTAAACTGGTCCCGATCACCCTGAATTTCCAATTTAATTGGCATACTTAATGATGTTCTACTGTATTTACAATTTTGCTCGTTATTTGCTTGACATATTTATTTTATTCAATATAAATATAATTTATTTTGTTAATGAAATAACTACTTCATATAAAAAACGTATATAAAATTCAGTGTAATATCAATGCTAATAAATTGCTTCCTCTTAATTTGAAGTTTACTACCATAATATCATTCTATTTTGAGATTAAAACATTCAAATTGCCACTAAATATTGCCTTGTGGGTTGACAGGCTTGGCATTTAACGGCCCTGACTATTTGACCTCATTGCAAGTGCACTCTTTTGTCGGCTTGGGGAATGGAGAGACAGCTGAGTGTACCAAATGCCATCCCATAGCTGGATTAAATTAACCTTTACATTTAAAAATTTAAAAAAGTTGTTGGCGACATCATGTTAGATCAATAATATAATATGATTATCATTTCCAACTTAGACAAAAAGTTTTCTACATTTAATAAAATGACAAGATATCAGCAGTGAACACAATTTTAAAATTGTTTAAATAATGCAGATTTATTTTTTTTAATGTAATGATATAGAATGTTTTATTACTGAATATATTATCAGTTATTTAAGGTTATATGACATATAGCTTAATGTTTTTACAAATTTACAAAATTAAAGTTTGGATAGTCATAAACTAATGTAAAAGTGATTCTAGTGGTTTTACGAAAAGTATTTTAACATAGATTAGAGTAAAAATTACTATCATGAATCAGTAAAAATAAAAGATACTTTACTCTTCTTTTAACTTGAGTTATTAATAATTTTGCTACTACACACAACATTTCTTATAATAAAAAAATATAAACTAAGTCAACTCCCGATTATCCGGGATAATTACCGGCAGGGCCGTCACGGATAATGCGAAATCACGGTTAAAACAAATACCATAATATCCACAGCTCTACTTCTACCCAATGACTGTAAAAACAGCTGATAAATAGTATCGCCTCCTGTTGTCCCGTCACTACTATACAGTTCGTTTTGATCAGAAGCAACGCATAGACTGACCACTGAGGAAGGGTAGTGTTTACGTTCGACTCGAGCGATCGCGTAATTCCGCGAATTCGGCGTTCGGATTTATTCACCGAAAAACGCCCGCTCGCGCTCGGGGTTATCGCACCTCCATGCATCACGTTCGATGTTTCGATGTGCTCTGATCTGATTGGACGTTGGAGATAACGCGTAATTAGGGATTCGCGCTTCATAGAACCGCGTGAATTTATAAAAGGACAACAAAAAATATAACGTAAACTCAGACATGCTGACCGAAACTCTGCCCGCGAGTGCGTGTCGCGGGGAAACAGGTAGGAAGGATTTAGGACACGGGGTGGCGACTGCGAGTGAGTTGACAGTCTATAAATTATTCCGTAAAGGTTACTGTACGCCCCAACGACCGCCCGCGCTCGCATCCGTCCGCCGCGTTCACATTTGACTCCTCCCGCCCCACTGCTTCAAGTGGAGCTGACGATCCCGGTTGATCCGCAACCCGGTTGATGCGATCCCGGATAATCGGGAGTTGACTGTATTTTTTAACATCATGTATTTTTTCAAAATTAAATTTTATAGATAACTAGAAATTATTAATTTTTTGTTTCAGTGATGTTGACTTGGAGAATCAGGCACTCTCATATAATTCTGGCAGTTCCTCTAACTCAAGCCTTTCAACCAGGTAATACAGAGTTCTTGTTTCAGAACTTTACAGACTTTTAATTATTGTTTTATTAAAAACCTGTTAATTTGTAAAAAGCACTTCAGAAATTTTTGTGTATTAGCTTTTTATAGGTATTTATATTTGCAAAATAATTTAATATAAAGATATATTAAATTTTAAGAAATGTAAAAGCCAGTGTTGTGTATATGATTTGTGAAGCATAACTCTTTGCAGGTTTGTCAGATCATACATTGATTTGCTAGAAATTTAGCAAAGAATTGTACAGAAAGATAAGGGTATCGTAAAGCTATTAAATTGTTAAAACTTTTCAGTAATATAAATAAATGTTATTTCTGATATTTACTAGTAGGGAAAGTCAAAATTATCTTCGGAAAAAATTATATTTCCAAAATGTGTGTTCTTCTTCATTTGTTTATATACAACGTTTGGAAGAAGAATTTAAACATTTGGAAAATAGACTTTCTAAAAGAAGTCACATAGTTATAATTTGAAAAAATTGCACCCTACAATTTTTGTTTCTTGTAGCCAGCTCTTGTACTACATTAGTAGTAAGTTATTCTTCCATTATTATATAATTCCTTATTTATTAGTAATTATAGATCTCTGTAGATCTTTATACCTTCAGGTCATTCAGCCATTAAATAAATATGTTATGACTTCAAATAAAAATTACGATATTCTATTTCATCCTTAACTTAAGCTACAAGTTTACACTTAAAACACTTAGACATATATTATTATAAGTAAGTAGAACTTACTTTGTTGTAAAATGAAGATGCCTGTTTTGGAAAATGTGTCCCAAAGTGATCTCCCACTTTAACACCACAACTCAGAGTTATGACCAAAGAACCTGGAAGCGGTTGCCCTTATAAAGTAACAGAGTTAGTGTTATATTAGGCATGTGTCTAATATTAATACATATACAAATGTTATAGAAATTGGCACTTATATAAACAAATAATAATACAGAGTACTAAACCTTGCAGTTTTTGTGTTACATCTTGAGGTTTTTATAAAAATTACACTTATTTGTATCTTGGCAAAAAACCACTACTTACTGATTTATCCAGCAGAAGCGTTTCACGCTAGGTCAGCGCATCAATGCTGTGAACTACTGACAAGACTGTTGCTCAGGTGTTGATCATACACAGATTAATTAACATACCCATGAGCAATGAAGACAAAATAAATGAATTAAACACAATAAAACACATAGCCCATAAGAACTGATATATACACACATTGATAGACAGCATAATGCGCAAAAAGAATCACACACAACACAACAAAAAACATAACAATGAAATGCGTCTGCTGAATAAATCAGTAAATAGTGGTTTTTTGCCAAGATAATATTAACAAGTGTAATAGAGTACTAGTATATAGAGTAACAGTTGTGTATTCCAAGGTTGTATATAATAAAGTGCAAGATTTGGATCAATCAAGTTTAACTTAAGGTGTTACGAACTCCCAGACACTTATTTTAACTTTATTTAATTCTCAAAATAACATCTCAAACATAACAATATTTCTCCATAAAGTACTATTAGTGAAGTTTAGTGATCATTCTTGATTTACAGATGTTAGAGTGAAGAACCAAAAATTAACCATAGACGGGATTAAAGTAGAAATAAATCTTCCCTAATATTGAGAAAAGAATTTCATGTCATGGTTTGATTCATAATTCTTAAATCAAGTTTTTTTTGATATGATTGCTTCTTATTACAAAGTTGTAACTTTGTGTCTTTGGTATTACAATTTCCCAGCAAATTTGGCTATTTTCTTTAACATTTTCAGACAAATATTGTGTTTAGACAAGAGGATGATTTCTATCTGTCAACAGAATTCTTTAGGAAACAGGTATATTTGGCAAACTCAGATCTTCAATGAACTCCATTACCAGTGTCAAGATTTTTTTGAGTATGAAACTATTTTAGCATTATCATATGAATACTTATCTAAATTGTTGGTTTTCGTTTACTTTTTACAGTGTTTTCATTTAATATTATATTGATTGGTGCAACAAAGAATATCCATGATTTTTCAACAATATGTTTCAATGCCTCAGCACAAGAGGTAACATTTTCTGATATATAAAGCACACCTAAACATAATAACATGTTTAATACTTATTGGTAATACTGAATTCCTTTATTTCTAAAACACAGGCCTAACATTTTTTGTAATACTTTAAAAAACTACATAGGCCTATATAAAACAAAATGTAATCAGTATAAGATAACATTAAACATCCTTTTCACCATCTGATTTTTATCTGGGTTAATATTGAGGATTCCCTAAGACTTGTGTTTAAGTGAGGCAAGTTTCCAAAGGTTAGCTATGCATTGCTTCTGATACATTGTAACCGGCAAAAGACTAATCCAGCAATTGAGAATTCATTACAACAATGCTGTATATAAATTAAACACAATGGTTGTTCTTTCATTATAACTTTATATCTGTTGACAAAAATCAGAGGTATTTTATCAAGATTTTCTGGCATGGATTAAGCTGAAGTTAGCAATATTGAGTTTAGTGGGAATATTTATGAAAGAAGGCCCCAACAATATTTAATTTTCTTTACAAGTTATTGTGTATAATGAAAATATCCTCTATTGTTCTCCACAAGAGCAAAGCAAAGTGGCCTAAAATAACTTTCCCATCCAGATTTCAAATTGCTTATTAATAGAAACCTATTGAAAGACATAATAGGGAACACAGGGTGTGATGGAATCTCTATCACTAGACATGCCTTATATGAAATTTTTGTCTTCAGTCACTTTTATTCTTGTATTATTTTCATCTTGACTTATTTGTAAATCATTACTAAGTGCTGTTTAAATATTCAGTGATAATTGAGTAAGTACAAGTTTAATTTATTCAAACACGCACAAGCTATATTTCAATCAATAAAAAAGAAAAGTCAAATATTTTGTTTAGCCTTCTTCAATTTTTAAAATTGTGTACAACTTTTTATTGTTAGGTTATACCCAGCAATAATCAGACATGATCGGTAAGTAAAAATCCTCTGAAGACAAGAATCTATCAACCCACTATAAAGTATCAGTTTCTAATATGATTCAAAGTACATCCTAAGAATGGATGCAACATAGTTTCCTTCTTCAAACTACCTTAAATCGTTATAATGTCATTTTATTTTAGACAATTTCATACTAGTGTCAAATTTGAACAATAACAAATTGAATTTTATAAAAAAAGATATACTTAGTATCTCTTCCACAATATAATTTGCTTTTAATATTAGGTTTAACCTAATACTTATTAGAAAAATGTAAAAATTAAAGAGCAAACAAAGAAAAAACAAATAAAATTGCTTGAAAAATATTAATATAAGGTTAGCAATTTATGATTACAATCATAGAGAGAATCAAACAGTGTTGATTATTGACTAAAACTAAATTGAACAGTTTTTTCTTGTGAATGAAGAAAGTTTTAAAAAAATATCCACTTTCATAAAAAATATTTTATTCATGCAACTAATTAATATTTATTGACCAATTAATTATAGGTATTGTTTATATCAGGAAGCTTCAGCGCTATATATTCTGATTATTTATATTTCAAAAATGTAGGATTATTTTTTAGTAAATAATTTAATATCTATTCAAATTAATTTAATTTTATTATTGTATACCCTATTTAATAACGATCAACAAATTAATAGTAAGTAAAATATGTTTAAATTTGTTTCAGGAGCTTAGACAGTCCGAGCAATTCTCTGGAGGCTGTTAGCGGAGGAGTAGGAAGGACAGGGGAGGCTGTGACTCCACAGAATGGAAGCAGTGTGAGTGCTGGGTGGGATAGTGATACTGAAATAGAAGCAGATCCACCAGATTGGAAACACAAAGTTCCTGAGGATATACTTAAGCAGCTAACAGCACGTGAAGTCAAAAGACAGGAAGTTATCAATGGTAATTGTTTACGTTTTAATTTTCTTTGCTCTCTTCAAGAATTCTTACTAATAATTTTGTTTTCTAATTTTTTAAAATATCCTGTTACAGTTGAAGCAATATTTAAATTGTATAAAAGTGATTAAAAAACTTTTCTGACCAAAGAAATACACAAATTCATTTGCTTTTACTGACATTCAAAATATAGCTGTCACAGCTACTAGAGAATTTTGTTAAAACGGTTGTGTTTTGTTTTATGTTGAAATACATTTTAAGTTTTATCACCTGGTAGGAAGTGCCTAAGTTGGAACAAGCATCCATAGTCACCAGGACTATATGTAGGTGTCCATAAATTACATTAATGAAACTTTTAATCATGCTTTGTGGTTTTATAATAAATTGAATTATACACAAAAGATAGTTTAAATTTTTAAAAAAGTAACATTTTTTCCATTTTTGCTACTGTACAAAGACCTTTAGTATTATGTTTTATAATCAGTACCTAGAATGACCTTTTCAGGAAGCTATTTTGTTTTACAGGGGAAAAGTAAGCGGAGTTTTAAAACTTGTCACAATGCAAACATAATATTAGTAAAACTAGTGTAGTTTATCAAGATTATGTGCAAATTTTATAACACATAATGAGTACCAAAAGGGACTGTTTTCAGAGCAGTCTGATGAAAATATAATTTGGTAAAGAAGAGTTACAATTTTCCTCATTTTCAAATTACACCCATAAGTAATGCTTCCTTTTTGATATTGAAAAACAGGTCTATATTTTTGTTGAGCCATCATTCAAACTTTTAGTACTTATTTTCTCATCCAATATATATTTTTTGTGTAGCAAAAATATTTTTAAATATAAAATATTTTGAATATTATTGTTTTGTTTGAATAATAGCTTATATAGTTTTTTTGTTGTATTATTTTTTTCAATATGAAGATATTCCAAAAACAATCTGCAAGTAAGACAAGGGATTATACACCTGTTTTGACCTGAAGATTGTCAAAGATAAACCTATATTTGAAACTACAGGTGTAATTTTGCACTCACCTGTCTCATTTGCAAATTATTGGTTAAAATGCTTTGTATGAAACCGTACGAGAGTTTAAAATATTCCGATAGCTCTTGAATAGTCATTCGCCTGTTTGAACGAACCATTGTTACTACGTTGTACACATTTGCCGTCTGATTTTGAGGTTAATGGAAGTCCCGAACACTGCTCGTCTTCAACCGACTCATTTCCGCTTTTAAATCTGTCATACCCCTTATACACAGTTTTCAGAGTTACCGCATTATCAACATACACAGATTTTAACATTTTATGAGCTTCTTTGACTTTCTTTTGCATCTTTGAACAAAACTTAATGTTAATGAACTGTTCGAAATCCATAATGCGCGACAAACACAATAAACATGACCTCATTCTAGATGCTCTTGCAGTCGACTGACAAGCTCGAGCATGTTGAAACTTGTCCCTGCCTGTTTCAACAGATCACACTACTAGGCAAATTACTTAATATAACGACAACAGTTGTTGCTATAACACCCATTCACCTTTTTTTATAACACCTCATATGTATGATTTTATATTAATCATATTTTTAAAATTAAAAAAATCTTCACCTCAACTGACCTTAAAATGGTTTTGAATAATGTAATTATAATTTCTTCCACTTGACCTTTAACAGCTAAAACTGCAAGGATATCTATAGATTGACACCACCTTAGAGCATAAAGATGTTCACAGAATATTCTTACCATACTTGTACACATTTCACTTACTTCTACTGCTCTATACTTAGATCAAGTAGGGTATTATGTACTGTTTTGTACCACACACAAAAATTATAGTAAATAAAGTAAGAGTAATAAGTAAATATTAATACAAGTAGGTGCATAAAAAGCCAACTGTTTGTAAATATATAGGCCAATTTCTAAATCCAGGCTTTTTAAAATATTTTTTTATTATTCATTTTCTTCTTTTATCAATTGATTTGTATGTTTTTTGCCAGTTGCAAGATGTTAATTATTTAGAATGTTCAACTTCCTGCCAGGGATTTAAACTTCTCATATAACTGTTTAGATTTAATATTCTGTAACTGATTTATTTTTGCTACGTGGTTATAATTGTATCCCATCGTATAACATTTTCTTTTTTTAAAATGAGTTGGACAAATTCAAGTCATATTATGTTTTGTATATTGTACTCACGTTCTTTTTCTAATTTTTGCAATCCTGATTTCCTTTTGATCATTACAGATTTTATTTGAATAAGCTTATAATTTTCCTGTTCTTGCAAGTATGACAGGAAACTTCAGGTTTTATTTCACTTGACCAATTGTAATTTTTTGTAAACCTCAATCTATGGGTTTATTTAAAGAAACACCGTACCATCAACAATTTCATGAATTGGAGTTTGTTAAATTACTAAGATATTTAAAGTGCTTCTAGAAGTACAAAATAGTTATAGTGAAATAAAGTTAATAAAACAAACATTTATTCTTAACCAAATATATGTTTTTATAGAGTTGTTTCAAACTGAGAAGTCTCATGTTAGAGGTTTGAAGGTATTAGATAGAGTGTTCTACCGTCCAATGAAAGAGCAACAAATATTACCTTCAGATCAGCTTCAGTTGTTGTTTGCCAACTTAGAAGAGATGCTGGACATCCATTCTCAGTTTAACAACAGTATGAAGGCAAAGAGGAAAGAGGGGCCTGTGATTGGTGAAATAGGAGATCTATTGTACAGTATGGTATGTATTTATATTTCTCTAAATTCATTCAGCTGCATTAAATTTGTTTTAATGTTTTTTCAAAATTTAATATTTGCTTATTTGCATTAACTAAACTGTATTTTTAGAAACATTATCATTGTATTTTGTAACATTTTTTTATTTGATTTCAAGACTATGATAATGCATCTATTTAACGCCTTCCCAAATCTTGTAGAAACAGAGTCTTAGAACACTTGAAAAGTGTTTAATCAATACCGGTCCACTAGGACCGGGGTCTCCAACCTACGGCCCACGGGCCACCTCCTGCCCTCAAACAGATATTTTCCGGCCCCCAGAAAGCCAGCATACTGAAAAAAAATATTTAATCATATATTTCCTTTTAAGCATTTTTAACATTAAATATGAGTACACTACTTGTCTCTCACTTGCCACTTCTTTACTCTATAGTCGGAAAGTAAAATAGCTTTAAACAAGTAAAAAACTAAGCAAGAAAATCTCAAAACCACCACTGAGCTCTTGATTAGGAAAAACATCATTTTAGACTTTGTGCCCTGAAATATTGCCCGCCTTTCCTCAAAAGGTTTTCGATGTGGCCCTTGAGTAAAAGAGACCCCTGCACTAGGAGATGAATAGGAGCAATTAATATTCCAATGCCAGGTGTGATCACAAAGTTCCTACAGACTGAGCCAAAAAAGTGCAATTTACTTCATGTATTAGTGATCCCAATCTTCAAAGTAGCCTCTTTGTAAACATAGATTATGCACTTCTAGACCAGTGGTCCCCAACCATTTATGGCTAGGGATGGAGGTTAGCTGACTCCTATCCCCTCCCTTACCATTTTAATTGTATGCCTAATTTTAATCCTAAGCAAAGTAAATAGTATAGACGTTTTATTATTTTAAACAATTTAACTACTACATATAAAACGATGTAACTGGATACGAATTCTAGATGGTCAAATACGACAAAGAATCAAAAAGGCAGATCAGCAAGTGGCTTATAAAGTTATCCTTCCATCCTAAGAATGCGTGAATGAGCAAGTCTCTCATCAAACAATGCTCATTGTCTTTTTTGTTGCCAATGAATCCGTCCATATTAAGTTTATAAGCTCAGAAGAAATAGTCAACTCAGCCTTTTACCTGGAAGTACACAAGAGATTGAAACTCTAGGTCACATGCTTGGAGCTCACACCAAGGACATGGTGATGGAACACCCTGGTAGTTCCCCAGCCAGCCTTTATAGTTCCGACTTAGTTCTGTGCGACTTTTTGTTTCCCTGACTGAAGAGAGAGCTTGAAGGAAAGCATTGAGAGACAGTAGAAAACATGGAAAAATATTTTACAACTTTCTTAAGTGATATTCACATCAAAGTTTCAGGCTGTCTTCCAGGCAGGCAGAGTCTCATTCCCACAAGTGAATTGATGCTGAAGGAAAGCATTGAGAGACAGTAGAAAACATCAAAAAATATTTTACAACTTTCTTAAGTGATATTCACATCAAAGTTTCAGGCTGTCTTCCAGGCAGGCAGAGTCTCATTCCCACAAGTGAATTGATGCTGAAGGAAAGCATTGAGAGACAGTAGAAAACATCAAAAAATATTTTACAACTTTCTTAAGTGATATTCACATCAAAGTTTCAGGCTGTCTTCCAGGCAGGCAGTCTCATTCCCACAAGTGAATTGATGCTGAAGGAAAGCATTGAGAGACAGTAGAAAACATCAAAAAATATTTTACAACTTTCTTAAGTGATATTCACATCAAAGTTTCAGGCTGTCTTCCAGGCAGGCAGAGTCTCATTCCCACAAGTGAATTGATGCTGAAGGAAAGCATTGAGAGACAGTAGAAAACATCAAAAAAATTTTACAACTTTCTTAAGTGATATTCACATCAACGTTTCAGGCTGTCTTCCAGGCAGGCAGAGTCTCATTCCCACAAGTGAATTGATGCTGAAGGAAAGCATTGAGAGACAGTAGAAAACATCAAAAAAATTTTACAACTTTCTTAAGTGATATTCACATCAACGTTTCAGGCTGTCTTCCAGGCAGGCAGAGTCTCATTCCCACAAGTGAATTGATGCTGAAGGAAAGCATTGAGAGACAGTAGAAAACATCAAAAAAATTTTACAACTTTCTTAAGTGATATTCACATCAAAGTTTCAGGCTGTCTTCCAGGCAGGCAGAGTCTCATTCCCACAAGTGAATTGATGCTGAAGGAAAGCATTGAGAGACAGTAGAAAACATCAAAAAAATTTTACAACTTTCTTAAGTGATATTCACATCAAAGTTTCAGGCTGTCTTCCAGGCAGGCAGTCTCATTCCCACAAGTGAATTGATGCTGGAGAGAGAGTATTCTGAATTTTAAGCATCTACATGTAGCATCAATAAATCTATTCCCAGAAAATGTGTGTTAATATTATAATAGACCCAATACCTGAATTTCCATTAAATATATTTTACAACTTTCCAAGCTAGTTCTAATAATTTGATATAACTCCTGGATTGGTTTATGATAGATATTTTGACTAAATTTACCAATGTTTTGAACATTTTAATTTTTTAAAATTTTGCTTATAGGATTTGATTGTCATTTTCAGAATATAATACTTGGCACACTTCAATATTTCTAACAATAAATTGGTTATTATAACAGACTCAATTCTAAACCGAAATAATAATCTTTTCAGAATTTATTTATTGTTAGTTTTGGAAAATACAATATATCTTGTACTTTTTAACATAATTTCATTTTGTTGTATTATTTTATACTCAAATTTAATAAGTTTTTGTAAATAGAAAGAAAAGTTGTTTATCTAAATCTGTACTCAGAAAACCAATTTGCTGTTATAAATTATACTAGTCATAACAGTTACTTCATTTTATATTCAGATTGATACTTCATACTTTATAAAAAATAATTCAATAAAGCTTGTTCAAAGCGGAACGTAAAGAAGGCAGAATCTATTACAATATGGAAAAATTTGCTGGTTCCGAGACAGTTACAATAGACATTATTGATGTTTATTTTGCATAAAACAGAATTTGTTCAATGCAGAAACGGAAAAAAAATTGGAATTTGTAATTGGACTTGTATAGTATGGAATTTAAATGGCCTGCCCTCTCATGATAATTTGTAACAAAAAGGGTCAGAGAGAGAATGAAAATGAGTGCATGGTCATAGAAATAGTTGAAATCTTCTCAAGTTACTTCTCAAGTACAACCCACATTCTGTCTACCTGCTCATAGCTGTACATTTCCTGTTTACAACTCTACTTGTAAAATCACTAAATCATAAGTATTGTTGTGGTTAAATGAAAACTGTAAGAATAATTGAAGCAAAAGAAAAAGATAAATTGTCTGTACGTGAAATAATGGTGAGGTTCAAGTGTGGTAAAACGCAAATGTATCACATCCTTAGGCATAAGGATAACGGATAAATAAATAAAATAACGAATGGGTGGTGGGAGAGAAATGGACAAATGAAGAAAGAAGCAAAGTAAGGAAAAAATCAATGGCTATAGTGGGGCAGTGGTTCACCTGTGCAAGATCAAAAAATGTACAAATTTAATGTCTGATGCTCCAAAGTGAAGCTCTTGCAGTAGCCAAATCTCTTGGCAACGACCAGTATAAAGCATTTACAGGCAGTTTCAAAAAGCATCTATTGGCAGATGGCTAGACAGTTTCAGAAAGAGACACAACATTGTTTGGAATGAATTCTTTAATGAATCTAAATATGAACATGTTTTTCAAGTGATAAACAAAACTCCAAGATTTAGTCTATGCAAATTGCAAATTATGAACCTAAAAACATTTATAATGTAGGTTATACACACAGATTTATTTACACATCGTACTACAAACGCTATTTAATGCAATCTTTGCATTAAAGTATAGAAAAAGCTGATAGTTCTTATGATTTGACTATATATGTTTCAGTTCTGTATGTCGTAAGCTAGATTAGGTTGGCTGTGTTACAGTTACAGTGTTTTGTTAGAACAGGCTTTGGTGAAAGTGTTGGTACAGAAGACATAAGAGAAGCAAGTGAAAATGAAAGGCAATATCTAATCTCTGTAGAGACAGAACCATCCCAAGTAATTCAGATGACTTAATTTGCTGTGATAACCATCTTGACAAACATCCTAACTTTGAATCGACTATAGACCTTTTAGAGATCAGATCTGCCGAAAATAAAGAGAGAATGAATAGGAAGATGGGGACAAAGAGAAAGCAGTCAGAGGATCAGAGGTCCAAACGAAGATACATACTCAGGAAGAGGCCCTTCAAAGCATAAGCAATGTCATGCACTTCGCTGCTCATTCTAACTCTTCCCATCTTTTTTTATCTATTATGCTTTGTAAACGACTGTATCCAATCGGATATGGTAACTAAAAAATGGAAACAAGTTTCTTTGTTAGACTTTTGGAAGAAATCTAATAATATATGTACAAGGATAACTTTCATGTACAAATAATAGTTTATATTTTATTATTGTTTGGGTACTTTGCTCAGAATGTACTTTTGTGATTTAGTTTATTAAGTCGGTCATATTACAGTACAGTAATATGGTAATACTGTACCATGTTATTTCAATCACAATTTAAAATGAATAAGTGATAAAACGGTTGAATATTGAGTCAAAATTGTTATATTCATTTATTGTAACGTTTCGGCAAATGATTTGTTGCCCTTATCAGGCCTGAAAACAATTTTACATTACACTATAAAATACAAGTACATTCACAACAGAAATTTAAAACTTGAAAAAAAATATTTTATCGATTGAAATTTGTTTAAAGTTTTAAATTTTGGTTCGGTGTACTTTTTTTTTTAGTGTAATGCAATATTGTTTTCAGGCTTGATAAGGGCAACAAATCATTTGCCGAAGAGTTGCAATAAAAAAAACAGTTTTGACTCAAAATTCAACTGCCTTATCATTTATTCAATTGTTATTTGAGATCACACAAACATGAATAGACAATTTAAAATAATCAGATTATATACACTGAATTGTAAAAAATCACACTATTACTTACTTACTAGCCAACGCCCACCCTTGGCAGTTGAGCCGTTTGGCGACGCACTGACCAGTAGAGATGGGCATCCCTGAAGATGGGACTGCAGTAATCCTGGGCCCGGTCCAGGGCTGTGCAATCATTAAGGTGTTCGGCATTCATAAGTTCATCACCACACAGCAGACACTCCGGGGTTGGTAGCACATGAATGCGGTGGAGGTGTGCAGCAAGGTAATCATGACCGGTCTTCTATCTGAAAGCTGCAACGCTAACAGATCGGGGCAAGTGGTCTACCCGTCACAAGACTTTCCCACCGCTTTCCTGCTGAGAGCTCCCTCAATCGACCGTGATTCCATTTTTTGGTATCAAAAAACCTGTACAAGGGTTCGCCTGTAAACGCGCTGACTTCAAGATGGTGAATAACCTTACAAAAAACAGCTCTTCTCAGGGCTTCGACATAGACCTCCGCATTATTTTTTGGAATGCTGGAGACCTTAATGATGTAAAATTCCTACACTATTACCGAAACCGCCACTATTTCCTTAAATATACAGGATACAATGCAGGTTTTTATTAACATTTCCTTAACTTTGTTGGAATCCTGTTACAGGATCTACAGTACTTACATTCAACAAGTTGGTATTTCCCACAAACTAGAAATGTTAACCTTCTTATCTTGGTAAAGTTTAATGTTTTTCCCAGAATATATCCTTACGTAAGACAGCTTGTTGATCCTCATCGCTGATGACAGCAGTATTTTTTTGGAATGAAATACCTTTATAATAGTGTAGCAGATTTTAAAAACCGTCCTCATAAGTCGTGAGATACGCTTACATGACAAGAAAAACGATAACATATTTCATAACAACTTACGTATTAGGAAAAGAAATCTTAGTACTAAGCTTCCAAGTAATGATATCAATGAACTTCTGGTTTCCCTTGATTTCAGACATTGGTCAAGAAAACATCAGTTAATCTTGAAATATAATGTAATCAACTGTATCTTAAAATATATAATATTAACAAAAAAAAGTGTTTAACTATCCTTAAGTGAAATATGTATGGCTTGATATATTGACACAATAATAGAGTGTTAATTAAACAAGTTAAACAAATTAATATATTGTAGTTTTGAGGCAAAACTGCCTCAAGTATGAAGTTTAACGTTAATAAACATATTTACAAAAGAATGTTTCAAATATAAATCAAACCCAAACTGTATGACTAAGTATATACTATATAGATTTTTAAATACATTTTTAACAAATTTATGACAAAATTCATACTACACTATTTCAACAGTTAAAAACAAAATAAATCGTAAGAATATTATATTAATAACAAATAAAAACGTACACAAAACTCACATATTTTGTGTATGTTTTTATTTGTTTTTAACATAACCTCACAAGCTAAGCTCAAAGAATATTTGTATTATATTAATGTTTTGTATGTTTATTGATGTTAAATAAGATTACAATTGGTTACAGTTTGAAGGGCCAGAAGGAGAAACATTTCAAAGAGCAGCTGCAACATATTGCGCAAGACAACAAATAGCATTAGAAGCGCTGAAAGAAAGGCGGAGAAAAGACCCAAAGTTGAATAGTTTTTTAACAGACGCTGAGGGAAATCCAGTTTGTCGAAGGTTACAGTTAAAAGACATAATTCCAGGAGGAATGATGAGGTAAGATCTTGACAAGATATTTATAAGTGGTTTGAGAAAATTTTTTCTTGTAGTTGATCTAATATTGTTTATCTATAATATAGTTTGTTATATAATATTAATTTTTGTTTAAACTCAAATTTGTCAATATTAATGATAGGAAAAGGTAGTTGTAACTCTTTATTACATTAGGTGAAATATAAATATTCAATTTAAATTCTGAAAATACAATTTAATATAGTGACATTTCTTTGTAAAGACAGAGCCTCCTAATCTCTTCTACTTTCATACTTTTTTATCTTATCAATTCTCACTTTTGATTTTATCAGCCTATCCATTGTTTCTTTGGCTTTTACCGTCCTACACTCTATGTAAGTATACTTTTGCCGCTTCTATTTCTTGTCTTTTTAATGCTATCCGAGAATGTACTGGTTAGAACTTTCCTAAACCTACATATATTGCTGATAAATAGCAAAGCCTTTATTCAGCAGCCTATGGATTATTAAGTGTTCTTTGTCCCTCAGAGGTAATTTAAAACAAGCTAGCTTTGTTTTTTAAAAGGGGTTCAGGTTTTTCTCTGTATCAATGTAGTAACACAACAAAAACACATCTCCCCATATTAAAAACACTATTTCACATACATTTAATTTGTTCTCAGGGACGGTAGTAGCTAGACACTTTTCTTTCACTCCATTAAAGAGGAAGTCTCCTCCAGTAAATGACCTGACTACATGATCCATCATTTCCCTTCTCCCAGAGTCAAAAGATCATAATTTAATTTACTTAGCCCTTCAAGCCAGTAGTTAGCACATTCTAATATATATATATATATATATATATATATATATATATATATATATATATATATATATATATATATATATTTAGATTAGTTTTGGTTGGTAAAGATTATTTAGATTTTTTGGACTAGGAGACAGACAGACTTACTTTGGTAAGAGTCCACACTGTAGTCTTGAGATAGAAACACATAAAAGCACTTAAACAATGATATATTTCAACCACACAGTGGTCTTTGTCAATCAAAGAGAAAACACAAAAAGAAATATGGGAGAAATAAAATAAATAAATTGTAATAACAGATTGTGTAGAGTAGAAATCAGATGTCACAGATGCACAGATTAAAGATATATATATTGTTTCCATGAGCATATAAGTAATTATAGTTTATATAAACTTTTATTTTACGCACTTAATGGTGGATAAAATTACTTACAATAGTAATATATATATATATATATATATATATATATATATATATATATATATATATATATATATGAAGTTGATATATTACTATTGTAAATACTTTATCCACCACTAAGTGCAATATCTTTACCTTGTGTGATGAGGCATCTTTCAGTCACTTGACCATTGTCGAATACCATTCACAACGAACACATCATAATACTAAACAAACTAAATATATATAACGAAAACATACAATTCACTGTCGAAACAGAAACAAACAGAACAATTAACTATCTTGACATTACATTAAATATAAATAACAATAAAATAGAAACTACAGTACACAGAAAACCTACTTTCAACAACACCACAATACACTACAAATCTAACCACCCCTGGACACACAAAATTAACACTTACAGTTACATGATAAATAAAGCAATAAAATACACACAAGATAACAAACAAAAATTAAATGAAGAATTAGATAACATTACAAAAATAGCAATAGAAATTGGATACAACAAACACGTTATAAAATACTTACATAATAAATTTACAAAAAACCTAACCTCAACACAACACTACAACCTAAACACAAAAATAATAAAAATAAAAAAATCTACCTAAAATACAGGGTGCGGCAGTGAAACGGGAAGATTTGAATAACTTGCAAAAAAATAAGTTATGGGTATTCATTTCATTTATTAACCGAAATTCATAGCACACTAGTGGAAATTAGTGTTACAATTAAAAAATTTCACTTACGTATTATTTTTTGAAAATGGTGCTAGCAAGATGTCTCCCTCGGTTTTCTATGGCGGCCTTCTCTCTCCTCGGCCTCCCTCGGTGAACGAGCAGGCCAAGGGATATCACCATTTCTGCTAATCGCACGGCCGGGAAATGCAAGCCTCAACAAATCTAAAGCGATTTTAGCGGTATGACTAGTAGCACCGTCTTGCTGAAACAAAGTGTCTTCATCCACGTATTCATCAAGTGCGGGTAGTGTAAAAGTTACTAACATGTCTGCATAACGTTGAGAGTTTACTGTCACGCTTTTACCGTTTTCACTTTCAAAAAAGAAAGGTCCAATTATTCCTCGAGATGACATAGCGCACCACACAGTAACTTTTTCTGAGTGGAGAGGTTGTTCATGAAGATTGTGTGGGTTATCTGCGCACCAATACCGGAAATTTTGTTTATTAACGAATCCACTAAGGTGGAAGTGCCCCTCGTCACTATGAACTCGCTCTTCATCTTGCTCGATAACATTTAACATTTGTTGACAAAAGTGTAGCCGGCTGTTGAAATCTTGAGGTTTGAGAGCTTGGACTACCTGCATTTTGTACGGATGGTAATGAAGTTCGTTTTTCAAAATTCTTCTTACTGATCGATCACTAAGCACAAGTTCTAAGCTGTGTCGTCTTGCCGATTTTCGCGGGCTTCTCACTAATGCTTCCCGTACACGATCAACGTTCTCAGGGGTTACGACCGTTTTAACACTGCCACCTCGTTTTCCTATAGCACTAGCTGTCGCTTCAAAATTTCTAACCCAAAGACTGATAGCATTTGCGGAAGGTACGGGATCGCGTGGAGACAGATGAAATTCCCGATGGAAAGCCCGTTGCGCACCAACAGCACTATCATTGTTTTTATAAAACGCCTTTACAGCGAAAGCACGTTGTTCATTCGTCCAACGATACATCGTTACTAAAATTTCCAACTGTCTAGACGGCCAAGGTCGCATCTCTCCCTCTCTAAACTCCCTACCAGGCCGGCCAACCATTTTTCAAATCTTCCCGTTTCACTGCCGCACCCTGTATAAATACACCAATAACAAAATAGAAAAACTAACAAATATATACAACAAAGAATACTACACTCCAACATACAAACCCAACAACAAAATAATAAAATATCTTAATAACACAAACCACAAAACAAATACAGAAAAAGATAACTTATCAGGAGTTTACAAAATTACACGTAACGACTGCAACGCATTTTACATAGGGATAACGACCAGATCATTTAAAATAAGATTTGAAGAACATTACAGAGCATTCAAAAATAAAATACAAAAGTATCAAATGTTGCAGCAGACCTAATATCACATATACATGAAATAACAAACTACGAAAATAACCTAACCATACTTGAAATAAATAATAACTCAATAGAATTAAACTCACTAGAAAAATACCATATTTATAAAAACACACACAACAATTTAATGAACCTACAGACCACATATACAGAAGACATACTATTCAAAAACATAATACACAAGACTCAAGAGGAAACGTATATGACATCAACAATTACCAACACGACGAACCGAACATCTGCACCAGAAAAAGTAATCAGTGATTCGACAATGGTCAAGTGACCGAAAGGTGCCTCATCACTCAAGGTAAAATCATTGCACTTAATGGTGGATAAAATTACTTACGATAGTAATATATTAACTTCATAAAGTCAGTGCAACGGAAAAACAGTGGATAACGTAAAATATCAAGCATATATATACATGTATACATATATACAATTAACATGCTAAATACTCTGCATTTAGTATTTAACAATATACGAGGTCTGTTCAAAATGTATCGGGAATTTTAAATTTCTGTGGGCTATGTATATTTGATTTTCGATTTTTATTGTGGAGTTATGTGGGTACTTATGTCTCTCATTTATGCCAAAAGGTTTGGTCAGTTTAAATGTTCAGTTCACTGTTCACAGCTGTTTTGAACGCTGAAAAATTGAAGTAGTGTTTATCGGTGGTACAAAATGTTCTCAGAAGGCCCCAAAAGATGTGAACGGCGAAGAGCGTGCCGGTCACATGAGTACATCAACAACAGACAAAACATTGGTGAAGTGAAGAAAATAATATTGGCCAATCATCGAATCACAATTAGAGAAGTTGCTGAGGACCTAAACATAACGATTGGCTCGTGACATTCGATTTTTACCAATGATTTGAGCATGACACAGGTTGCCACGAAATTCGTACCAAAATTGCTCAATTTTGACTAAAAACAGCAACGCATTAACATTGCTAATGAGGTGTAGGACTCTGTCCCCGGCGACCCAGAATTACTGCAGAGGATCAAAACTGGTGACGAATCATGGGTTTATGGTTATGACATAGAAATTAAATCTCAATCGTCCCAATGGAAGCTGCAACAATGAGCCAAGACCGAAAAAAGCATACCAAGTTCGGTCAAATGTGAAAGTTTTGCTTATAGTTTTTTTTACGATTTTGAGGCCATGGTGCATCATGAGTTCATACTACAGGGTAGAAAGATAAATAAGGAATATTAACTGCAAGTAATGTCCAATTTGCACGAAGCAATCTGCCAGTAACACCCAGATTTATGGAAGAACAAAAATTGGCTTTAGCATCATGGCAACGCCCCTGCTGACATATCGTTACTTGTAAACGAATTTTCGGTCAAAACCAACACTAATGATGCTGCAGCCACTGTATTTCCTATATCGGGCCCCCTTGAATTTTTCTTGTTCCCGAAACTGAAGAGGCCCATGAAGGGGCAATGGTACACTATGATTGATGAAATAAAGACTGCATCGAAGGAAAAGCTTAACAAGATCACAAAAAATGATTTTTTGAAGTGCTTCGAGGATTGGCAGTGTATAATATCTAATGCGGATAACTTTGAAGGGGACAAAATAGATATTCATGCATAAATAAATATTTTTTTAAAAACCACAAAAGTTGTGATACTTTTTGAACAGACCTCGTAATGGCAGTGCTTTTTAATATCTATATTTAATTGATACTATCATTACTACTTTCTTGAGTGCCTTATATCTTCTTATTCTATCCAACGCCTGTCCTTGATTGCTGAGCCATTAATGATTGCGCCATTTAGTATAGCCTTGCCCGTCCCTCTACTGTGTCCTTCTCCTCCTCCTACAGATTCCCACAGACAACCAGGTGATTGGGTGTTCCCTCTTCATTGTTGCCCAAAAACCAGACCAGAGAACCCTCAAGTTCAATCTGATGCAGATGGCTCTGTAGATAGTCATGTCCGGCGACACTCCTTGACAGAGTATTAGGGTTAACATTTATAGTAAGCGTTCGCCATCTCTTGCCAACAGCATATGCTTGTGACATACGTTTTTATATGGTGAGGTAGAAGAGAAACTGACCAGTAGCCTCTCTTGTTGCTACAAACATCCAGGTTTTGCAAGTCTATTAGCTTCAATTTCTCCTTGGCAGTGACCAGGAATCCATTTTAAATGTATCTCTGTGTTAAAATGCAGCTGGAGGGGGTCTTTGTTGGCATTCAATCTCAAGGCTGTTGTCCTGTGGTGTAGATGAAGTCGTACCTAGCAGAGCTGATACGAAACTAGAAAGGAAAAGCACATTGATTATTTCATTCTGATTTTATAGTACTTTAGCGGTTTTACTTATGGCTGATATCTTATCATGAAAGTTAGTGTACACCAGGCCAACTGGGAATGAGCTCTCACAGGAAAAAGTAAAGTAGCCAACACTGTTGTTCAGTTGTCTCTATATGTATGAGTCCAGTCCTACTTAGGGCAGTTCATCTACATCATTTAAAGAGAATCAGATTTTAATACCAAGCGGTGAACATTCAACTTTTGTTCTGTGATCCCAGGAAGAAATTTCTACTTTTCATTAAGATGTCTCTTTGATCTTTTCACGCTTTTGTAAGAGCTGGCGTTTGCCTAGAGTTATATTTTATTTCTGTTGCAGATTCACCGATCAAGCAAGTGAGGTACATTGAATCTTTAAGCGGGGTTTTGTAACCTTATACATTTCCCAAAAATTATCCTCAGTTCTATATCTTTCAAAGAACTGTCTTGGCGGAATTCTAGTGACTCGACTTAAGTCTAGCTTCCAGTACTATAATTGGTATGAATGCAGCCACCTACTATTCCCAATGCATTATTTTGTACACAAAACTGCTTTTTCTTTGTGGCTTTGCTTCTTGCGGTAAATTCTTTATTACAATATCCCATAACTGAGTGAATGTATGTCTTGTAGGTGGTCATCAGAATGTCCTACTTACTGCCGTATTTAATACATATGAGCTGCTTTAAAATGTCTATCTTCTGTTTGCCTTTTGAGTTACCGAGTCACTGTCTTTAGTGCCTAAATATCAGCTACTGGCTGGCAGTGAATGTGTTCTTTATTACACTTTCCATATTGATATAATTATATGCCAAAGTGAGTTACAAATTTAACTCTTATCCTGACAAAGAGTAAGACTTAACAGACCCTACAGAATTGAGTTAAATATCTCATACCAGGGAGTTTATTTTCTCACCAAAATCTTGTCTTATTAAAAAACATCTTCATAATTACTATGTAGTTAACTTGAACATAGTTGTCATAAAATACCTAAAAAATCATACATGTTTATAAAGTAATGTTGATATTATATTTCTGTTACAGGTTAACGAAGTATCCTTTATTACTGCAGAACTTAAAAAAGTATACGACAAGTGAAACTGAAGAGAGTACCAGACTAACAAACGCGGAAAGAAGGAGTCGCGAAATTTTAAATTTTGTAAATGCTGCTGTTAAAGAAGCAGAAGATCAACATAGGTTAGCAGATATTCAACGAAGGCTGGATAAATCACCCTTCGATAAAGTCGACCACCCTTTAGCATCAGAGTTTAGAGTAAGTATTGATCTTTTCACCTTTAAGTAAAATTAAGTGATTTTTGCCTTTGAAAAATGCAAAAGAAATATTGAAACAATATGACTCATTTTATAAACAAACAAAAATTTGATAAATTTAGGTTCACTTATCTTGATTATCCTTTTAATCAAGTTTTATGTATTATATATGACAATAATTATTTTACATTGGTGGTTTTTGTAAATGCAAATTTAGAAACAACATTTGTGTAATTTAATTTGTTTGAAAATAATATCATATGAATTAACATTCAGCAATAATTCTCATTGATTAGCACCAGAAATATACTTAATATATATAACTATGCAGTGGCCTCCAAGAGAACTGGATGGTTACACTTTTAAAATCCAGTAAAACCTCTCTTTACAAGCAACTCTATTTTATGGAAAAATTCCAGTCTTATGACATTAGAATCTTTTAACAAATCTCTCAAAAACACACTCCAACATTTGCTAGTTTTAGTCATCAAATTAAAATAAATTTGTTGCCTGGAGACACAAAATTTTATGCTGACAATGATAGAAGTGCACTGTCTATAAACTAAAATGTTATTCTGTCAGTAAGTTTAAATCATCTGTTTCCTTGGTGGTACAGGATTATAGAATACCTAATCTCATGCTTACTCATTTCATTATAATAATGATTGGTGACATAGATTCCAAGAACCTTAGTGTACTTCTGATATTGTTTTCTATTTATATTACAACTGTTATAATATTGGATGAAGATCAGCAATATTGAGATGAATATTGTTTATAAACCTGAGGTTATCAAGATTAAATTTTTAATTTTTCAATTAAAAAAAATCAAAGAAGGGAAAACATTTCTTTTTTCTAATAAAATGAAATTGTTTTTATAATTACATGTAATTTACTTTTACATTTATAAAAACCGTCTTGTAACCCTAAAGAAATAAGCAAAGTTAAATTGCAGAATATTTAAAAACACATTGACTGGCTGACAGATTAACTTCCGCCAAGCGGATCCTATCTGCCTGAACATATATTAGTTATTTGTCAAGCTGCCGAGCTCTTTGTATTAGTTTCTAGGGCAGTATTTATGACCTTTTCATTACTGTTTCTTGGCCAGCGATATACGTGTGTTAGCTCCATGTCCAATATCGTAGTTTACACAGGCAACTTGTTAAAATTGAAAATTTAAATTTTGTTCAAATTTCAAATTGTGAATTGATATATTTTCAATGTGTTTCACTTTACAATAAATGTTTGTAAATTTACAGGATTTATATCTTCATACTACTCTCACATATGAGTTGAAGATGTATTTTTTACCATAATTTTATTTACCTCTAAACAATGGACATTTAGTGAACTACATACAATGTCCACTTTAGGTATTTTATTTACAGCACTTACCTTTTCTAATAAAATATAAGTATTTTTTGGTTAAAGTCCTTCACTCCAGATACAGCTACAGTAGCCCACCTTTTTCTAATGACTAACTCTTTGACAATCCAGTTATTCTTCAGTTAGAACTTGAAGTATAGAAATTTTTTTTAGGATTTCTATCTCTCCATTTTTTGTAAAATGACCTTTCAAGTAGCAAAGAAAATTTCATATGTAATGGTAGTTGTCATTGTTATCATGAAAATTGTATTGGACAGTAATTTTTAATAAATTTATTAAGTAATGGGTCATTTCTTAACTGTATGAAGCAACTGTGGCGTAATGTTTATTTTAAATAAAACCTCTAAACCACAAATTACATTTAATTAAACCTTATGTACATTTCGATTGCTCAGCAATCATCTTCAGAGGTATTTAAAAAATACAACTTTTTTAAATACCTCTGAAGATGATTGCTGAGCAATCGAAATGTACATAAGGTTTAATTAAATGTTATTTGTGGTTTAGAGGTTTTATTTATTTAAAAATAAAGGGTCATTTCTTGTAAATTATAAATATTCTCGTTTTTTTATACTTCTATTTTATTTACTAAATTTGAAAAACCATTAAAAATATATTAAATTTACTATTGTGTAAAGCATTGGTATGAAATAAATTTATTTCTTTTTTGCTCTTTTAGTTAAGTTTTTAAAATACTAGTTGGTTGGTCAAAGAATTGTACTACAATTTTATTATTATTATAATATGAAGTTTTATGAACAAGGTTTACTTTTTTGTACCATAAGCACCAAAATAAACAGTACTGAAGCAGTTGTAAGATTTTATTTTATTGACATAGTTTTAAAATCATACATACAACATAAAAAAAGCTAAATTGGTTATACTTGGGTATAGATATGTTCAATATGACCTCCGTTCAGTTTGAGGCAACACTCGTACCATTTTTGAAGATTTTCCATGATTTCGGTGAAGAGAGGTTGCATGCTCGTATAACACCTGTAAAACCCTTCCGCTATGTGAAAACTCTACCTGTTCTTCAAAATTTTTCATCATCACAACAATACTAAGTGATTTTTGTGAAATTGTTCCTGAGTAATGCAGTGTGTAACAAACTTGGTCCACCCGCACATCCAATTCCAAATGAGTGAAACAATGCTCTACAGTTTTTTCTGCAGTAGTTAGTCATGATGTCAGCAAAAACTAATTTCAAATGAAATACGTCAACACGAATACATCGCAACAATCAAAAGGCAACACAGGTGATTGGGATGGCAACTATAGCTGATACAGTTTCAGTACTGTTTATTTGGGGGATACGGTATTTGATCATATATATTTGTTGCTAAAAAAATAACAATAGTAGCTAAACATATGTTGAATGATATTTTCAGAATCATTTTAGTTTTATTCTGCCGCCCACCTAATAATTCAGTTTAAAAAGAAATTACAATCCGACACGTTCAAGATCCAATACATGTTTGAAACATTTATAAGTCTCTAATCTTCCTAATGTTAGAAGTTAGATATGATAAAAATTAAAATTGTCGTCTTAACAAACACACATCTTATAATGTCATCAATTGAAATATGCCCCTACTTATCCACAGATACAATTATGCACTGGCATATGTACTTTATATGAATTCATATGTTCTTATATTTACGGACCACCTCTTTCCTTCTCTAATTTGAAAAATTACGATAAAACTGTATATGAAAAATATATTCAGATTTTAAAAAAATATTCGTCATTGCGTTTGCTGTTGAATTATAAAACAGTCACAACTAAAGAATGTTGTAATACAGAGGTTTTACCTTATATTTTTACTCTGTATTAAAATATAGAAATCGTGTCTATATCCAAACATGAAATTTGGAGTTTCATGAACTGTAATGTTATTGTAAAACCCAAGTGAAATCCTCATTTTCTGAATCTCAGGATAAAATGACAAAATCTTGTAGTGTACAATTATTTTTAAAGGTTGCTAAGAATTTTTTCCGTGAACATTTTAAATAAAGCTGTGTTCTTGATCAATTGGAGAAAGCCACTGAATTGAGTCACAGATATGTATGGAAGTGTTGATTTCAAATGTCATAGATTCACAAATATATAGTTTAAAAGCTATATTAGTTCATATATTGTTTGTATAAACTTTTAGATGTTGATTTTTTTTAGATATTAAGAAAATATAAAACAAAAACTGAGAATTTATGTTAATATTTAATCAAAGCTTTTCGTTGATAAACAGTACCAACATCATCAGAGAAATGAATAATTCAATAATGCAAGATGTAAAACATATGTTAAATTATGAATATCATTGTTGCCACATTTATTCAAAAGTTTATCTTGTTGCCATAATATTATAGACATTGATCAACTTGGCAATTTTTATAAATTTGTCAACAATGCTATTACTAATTTAACATATGTTTTATATCTTGCATTATTGTATTAGTCTTTCCTGATGATATTGGTACTTTTTATGAACAAAAATCTTTGAATAAATATTAATAAATAATTCTTATATTTGAATAATCTCAGTTGTTTTTATTATTATATAAGATAATAAATTAAAAATATTTCAAAAACAAGAATACTTTTAATGAATATATTTATTCAAAGCTTTTCGCTGATAAAATAGTACCAGCATTATCAGGAAAATAATTAACTAATAAAATATTTTTACAAAATTATATTCTTAATAATATATTATATAAGAATATGTGTACAGTGTGTACAAAGTTTTTGTTATTGTTGTTTTAGAACTTGGATTTAACGAAACACCGTTTAATTCATGAGGGAGCTTTGAACTGGAGGATCGCAAATCGTCCAAAACCAGTCGACTTACATGTTTTGCTAATGGAGGATGTAATAATTTTACTTCAAAAGCAAGATGAAAAATTTGTTTTAAAATTTTATAGTACAACATTTAGTCCTGTTATAAAAGTGTCTACAGTGCTAGTCAGAAGTAATGCTGTCGGTGAGTAGATCAATATTATCTTCATTTTTGTATAAGGTGTTAGTTTTACAATGACAAGAATATTATAGAGTTAACTGGTGTATTATAAGGTCTTGCAAAGTGTTCTGACATCGGAAGGGTGATGATTTATAGGCATGGCCAATAAGTATCTTAGTGTAATTTATGTATAGGTCAGATATATAAGTAATCTGTCTAGTTTCTAGTTCTCCATTGAAATAAGGCTATATAATTTGAAATAACACCATAGCTAGGTGACATCTTATTTGCCAGAAATATTTTCTTTTGATACAAATTCTTTTCAATATAAGACCATTAATAATATATTTTTGAACTGTGGATAACTCAGGATGGGCCATGGATGTAGATTGAAATGATCTGTAGCCATCAGTGTTTGCAAGTGTATTATTTTATTGATAAAAATAGATTTGTTAGAACATAGATTGCAATCCTCCCTTGTGTGGAAAATAACATTATGTGGTAAAACTTGCGCACACACACACACACACACACACACACACACACACACGCACACACACACACACACACGCACACGCACACGCGCACGCGCACGCGCGCACACACACACACACACACACACACGCACGCACACACGCGCACGCGCACGCGCACGCGCACGCGCACACGCACACGCGCACGCACACGCGCACGCGCACGCGCACGCGCACGCGCACGCGCACACACACGCACACGCACGCGCACGCGCACGCGCACGCGCACACGCGCACGCGCACGCGCACACACGCGCACACGCGCACACGCGCGCGCACGCGCACGCGCACACGCACACGCACACGCACACGCACACACACACACACACACTATCTGTTACCCACTTGGCTACAAAAATTAGTATCTATCTTTGTAAGTACAGTAGAATCTCAAAATTCTGAGTCTTGATATTTTGAACTTCTGGTAAATTCGAGCCCATTTTATCTATTTAAATCATGAGTTGGCTTCCACAAAATGTGTATATCAGTAGGGTATGCAAAGGAAATGAGTTGCTCTTCCAAAAAATGTTTACTGTAATGTAAATCTTAAACAATCTTAAAAGAAAAGTTATATAATAATCCAAACTAGTGTTCCGGAATTTGAGTCAAAATATGACAATATTTTACTAACTTTGATTTATTATAGTTGTATATTTTTGTATGTCATTGGTATTCTGTTTAGGAAATTGTTATCTAGAAAAGTTTTACTAAGTCTGTCTAAGATATAAGTAGAATCTAGACATGTTAGTCTGAGTTTATTTCTTTTTATATTATGAAAGTAAAACAGTAGAAAACTAATAGATTAAGTCTTTATTTGGGCAGAAGTAGCCGAATCTTTACTAGTCACTGATGCAGAGAGGTTAGAAATAAATGAACAAAAATCATTAAAAAAATATTATCTCAGCTGATTTATAAAGCAGGGTCTACAGAACTACTTTAAGAACAAATAAGACTATTTCATTGCTGCTTTTGATTTTGTGCGTTTCCACTTGCAAAATTGCTTTCACTGTTTAGTTTGGTGTTGTATTTTTAGATCTTACAAATCTAAATGAGCAATAATTGTTTGATCACAACTCCTAATTATACTCAAATTTCAGCAATAAACAAACAAAGGTAACAAAAAAAAACAAAATGTTTTGAAACGCTGACGTTGAATGTAACAGGTTTATTTATAAATTAAGCTGTTGTTTTCATCTAACACCAGTGTAAACTGTCTAAAAGTAGGTGGAAGAAATACTAAAAGTTGTTTTGAAAATATAGGCTAAATGCCTATACTGACATCCCACACAATATTACTGACATCCCACACAATATTCTGAATAATATAATGTTTGTATCGCACTCTAGGGGTCTTAAGACAGTCTAGTTAAAAATACACTAGAAGTCCAAACAATTGATTAAGTAAAACAAAACTGTCTTCTTTAATTCAATATACCTAATCACTTACGTATTGGAATATTTTGGATTATTTTACAGTGGTAGATGGTTTTAATGCACGACTACAGAGACGTTATTATTATGGAAACTGTCATTGAAGATTTTTAATAATTAATTTTAAGTGGTATCTATAATGAAAATATTTTCCAATTACAAAGCAATTCATTCTTTTATTTATACAATATGAACTTTTATAACAACCAAACCTCAATGTGTACGAACAAATTCTGAATGGGACGTAGGCACTCCATGTGTATAGCTGTATATGGCTTTGATTTGCATGTTAATTCTGATATCAATATGCGGCGATGAATTTGGGTTTGAAAGTGAAAACACACGATGTTGTTTTTACAGTTCAGCAACAATTTTGCCGTACGTTCATTGAAAAAAATCAGACCTGGTATTATGTTAGGTAAATAACCTTTTTTCAGGTGGTTCATTCCCTAACATACAATGTGTATAAAATAAATATTAAGAAGGATAGAGAAACAATGCTATGAATTCTACAACAGTATGCTAAGATTAGATTTGCATTATGAATCACAGTTTAGACTGAACTTTACAAAAGAGATTAAAACAAGATACACAATATCAAGAGCACAGTGGTACAATATGTTACAATAAAAATATTGAAAAGAACCCCAATACCACAAAAATAATCAAAAATAACAAATAAGACAAGTTACTTAAGATTAAACCCTTAAGTAACTTGTCTTATTTGTTATTTTTGATTATTTTTGTGGTATTGGGGTTCTTTTCAATATTTTTATTGTAATTAAAACAAGATGTTGGCTGATGGAAACAATAAAAAAAACACATTTAGACAATATTTAATTATGTGTGGCCTTAAATTAAAATTATAGCTAAATGACAAATAATAAAATAGTGTATACAGTAAATAATAAAATTATAAATGTAATAAATGATAGTAAAAGTAATATCCATATAAAAATAAAGTCTATAAAATGTAATTATTTAATAAATTTGACATTGGAAGGATTGAAAAGAAGTTAAAACAAAGATTTAAGGATGATCTTTAACAAATTAAAAAATTAACATAGACATAATTGTCCAGGTATAAAAAAAATCTTGAACAATACAAAAGATTAGAAAAAGGGAAAAGGTATTTTTTTTAAATATATGAAGATTAGGAAATTTTAAGTATAATAATGAAAGAAAATTTGTTGTAGAGCAAATACAAATAAAATTAAATATGGCACACTGGATATATTTTAAAATTATGTACATAAGTTATATGCAGCATAATTTTTCAATAATTGTGTATTTTTTCCAGATAAAAAGGCTCTGTTTTTGGTAAATACTTCTCAAAATGGAGCTCAAATCTATGACCTAGTCGCCACAACATCATCTGAGAAAAAGCAGTGAGTAATATTTTCCAATTTCCTGCATGCTGAGTTTTTATTTCAAATATATTTATATTGGTGACATGTTCAGAAGTATGATATTTACTTAAACCCACTGCCATACTTGGACGGATGGTTTTTGTCGTACTTGACATTCCTGGACAAAACTGTTCCATCCACAGCAGCCCCTAGTAGTTTCACGTTTTCTGCTATATTGCAGCATTTGCCGGGATGATTATTGTTATGGTGTTTTTTAGAAGGGTCAACTTTTCTGGAAATATGAATATAATAACTTGACATCTCATGATGAAATTTTGAGGTTGTGTTTGGGGTAAACAATGTCGAGCGGGGTTTACTCTAAAGTGAAATAGACAGATTTATTTACATGAATTTTGTAGTACATTACGTTCGGTGAATCTTGATTAATCACTTTAACAATAGCTTATGACTATCCGAACTTTAAATTTTGTAAATTTGTAAAGACTTACTGAGACAGAACGTTTTCAATCGCTATATGGCGATCTTCATCAATGTCTTCTGCTTGGAGATGTCGGGTCAAGCGGTGACAGTTTTAAAGGCAGGTTTTCGATAGTATCAAATAGTATGTGTGGTTTGTATTGTGTTTGTTCATTTAGTATGTTTGTACTTTGTATGTTTGTGTGTCTGTAAATTTCATATTGTTCTAGTGTGTTGAGATAAAAGAAACAGGACACAAATACACAGACATTTACCACAACCTAGAAATCCTACACATCAACAAAAAAGGACCGCATCTCAACACACTAGAGCAATATGAAATTTACAGACACACAGAAACACAAAGTACAATCATACTAAACAAACAAACACAATAAAAATCACACATACTCTCTTTGATACTATCAAAAACATGTCTTTAAAACCGTCACCACTTGACCCGACATCTCCAAGCAGAAGACACTGATGAAGATCGCCACATAGCGATCGAAAACGTTCTGTCTCGGTAAGTTTTTACAAATTTACAATACTTAAAGTTCGGATAGTCCTAAACTATTGTTTAAATGAATACTTAATATTTATTTATATTCATGTTTGTGTGAGCGCTCAAGATAACTAATGAATAAATGATAAGGTGTTGTGAATATAGAGTCAAAAGTTTATTTATTTAGTAGAACGTTTCGCCAATTAATTTGTTGGCCTTATCAAGTCTGAAAACGATTTTAGTCATAGTCAACGGAAATTTAATTAAATAATTAAATTACTAAAATTATAATGGTAGTTTTATGAAGTATACATTTTAAGTAATAAGTCTTAAAGGTTTTTAGATATTATAATGATAAACAAAAAAGTTATAGTTGTTTTTATAAAAAGTCTTCAAATGTGCCAAATTAATTGGAATTCTTAGGTTTTACCAGGCTTTGAAAAATTGGCATGCCAGTGGTTTAACATTTTTAATTGAAGACTATGTAGGATTTTATGGTTGACTTTATTTTTAAAAAAATTAAAAAACCGAAGTGTTGTTAATTTTAAATTTTGAATGTGGACTTTAAATGGTATTAGTTGACATTATAAATATATAATGTTTATCGGTGTTCAGTGGTTCGTTTTAGTGCTTGGTTTTGTATATCGCTGAGTGCTTTATTACACTCAAGGTTATTATATTACACTTGGCTTTTAACCTTAAAGTCTCAGGTTTGATCCCCTTTAGGGCCAATAATTTTTAATAGGGTTTTTCAGTCTCCAAAATAAGTACCAAGGGCATATGTTATAATAATAGGCTGTTACAATCAGATCACCCTCTGTAAATAAAAGACGGCTCCAATAAAGCAACTGCCTTGGTAATTATTTCTTTGGTATCCTTTGTTAAAGTAACTAAGGATATTAGACTGCTCTTCATGTTTTGTGAAAAACATAATTAAGTCGCCAACCCTTGATGGGTAAAGGATGTGTAAAGACTTGAATAAGTCGCCATCCCCTGATGGGTAAAGGATGTGTAAAAACTTAAGTAAGTCCCCAACCCCTGATGGGTAAAGGATGTGTAAAGACTTGAGTAAGTCGCCAACCATGATGGATAAAGGATGTGTAAAGACTTGAATAAGTCGCCAACCATGATGGATAAAGTATGTGTAAAGACTTAAGTAAGTCGCCAACCCTTGATGGGTAAAGGATGTGTAAAGACTTAAGTAAATTTGTCATGATTCTTCCTATTACCATAGGACATAAAAACCATGTATGATACTTTATGTGAGCATGGCCTCCTTCCTGAAGTAAAACTTTCTTTTCCCAGAGTTGTAAAAGAAAGGTTAGACCTCTGCTCCTGATAGGCTAGTAAAATTAATTATAATTGTGTGACCCATAACTGTGCATAATGGTTAGTATAATATTAGCATTGTAATTAATACATTTTACAGAGATAATAGATCTTTCAGTTGCAGAGATTTTATGTGTTTTATACATTATTCATGAATGTTTGAGAAGAAATCATTACTTTCTATTTAAAATTGTTAACAATAAAGATGAATCTGCTGATGTCTACTGTATTCCAAAAAACTTTATATTCCCCCAAGTCTTTTAAACCTGTTGAACTTGTAAAAAGTTATGTATTTACAACTGTATTTTTCAATTCCTTCTATTAGCTCACACACTCCTGATATATATCTATATATATTCTTGATATTTTACGTTATCCAATGTTTTTCCGTTGCACTGACTTAATGAAGTTAATATATTACTATTGTAAGTAATTTTATCCACCATTAAGTGCAATGATTTTACTTTGAGTGATGAGGCGTCTTTCGTTCACTTGACCATTGTCGAATCACTGATTACTTTTTCTCAATTTTTCTGGTGTGGATGTTCGGTCCGTCGTGTTGGTAATTGTTGACGTCATACACGTTTCCTCTTGAGTCTTTTGTATAATGTTTTTGGATAGTATGTCTTCTGTATATGTTTTTTGTAGATTCATTAAATTGTTGTGTATGTTTTTATAAATGTGGTATTTTTCTAGTGAGTTTAGTTCTATTGGGTTATTATTTATTTCAAGTATGGTTAGGTTATTTTCGTAATTTGTTATTTCATGTTTATGTGATATTAGGTGTGCTGCAACATTTGATACTTTTGAATTTTTGTTTTTGAATGCTCTATAATGTTCTTCAAATCTTATTTTAAATGATCTGGTTGTTTTCCCTATGTAAAATGTGTTACAGTTGTTACATGTAATTTTGTAAATTCCTGATAGGTCATGTTTTTCTAAATTTGTTTTGTGGTTTGTGTTATTAAGATATTTTATTATTTTGTTGTTTGGTGTGTATGTTGGAGTGTAGTATTCTTTGTTGTATATATTTGTTACTTTTTCTATTTTGTTATTGGTGTATTTATATTTTAGGTAGATTTTTTAGTTTTATTATTTTTGTGTTCCGGTTGTAGTATTGTGTTTAGGTTAGGTTTTTTTGTGAATTTATTGTATATATTTTTTATAAGGTGTTTGTTGTATCCATTTTCTATTGCTATTTTTGTAATGTTATCTAATTCTTCATTTAATTTTTGTTTGTTATCCTGTGTGTATTTTATTGCTTTATTTATCATGTTACTGTAAGTGTTAATTTTGTGTGTCCAGGGGTGGTTAGATTTGTAGTGTATTGTGGTGTTGTTGGAAGTAGGTTTCCTGTATACTGTAGTTTCTATTTTATTATCATTTATATTTAAAGTGATGTCGAGGAAGTTGATTGTTCTATTTGTTTCTGTTTCAACAGTGAATTGTATGTTTTCGTTGTATGTATTTAGTTTGTTTAATATTATTATGTGTTTGTTGTGAATGGTAGGTTGGTATATCATCTACATACCTTGTCCATAGTGACATATTGTGTGTGTTTAGTATAGGTTTAATTATTATTTGTTCAAAATGTTGTAAATATATTTCTGACATGACTGATGATATGGGTGATCCCATGGGGAGTCCAGTTGTTTGTTTATAGTATTTATTGTTAAAATAAGATTTGAAGAACATTATAGAGCATTGAAAAACAAAAATTCAAAAGTATCAAATGTTGCAGCACACCTAATATCACATAAACATGAAATAACAAATTACGAAAATAACCTAAACATACTTGAAATAAATAATAACCCAATAGAACTAAACTCACTAGAAAAATACCATATTTATAAAAACATACACAACAATTTAATGAATCTACAAACAACATATACAGAAGACATACTATCCAAAAACATTATACAAAAGACTCAAGAGGAAACGTGTATGACGTCAACAATTACCAACACGACGGACCGAACATCCACACCAGAAAAATTGAGAAAAAGTAATCAGTGATTCGACAATGGTCAAGTGACCGAAAGGCGCCTCATCACACAAGGTAAAATAATTGCACTTAATGGTAGATAACATTACTTACAATAGTAATATATTAACTTCATGTATATATATATATATATATATATATATATATATATATATATATATATATATATATATATATATATATATATATATATATATACTTGATATTTAACGTTATCCATTGTTTTTTCCGTTGCACTGACTTTATGAAGTTAATATATTACTATGTAAGCAATTTTATCCACCATTAAGTGCAATAATTTTACCTTGAGTGATGAGGTACCTTTCGGTCAATTGACCATTGTCGAATCACTCATGGCGAAATACTGTGATTCGACAATGATCAATTGACCGAAAGGTACCTCATCACTCAAGGTAAAATTATTGCACTTAATGGTGGATAAAATTGTTTACATAGTAATATATTAACTTCATATATATATATATTGAACAAATTTTCAATCATTAATAAAAAACGTTTTTATTCATCCAGTCACATTCAAATACATATTTTCAACATGTAGTGGATGCCAATTGATGTTAATACAGTTTTAAAAAATATTTATTTGTTTATTTAAATTTAAAAAACTTAGGTTGGATTTGAACTGAGAAACTATATGTTTGAAATGATTTTGGCACTTTATCACTGAGCCAACTTTCCCATAGCTAGAAAACAATGACTATAAAGATGTATTATATGAAATTATAGAAATGTTCCTTGCAATAGTGAAACATTACAAGAGGTAGATATAATAAGAAGTTATAGGCCACAATCATCTTCATGAATTAGAAATGAAAAAGCAAATAATAGTAACAAACAAAAATAATAGTCCAACAACATATTTTGAATAGAGAGGTTATTGGAGAATGGCAAGGAAATTTGGTTTCTATTTTGCCATTTAATATTGTGATTCTATCTTATACATATATATGATTATATTAATTGTAATTATAAAATAAATAATATGTATATTATATAAGTATACATATATAGATAAGTATAATGCATAAGTATATAAATAATAATTAAATAATAGGCTATGTTACTTTATTTATATTAATTGTAATTCTTTAATAAAAAGTACTAAAATTAATTTTTTGTGGCCCAAGTAGTAATTGTATTCAAAACATTTTGGTTTATTTTACTTGTTTTTTATTTAATATTTTTTATTATCATGTGTGTATAATCTAAACCAATAGACTAGATGATATTATGCAACATGTTATAAAAATTATAGTCTGAATAATAATGTCTGAAGAGTAACGCATAAGTCTTTATTTTAGACACATATTTGTACAATTTGATTTGGTTTTCTAAAATGTCACAAACATTTCTAATAATGCTGATACATTAACATAGAGGTATTATTTTTGAATAAACGGATTCGATGCTGTTCTGTTATTGATATCACATTGGCATTTCTGGAAGTATTGCATGATGTAATGTAGTTGATGTGTGTGGAAAATGACAGGAAATCAATAGCATATTTTCAGTGAACACTTTTAAGGTTCTTTTCCCCATCATATTGTTTACAGTCTTTATTTACGTAAGGTATTTGGACAATGATTGATTTCAACCTCAATTTTGTTTGTTGTAAAATTCACCCTTATTTAATACCACAGTTTACAAAGTCAATGGAATTACTACTCTAGTGCAATTTAAAGAATGTCTTTGAATTTAGGCAAATGGGTGGAATTTTGGTAGTTTTCCTCAAACGCACACACACACATAGGATTCTCATTATAGTTATTTTTTCAAAAATAATAGTTAAATGGACCTTATTGTTACCTTTAAGTTAGGTCCACAACTTGATTAGGCCCTCTAACAAAATCATGTCCATACAACTTAGGTATTTCTGTATAAGAATTCAAAATGCATATTTTGTAAATAAAATTATTCTAGATTCTTATGTAGATCATCAGGTTTTACCGGTAAATATTTACTAAAAAGAATAAAAACATAGAAATATGGATTCCCATCTCCAAGTAGATAAGCCAAGCCACCTAATGTTAATCAGGAAACATAGAAATATGGATTCCCATCACCAAGTAGATAAGCCAAGCCACCTAATGTTAATCAGGAAACATAGAAATATGGATTCCCATCTCCAAGTGGATAAGCCAAGCCACCTAATGTTAATCAGGAAACATAGAAATATGGATTCCCATCTCCAAGTGGATAAGCCAAGCCACCTAATGTTAATCAGGAAACATAGAAATATGGATTCCCATCTCCAAGTGGATAAGCCAAGCCACCTAATGTTAATCAGGAAACATAGAAATATGGATTCCCATCTCCAAGTGGATAAGCCAAGCCACCTAATGTTAATCAGGAAACATAGAAATATGGATTCCCATCTCCAAGTAGATAAGCCAAGCCACCTAATGTTAATCAGGAAACATAGAAATACAGATTCCTATCTCCAAGTGGATAAGCCAAGCCACCTAATGTTAATCAGGAAACATAGAAATATGGATTCCCATCTCCAAGTGGATAAGCCAAGACACCTAATGTTAATCAGGAAACATAGAAATATGGATTCCCATCTCCAAGTGGATAAGCCAAGACACCTAATGTTAATCAGGAAACATAGAAATATGGATTCCCATCTCCAAGTGGATAAGCCAAGGCACCTAATGTTAATCAGGAAACATAGAAATATGGATTCCCATCTCCAAGTGGATAAGCCAAGGCACCTAATGTTAATCAGGAAACATAGAAATATGGATTCCCATCTCCAAGTGGATAAGCCAAGCCACCTAATGTTAATCAGGAAACATAGAAATATGGATTCCCATCTCCAAGTGGATAAGCCAAGACACCTAATGTTAATCAGGAACATAGAAATATGGATTCCCATCTCCAAGTGGATAAGCCAAGGCACCTAATGTTAATCAGGAAACATAGAAATATGGATTCCCATCTCCAAGTGGATAAGCCAAGGCACCTAATGTTAATCAGGAAACATAGAAATATGGATTCCCATCTCCAAGTGGATAAGCCAAGCCACCTAATGTTAATCAGGAAACATAGAAATATGGATTCCCATCTCCAAGTGGATAAGCCAAGCCACCTAATGTTAATCAGGAAACATAGAAATATGGATTCCCATCTCCAAGTAGATAAGCCAAGCCACCTAATGTTAATCAGGAAACATAGAAATACAGATTCCTATCTCCAAGTGGATAAGCCAAGCCACCTAATGTTAATCAGGAAACATAGAAATATGGATTCCCATCTCCAAGTGGATAAGCCAAGACACCTAATGTTAATCAGGAAACATAGAAATATGGATTCCCATCTCCAAGTGGATAAGCCAAGACACCTAATGTTAATCAGGAAACATAGAAATATGGATTCCCATCTCCAAGTGGATAAGAAAAGGCACCTAATGTTAATCAGGAAACATAGAAATATGGATTCCCATCTCCAAGTGGATAAGCCAAGCCACCTAATGTTAATCAGGAAACATAGAAATATGGATTCCCATCTCCAAGTGGATAAGCCAAGCCACCTAATGTTAATCAGGAAACATAGAAATATGGATTCCCATCTCCAAGTGGATAAGCCAAGACACCTAATGTTAATCAGGAACATAGAAATATGGATTCCCATCTCCAAGTGGATAAGCCAAGGCACCTAATGTTAATCAGGAAACATAGAAATATGGATTCCCATCTCCAAGTGGATAAGCCAAGGCACCTAATGTTAATCAGGAAACATAGAAATATGGATTCCCATCTCCAAGTGGATAAGCCAGGCCACCTAATGTTAATCAGGAAACATAGAAATATGGATTCCCATCTCCAAGTGGATAAGCCAAGACACCTAATGTTAATCAGGAAACATAGAAATATGGATTCCCATCTCCAAGTGGATAAGCCAAGCCACCTAATGTTAATCAGGAAACATAGAAATATGGATTCCCATCTCTAAGTGGATAAGCCAAGCCACCTAATGTTAATCAGGAAACATAGAAATATGGATTCCCATCTCCAAGTGGATAAGCCAAGCCACCTAATGTTAATCAGGAAACATAGAAATATGGATTCCCAAATCCAAGTGGATAAGCCAAGCCACCTAATGTTAATCAGGAAACATAGAAATACAGATTCCTATCTCCAAGTGGATAAGCCAAGCCACCTAATGTTAATCAGGAAACATAGAAATATGGATTCCCATCTTAAAGTGGATAAGCCAAGACACCTAATGTTAATCAGGAAACATAGAAATATGGATTCCCATCTCCAAGTGGATAAGCCAAGACACCTAATGTTAATCAGGAAACATAGAAATATGGATTCCCATCTCCAAGTGGATAAGCCAAGCCACCTAATGTTAATCAGGAAACATAGAAATATGGATTCCCATCTCCAAGTGGATAAGCCAAGACACCTAATGTTAATCAGGAACATAGAAATATGGATTCCCATCTCCAAGTGGATAAGCCAAGCCACCTAATGTTAATCAGGAAACATAGAAATATGGATTCCCATCTCCAAGTGGATAAGCCAAGACACCTAATGTTAATCAGGAACATAGAAATATGGATTCCCATCTCCAAGTGGATAAGCCAAGCCACCTAATGTTAATCAGGAAACATAGAAATATGGATTCCCATCTCCAAGTGGATAAGCCAAGACACCTAATGTTAATCAGGAAACATAGAAATATGGATTCCCATCTCCAAGTGGATAAGCCAAGACACCTAATGTTAATCAGGAAACATAGAAATATGGATTCCCATCTCCAAGTGGATAAGCCAAGACACCTAATGTTAATCAGGAAACATAGAAATATGGATTCCCATCTCCAAGTGGATAAGCCAAGACACCTAATGTTAATCAGGAAACATAGAAATATGGATTCCCATCTCCAAGTGGATAAGCCAAGGCACCTAATGTTAATCAGGAAACATAGAAATATGGATTCCCATCTCCAAGTGGATAAGCCAAGGCACCTAATGTTAATCAGGAAACATAGAAATATGGATTCCCATCTCCAAGTGGATAAGCCAAGCCACCTAATGTTAATCAGGAAACATAGAAATATGGATTCCCATCTCCAAGTGGATAAGCCTAGACACCTAATGTTAATCAGGAAACATAGAAATATGGATTCCCATCTCCAAGTGGATAAGCCAAGCCACCTAATGTTAATCAGGAAACATAGAAATATGGATTCCCATCTCTAAGTGGATAAGCCAAGCCACCTAATGTTAATCAGGAAACATAGAAATATGGATTCCCATCTCCAAGTGGATAAGCCAAGCCACCTAATGTTAATCAGGAAACATAGAAATATGGATTCCCAAATCCAAGTGGATAAGCCAAGCCACCTAATGTTAATCAGGAAACACAGAAATACGGATTCCCATCTCCAAGTGGATAAGCCAAGCCACCTAATGTTAATCAGGAAACATAGAAATATGGATTCCCAAATCCAAGTGGATAAGCCAAGCCACCTAATGTTAATCAGGAAACATAGAAATATGGATTCCCAAATCCAAGTGGATAAGCCAAGCCACCTAATGTTAATCAGGAAACATAGAAATATGGATTCCCAAATCCAAGTGGATAAGCCAAGCCACCTAATGTTAATCAGGAAACACAGAAATACGGATTCCCAAATCCAAGTGGATAAGCCAAGCCACCTAATGTTAATCAGGAAACATAGAAATATGGATTCCCAAATCCAAGTGGATAAGCCAAGCCACCTAATGTTAATCAGGAAACACAGAAATACGGATTCCCAAATCCAAGTGGATAAGCCAAGCCACCTAATGTTAATCAGGAAACATAGAAATATGGATTCCCAAATCCAAGTGGATAAGCCAAGCCACCTAATGTTAATCAGGAAACATAGAAATATGGATTCCCAAATCCAAGTGGATAAGCCAAGCCACCTAATGTTAATCAGGAAACACAGAAATACGGATTCCCAAATCCAAGTGGATAAGCCAAGCCATCTAATGTTAATCAGGAAACATAGAAATATGGATTCCCAAATCCAAGTGGATAAGCCAAGCCACCTAATGTTAATCAGGAAACACAGAAATACGGATTCCATCTCCAAGTGGATAAGCCAAGCCACCTAATGTTAATCAGGAAACATAGAAATATGGATTCCCAAATCCAAGTGGATAAGCCAAGCCACCTAATGTTAATCAGGAAACACAGAAATACGGATTCCATCTCCAAGTGGATAAGCCAAGCCACCTAATGTTAATCAGGAAACATAGAAATATGGATTCCCAAATCCAAGTGGATAAGCCAAGCCACCTAATGTTAATCAGGAAACATAGAAATATGGATTCCCAAATCCAAGTGGATAAGCCAAGCCACCTAATGTTAATCAGGAAACACAGAAATACGGATTCCCAAATCCAAGTGGATAAGCCAAGCCACCTAATGTTAATCAGGAAACATAGAAATATGGATTCCCAAATCCAAGTGGATAAGCCAAGCCACCTAATGTTAATCAGGAAACACAGGAATACGGATTCCCAAATCCAAGTGGATAAGCCAAGCCACCTAATGTTAATCAGGAAACATAGAAATACGGATTCCCAAATCCAAGTGGATAAGCCAAGCCACCTAATGTTAATCAGGAAAAATAGAAATATGGATTCCCAAATCCAAGTGGATAAGCCAAGCCACCTAATGTTAATCAGGAAACACAGAAATACGGATTCCCAAATCCAAGTGGATAAGCCAAGCCACCTAATGTTAATCAGGAAACATAGAAATATGGATTCCCAAATCCAAGTGGATAAGCCAAGCCACCTAATGTTAATCAGGAAACATAGAAATATGGATTCCTAAATCCAAGTGGATAAGCCAAGCCACCTAATGTTAATCCGGAAACATAGAAATATGGATTCCCAAATCCAAGTGGATAAGCCAAGCCACCTAATGTTAATCAGGAAACATAGAAATATGGATTCCCAAATCCAAGTGGATAAGCCAAGCCACCTAATGTTAATCAGGAAACATAGAAATATGGATTCCCAAATCCAAGTGGATAAGCCAAGCCACCTAATGTTAATCAGGAAACATAGAAATATGGATTCCCAAATCCAAGTGGATAAGCCAAGCCACCTAATGTTAATCAGGAAACACAGAAATATGGATTCCATCTCCAAGTGGATAAGCCAAGCCACCTAATGTTAATCAGGAAAAATAGAAATATGGATTCCCAAATCCAAGTGGATAAGCCAAGCCACCTAATGTTAATCAGGAAACATAGAAATATGGATTCCCAAATCCAAGTGGATAAGCCAAGCCACCTAATGTTAATCAGGAAACATAGAAATATGGATTCCCAAATCCAAGTGGATAAGCCAAGCCACCTGATGTTAATCAGGAAACATAGAAATATGGATTCCCAAATCCAAGTGGATAAGCCAAGCCACCTAATGTTAATCAGGAAACATAGAAATATGGATTCCCAAATCCAAGTGGATAAGCCAAGCCACCTAATGTTAATCAGGAAACATAGAAATATGGATTCCCAAATCCAAGTGGATAAGCCAAGCCACCTAATGTTAATCAGGAAACATAGAAATATGGATTCCCAAATCCAAGTGGATAAGCCAAGCCACCTAATGTTAATCAGGAAACACAGAAATACGGATTCCATCTCCAAGTGGATAAGCCAAGCCACCTAATGTTAATCAGGAAACATAGAAATATGGATTCCCAAATCCAAGTGGATAAGCCAAGCCACCTAATGTTAATCAGGAAACACAGAAATACAGATTCCCATCTCCAAGTGGATAAGCCAAGCCACCTAATGTTAATCAGGAAACATAGAAATATGGATTCCCAAATCCAAGTGGATAAGCCAAGCCACCTAATGTTAATCAGGAAACACAGGAATACAGATTCCCAAATCCAAGTGGATAAGCCAAGCCACCTAATGTTAATCAGGAAACATAGAAATATGGATCCCCAAATCCAAGTGGATAAGCCAAGCCACCTAATGTTAATCAGGAAACATAGAAATATGGATTCCCAAATCCAAGTGGATAAGCCAAGCCACCTAATGTTAATCAGGAAACACAGAAATACGGATTCCCAAATCCAAGTGGATAAGCCAAGCCACCTAATGTTAATCAGGAAACATAGAAATATGGATTCCCAAATCCAAGTGGATAAGCCAAGCCACCTAATGTTAATCAGGAAACATAGAAATATGGATTCCTAAATCCAAGTGGATAAGCCAAGCCACCTAATGTTATTCCGGAAACATAGAAATATGGATTCCCAAATCCAAGTGGATAAGCCAAGCCACCTAATGTTAATCAGGAAACATAGAAATATGGATTCCCAAATCCAAGTGGATAAGCCAAGCCACCTAATGTTAATCAGGAAACATAGACATATGGATTCCCAAATCCAAGTGGATAAGCCAAGCCACCTAATGTTAATCAGGAAACATAGAAATATGGATTCCCAAATCCAAGTGGATAAGCCAAGCCACCTAATGTTAATCAGGAAACATAGAAATATGGATTCCCAAATCCAAGTGGATAAGCCAAGCCACCTAATGTTAATCAGGAAACACAGAAATACGGATTCCATCTCCAAGTGGATAAGCCAAGCCACCTAATGTTAATCAGGAAAAATAGAAATATGGATTCCCAAATCCAAGTGGATAAGCCAAGCCACCTAATGTTAATCAGGAAACATAGAAATATGGATTCCCAAATCCAAGTGGATAAGCCAAGCCACCTAATGTTAATCAGGAAACATAGAAATATGGATTCCCAAATCCAAGTGGATAAGCCAAGCCACCTGATGTTAATCAGGAAACATAGAAATATGGATTCCCAAATCCAAGTGGATAAGCCAAGCCACCTAATGTTAATCAGGAAACATAGAAATATGGATTCCCAAATCCAAGTGGATAAGCCAAGCCACCTAATGTTAATCAGGAAACATAGAAATATGGATTCCCAAATCCAAGTGGATAAGCCAAGCCACCTAATGTTAATCAGGAAACATAGAAATATGGATTCCCAAATCCAAGTGGATAAGCCAAGCCACCTAATGTTAATCAGGAAACACAGAAATACGGATTCCATCTCCAAGTGGATAAGCCAAGCCACCTAATGTTAATCAGGAAACATAGAAATATGGATTCCCAAATCCAAGTGGATAAGCCAAGCCACCTAATGTTAATCAGGAAACACAGAAATACAGATTCCCATCTCCAAGTGGATAAGCCAAGCCACCTAATGTTAATCAGGACACATCAATATTTTTCATGAAATTTTTTTTGTAGGGTAATAGAGGTTGTAAAAAAATATTTTGTATATGTACATAAAAGTTTGAAGTCTCTGCTATGCAATGGTATATATTTTGTTGTATTTAACGAGTGATAAAGTTTTATATTTTTTATATATAAATTATAATGAAATTAAATGATTTCTAACTCAGTATGTTCTGGCCAGATTTGTTAAAAAAGTCAGATTTAGTGTCATAGCAACATGAAATTCAAATATGTTTGAGTACAGTTTTCTGCAATTCCTAATGTTTTAATATTCCTCTCTGTTGATGCGTTTCGGAGTAACTCCATTTTCAAAACTTAAATCTTACTGTTTGCCCAAACTTTAAGTTCGTCTTTATATACCGTTAGCCACGCCCACACCACTTCCAGACCTCGCTTTCTATTGGTGCACGCCTATGTTTGCTTCTTGCATCAAACTATTTAATAATTTTAAACTTTTAAATATAACATTTGACTGTGTATTGATTTGTTCGTTTATAACATTTTCCTTTATTTAACTTTGCTTTATAAATTTCTAGATTTTTCAAAATTTTTAAACGTCTTCCTTTACTAACATAATGTAAGCTTTTCATTCCTTGCGGTGTATGTCCCTCTCCAAATAAATGTGTAGCATAATTCAAATCATTTTTCCTCATACTTAAACGACCTTATATGCTCTTTATATCTGGTTTATAAGAGCATATAAGGTCGTATAAAATGAATAATACAATGAAAATTTTACATTATGTTAATAAAGGAACAGTATGATTTAAGTTTTGAAAATGAGTTATTCCGAAAATGGCAGAAAACTGTACTGAAACATATAGAAAACATTCCTGACAAAAATGATGATGTTTATATTAATAATTTCAATAAAATTCAAAATACAAATTAAATATTTGTATTTTTGCAAAAATAATATATCTTTTGATAGGCAAAACTGTTTTTAGTGAAGAATTGTTGTTAATTTCATTCTCATAAATTCAAAGATTATGTTATCTGTAAATTTTTAAGAAATGTGACCATAAATTATTTTGATAACATTGTTATTATTCTGAAACAACTATTTAGAAAAATACTATTAAAATGTACCTATGGGCATCATAAATAGAATCAATTTTCAAGTAATGATTGGACATATAGCTTAAGTGAATTTCTTATTCTTACAATTCATTTGTAGCATAATTAAACTATATAACTATGTGTATATATATAAAAAAAATTTAATTTGAAGAAATAAGTGAAAAATAAAGTTTTTTGTATTTTATATACATGATAGTGAAGATTCATTCAAATAATAGAATGCTTAAAAATATATTAAAGAGGAACTTTCGATATAACAGACACAAATAAAAAGAATCTCACATTGACACTCGTTATCACTGACAAATTACAGTATATTTCAGGGGGGCATGAACAAACATTTTATTATATTATAGAATTTTCATCACTTGCAATGTTAATACGAGGTGTGTAAATTAAGTAATGAGACTTATTATATAAATTCTTTTTATTCAAATAAAATTACAATTCTGTATTGGCCCCTTCAAAATAACTTCCTTCTAAAGCCACACAGTGCTGGAGACGGTTCTTCCACTCCTCATAGCAGTGCTGGAACTCTGATATGGGAATAGCTTTCAGCTGGTTGGTTACAGCGATTTGAATGTTTTCGATTGTCCCAAAATGAGTTCCCTTGAGATGAAATTTCAACTTTGGGAAGAGGAAAAAATCACATGGACTTAAGTCAGGCGAATATGGAGGCTGAGGAGCCACAGGAATGTTTTTACTGGCCAAAAACTCAATGTCCTTTTGGTCTTGCAAAAGGTTTTTTGGAACCATTTTTGCGCAGATTTTTCTCATCTCCAATTCATTAATCAAAATCTGATGAACGGTAGTGTGAGTCAAATTTAACTTTTCCCCGATCATTCTGACAGTCATCCGACAATCTGAACGCACAAGATCCCGGATTCTGTCGACATTTTCATGGGTTCTTGAAGATGAAGGCCTTCCGCTCTGTGGTTCATCTTCAATCAATTCTCTTCCTTCTGGAAATGCCTTAAACCATCGAAAAACCTGGGCTCTCAACAAAACACCATCTTCATAGGCTATCTGAAGCTTAGCAAGAGTTTCCGTTTCACTGTGCCCAAGCCTGAAGCAAAACCTGATAGCACACAGTTGTTCAAAACTGATGCCACTCATTTTTAAAACGCACTAGAAAAACCTTTCTCATAACAAAATTCACTGTGTACAATGCAATAACTCTAGAGCCTTCAATCTTACATTGGACGTGTATCAGATGTTTATCTTCCCTACCCTGCATGCGCCGCGTCTTCATTATTTCCAGATCGAACAATAGAAAATCGGTCTCATTACTTAATTTACACACCTCGTATATGTATACCTAAATGCTAAGTGTGTAAAGCTCAACAATTTACATCCCAGAGTTGTATTTCAACTATAAACTCTCGTGTAATCATTCACTTTGTGGAAATCCAAGCCATTTATATTTAACTAGAACAGATTTTTTCTCCACAAATAAGGGTTTACACTTTTTAAATTCTCTAAAAGTTGCACTCATAATTTTTTTTAGAACAGTAATTATAGAAAATATGCCCAAAAGTTTAAATTTTAAAAGCATTCAGATTTCAAAGTGGAATTGAGTAGTACACAAGATTCAATTTGTTGGTTCAACACTCAGCAAATTTTTGAAATATACATTTTAATTAAAGTAGTTTTTTAAAATTTACTGAGACAAAATGTTTTCAGCTGCGCTAAGCAATCATTCTTTATCTATGTGTTGGTACTAAGATGCAATGATGAGCTGAGTTTAAAGGGAGGTTTACAAACATTTGGTCAAAACATTTATTTCGTTTTTATCTGGTATATAATGCATACAAATATCTCACAATCAGACCATACTGTCTTTCAACAAACACTAATATCTCCATAACTGAAACCCGCAAGACACTATACTAACAACACATGCAGAACAGAAATTTTGTATACATGATTAAAATCTAAATTGATGACCGGATATTTATTTTTGTATATTTTCTTTTTAAAATACTGCTGCCTAAGTTTTATTGAACGTAATAATAGAGAGTCAAGTAATAATATATTTTATTATATAGAACCAGTTTTCTGTATAAAAGAATTTGCAATTTTAGAATATTGCTGTGACATAGATCAATTTTTCATTAGTTGACTATTATACTCAACTAGTTACACAACAATCAGTTTTTATGAAAAATTCACCAATTTATAATAATTTTTCCGCATTTTGTTTCTTAAAAAATTGCCTGATAAGGTACAGTTAATATTTTCTGTATATTTATATCTGACTAAAAAGTGTGTTTAAATTAGCTACTTTTTTCGTGTTCATCTTTAACCTCTACACGTATTACGGCAGCTGCAATACGTTTACACTGTATGTTAATGATGTTAAACATTCATGGCTCAGAAATGTAGTTTGTAAGCAGTTAGAAAATTTCCACTAAACTGTTATTAGTTGCTAAAGAGTCAATAAAAAAATGATTCATTTAAATTCATCATAGTGATTATATCAGTTGCTATAATGTTTTGTTTACTTTGAATCAGGAATCATTAGTTTATATAGGTTGCTAAATATATATACTGGCACATTATATTTACAAATCTTTTCCTTTAGTTAGGAAAAAGTCAAACCTAAAAATACTAACACACGCACACACACACACGTACAATTTGAAAGAGTTCACATTAAATTTTTTTCAAATTGAAAAAATATTGTTTAATTAACCAACAAATTCTTTCTAATTTTAAAAAATACTTAACTAAGTGAATACGTAATTGCTTACACATTTCAAAACATTTGTTTTGAGACTCAGTACTCTACTTGAGTAGAGGGTTAGTTTTGTAAAAGGAACAAAAGTTTTGAAACGCGTCAGCAAGTAAGCAATTACGTATTCACTTAGTTTAGTACTTTTTAAATATAGTTTAATCAGTAAATTTAAGATGATTACATCAAGCAACTTCAAATTATTTCTGTTAGTCATCTAATTTGTTAACAAAAACAACTATTCAATTTAGACTAACTTTTTTTACCTATTATATAAAAGTATTTATCCAATTCTTTTTTGAAAAAAATTCTTCACCATTTATTTTGAGTTAAATGTAGAATGTGAAGTACCCAACTGTTACTGGTAATAGACTTTACATTTCTTCCAAATGTAAGTACATTAAAGGTTTAGATTCCTAAAGTTTACGATACTGCCAATTCAATTTTATAGTTGATTGCATGTGGCCCAATATATGCTATAAACATGTTGTCGTTAGACAAAAATATACTGAAGAACAAGGGAGTTATTCTTGTAACGGAAATCACTTCTTTTAATAACATTGCAGAATTTAGCACGCCGTATCCTGTGTTTGCAACGTAACACCTTAGTACACTCGTAGTACACCTTATATTTATTTATACTGAAATATATTCATGATCTAAATTAGAGGGAAACAATTAAAATTACAATTTTTTATTAAAATTCATTTAAGGTTTTATATCAAGCATTTCACCAAAAAAAAAAAAATACTGTAATACATAAAAAAAGAATTTAAAAAATACCTGAATTAACAGCGTAAACAACAATTTAGCAATATATGTATTGATTCTTAGCAAAATAATTTTAGCATTTTTGAACACGTCTTGTGAAGGTTCAATTTTAATCTTTACATTACAAAAACAGGATCGAAACTGTTTTTTTTTTTAATTGAAATAAACGTATAAAAATAGATTCCATAAATAGTTTCAGTTTTACTAAATTGAATTTTGAAATATTCTAAATTTTTTAAAAAGTTTTCCCTAGGACTTAGTGTGACGGGATTAGATGATTGAAAGTTAATTGTAAAATAATACTGTTTGTAAATTTAGTGGTTGTTGTTTATAAGAGCGGCCACCTACGATATTTTGGAAAATTTTTCAAAACCGCCAAATAGGACTATATACACAATAAATTTTTTTTATTGACTGAGGAAAGTTACTTTTTTTCAATTTAAAGTAGGGTAAAAAATTCAGTGCTGAGGCTTACGTTGAGAATGGGCGCGGCGTGATACAAATGATACGTGTCGTCACAGTGCGGAGCTTCATGTTGTGCATCAGCTGCTGAGTAATGCAGTGACGTAACGCATACCTTACATGTGTAGATATTTGAGAAACAACGTTTTGGTTTAATGTTTATGGTTTTTTAATACGTATATTTAAATATACTTATAAAGTCTCCATTTAGGATAAATTTGGTTTTAAGTTTATACATTGCTATATTAAAATATACCTAAAAAGTGTCCAGTCAGGTTAGATTTGGTTTTAATTGTATACATTAACTAAATGGTTAAATGTATAAAATTAGAACCAAATTTATCCTGACTGGGTACTTCACAGGTATATTTCAATATAAGTATATAAAGTTCACTTTTTATGAGAGTAACAAAAATAATAGTTGTCATTATATCTTCAAGACATGTTTTTGTTTCAAAAAGATTAGATTGCTAAAACACCAACTACAGTTGTGATGTTACAAAACATTTGTATCACTCCACGCCCATTCTCAACTTATGCCTCCGCACTGAATTTTTTACCCTGTGTTTGGCATTGTAAATTGGAGACATTGGATATTTCTAAGTTTTCCTACTGACCATAATATGTGTTTGGCATTGTAAATTGGAGACATTGGATATTGCTAAGTTTTCCTACTGACCATAATATGTGTTTGGCATTGTAAATTGGAGACATTGGATATTGCTACGTTTTCCTACTGACCATAATATGTGTTTGGCATTGTAAATTGGAGACATTGGATATTTCCAAGTTTTCCTACTGACCATAATATGTGTTTGGCATTGTAAATTGGAGACATTGGATATTGCTAAGTTTTCCTACTGACCATAATATGTGTTTGGCATTGTAAATTGGAGACATTGGATATTGCTAAGTTTTCCTACTGACCATAATATGTGTTTGGCATTGTAAATTGGAGACATTGGATATTTCTAAGTGTTCCTACTGACCATAATATGTGTTTGGCATTGTAAATTGGAGACATTGGATATTGCTAAGTTTTCCTACTGACCATAATATGTGTTTGGAATTGTAAATTGGAGACATTGGATATTGCTAAGTTTTCCTACTGACCATAATATGTGTTTGGCATTGTAAATTGGAGACATTGGATATTTCTAAGTTTTCCTACTGACCATAATATGTGTTTGGCATTGTAAATTGGAGACATTGGATATTGCTAAGTTTTCCTACTGACCATAATATGTGTTTGGCATTGTAAATTGGAGACATTGGATATTTCTAAGTTTTCCTACTGACCATAATATGTGTTTGGCATTGTAAATTGGAGACATTGGATATTTCTAAGTTTTCCTACTGACCATAATATGTGTTTGGCATTGTAAATTGGAGACATTGGATATTGCTAAGTTTTCCTACTGACCATAATATGTGTTTCATTGTAAATTGGAGACATTGGATATTGCTAAGTTTTCCTACTGACCATAATATGTGTTTGGCATTGTAAATTGGAGACATTGGATATTGCTAAGTTTTCCTACTGACCATAATATGTGTTTGGCATTGTAAATTGGAGACATTGGATATTGCTAAGTTTTCCTACTGACCATAATATGTGTTTCATTGTAAATTGGAGACATTGGATATTGCTAAGTTTTCCTACTGACCATAATATGTGTTTCATTGTAAATTGGAGACATTGGATATTGCTAAGTTTTCCTACTGACCATAATATGTGTTTCATTGTAAATTGGAGACATTGGATATTGCTAAGTTTTCCTACTGACCATAATATGTGTTTGGCATTGTAAATTGGAGACATTGGATATTGCTAAGTTTTCCTACTGACCATAATATGTGTTTGGCATTGTAAATTGGAGACATTGGATATTTCTAAGTGTTCCTACTGACCATAATATGTGTTTGGCATTGTAAATTGGAGACATTGGATATTGCTAAGTTTTCCTACTGACCATAATATGTGTTTGGAATTGTAAATTGGAGACATTGGATATTGCTAAGTTTTCCTACTGACCATAATATGTGTTTGGCATTGTAAATTGGAGACATTGGATATTTCTAAGTTTTCCTACTGACCATAATATGTGTTTGGCATTGTAAATTGGAGACATTGGATATTGCTAAGTTTTCCTACTGACCATAATATGTGTTTGGCATTGTAAATTGGAGACATTGGATATTTCTAAGTGTTCCTACTGACCATAATATGTGTTTGGCATTGTAAATTGGAGACATTGGATATTGCTAAGTTTTCCTACTGACCATAATATGTGTTTGGAATTGTAAATTGGAGACATTGGATATTGCTAAGTTTTCCTACTGACCATAATATGTGTTTGGCATTGTAAATTGGAGACATTGGATATTTCTAAGTTTTCCTACTGACCATAATATGTGTTTGGCATTGTAAATTGGAGACATTGGATATTGCTAAGTTTTCCTACTGACCATAATATGTGTTTGGCATTGTAAATTGGAGACATTGGATATTTCTAAGTTTTCCTACTGACCATAATATGTGTTTGGCATTGTAAATTGGAGACATTGGATATTTCTAAGTTTTCCTACTGACCATAATATGTGTTTGGCATTGTAAATTGGAGACATTGGATATTGCTAAGTTTTCCTACTGACCATAATATGTGTTTCATTGTAAATTGGAGACATTGGATATTGCTAAGTTTTCCTACTGACCATAATATGTGTTTGGCATTGTAAATTGGAGACATTGGATATTGCTAAGTTTTCCTACTGACCATAATATGTGTTTGGCATTGTAAATTGGAGACATTGGATATTGCTAAGTTTTCCTACTGACCATAATATGTGTTTCATTGTAAATTGGAGACATTGGATATTGCTAAGTTTTCCTACTGACCATAATATGTGTTTCATTGTAAATTGGAGACATTGGATATTGCTAAGTTTTCCTACTGACCATAATATGTGTTTCATTGTAAATTGGAGACATTGGATATTGCTAAGTTTTCCTACTGACCATAATATGTGTTTGGCATTGTAAATTGGAGACATTGGATATTGCTAAGTTTTCCTACTGACCATAATATGTGTTTGGCATTGTAAATTGGAGACATTGGATATTTCTAAGTGTTCCTACTGACCATAATATGTGTTTGGCATTGTAAATTGGAGACATTGGATATTGCTAAGTTTTCCTACTGACCATAATATGTGTTTGGAATTGTAAATTGGAGACATTGGATATTGCTAAGTTTTCCTACTGACCATAATATGTGTTTGGCATTGTAAATTGGAGACATTGGATATTTCTAAGTTTTCCTACTGACCATAATATGTGTTTGGCATTGTAAATTGGAGACATTGGATATTGCTAAGTTTTCCTACTGACCATAATATGTGTTTGGCATTGTAAATTGGAGACATTGGATATTTCTAAGTTTTCCTACTGACCATAATATGTGTTTGGCATTGTAAATTGGAGACATTGGATATTTCTAAGTTTTCCTACTGACCATAATATGTGTTTGGCATTGTAAATTGGAGACATTGGATATTGCTAAGTTTTCCTACTGACCATAATATGTGTTTCATTGTAAATTGGAGACATTGGATATTGCTAAGTTTTCCTACTGACCATAATATGTGTTTGGCATTGTAAATTGGAGACATTGGATATTGCTAAGTTTTCCTACTGACCATAATATGTGTTTGGCATTGTAAATTGGAGACATTGGATATTGCTAAGTTTTCCTACTGACCATAATATGTGTTTCATTGTAAATTGGAGACATTGGATATTGCTAAGTTTTCCTACTGACCATAATATGTGTTTCATTGTAAATTGGAGACATTGGATATTGCTAAGTTTTCCTACTGACCATAATATGTGTTTCATTGTAAATTGGAGACATTGGATATTGCTAAGTTTTCCTACTGACCATAATATGTGTTTGGCATTGTAAATTGGAGACATTGGATATTGCTAAGTTTTCCTACTGACGATAATATGTGTTTCATTGTAAATTGGAGACATTGGATATTGCTAAGTTTTCCTACTGACCATAATATGTGTTTCATTGTAAATTGGAGACATTGGATATTGCTAAGTTTTCCTACTGACCATAATATGTGTTTGGCGTTGTAAATTGGAGACATTGGATATTTCTAAATTTTCCTACTGACCATAATATGTGTTTGGCATTGTAAATTGGAGACATTGGATATTTCTAAGTTTTCCTACTGACCATAATATGTGTTTGGCATTGTAAATTGGAGACATTGGATATTTCTAAGTTTTCCTACTGACCATAATATGTGTTTGGCATTGTAAATTGGAGACATTGGATATTGCTAAGTTTTCCTACTGACCATAATATGTGTTTCATTGTAAATTGGAGACATTGGATATTGCTAAGTTTTCCTACTGACCATAATATGTGTTTGGCATTGTAAATTGGAGACATTGGATATTTCTAAGTTTTCCTACTGACCATAATATGTGTTTCATTGTAAATTGGAGACATTGGATATTGCTAAGTTTTCCTACTGACCATAATATGTGTTTGGCATTGTAAATTGGAGACATTGGATATTGCTAAGTTTTCCTACTGACCATAATATGTGTTTCATTGTAAATTGGAGACATTGGATATTGCTAAGTTTTCCTACTGACCATAATATGTGTTTGGCATTGTAAATTGGAGACATTGGATATTGCTAAGTTTTCCTACTGACCATAATATGTGTTTCATTGTAAATTGGAGACATTGGATATTGCTAAGTTTTCCTACTGACCATAATATGTGTTTGGCATTGTAAATTGGAGACATTGGATATTTCTAAGTTTTCCTACTGACCATAATATGTGTTTGGCATTGTAAATTGGAGACATTGGATATTGCTAAGTTTTCCTACTGACCATAATATGTGTTTGGCATTGTAAATTGGAGACATTGGATATTTCTAAGTTTTCCTACTGACCATAATATGTGTTTGGCATTGTAAATTGGAGACATTGGATATTTCTAAGTTTTCCTACTGACCATAATATGTGTTTGGCATTGTAAATTGGAGACATTGGATATTGCTAAGTTTTCTTGGGTAAATTAGGCCGATGTAAGGAATTTTATTTCATTTTATAATAAAAATAAAAGAATTTGCATTTCCACTGATAAAGATTAATTTTAAAGGGAGTAAAATGAAAGTATAGGTAATAGACTACTTATGCAACATTTAACTTTCAAGTGGGATCTTTGTAGCTTGAAATATAAATACAAATTTAAAGTATATTATTAGGTCAGATTGAAGAAGCTAGAAGGAGGGATGGCCAAGAAATTTACAGCTCATCAGATCACATTGAGCAGACATTGGAAGCAAGCCAAATATTTCTTGTAATTACATCATACACAGCTGCCAGATTTGTAAAAAAACTTCACATCTTGGTTAGAATCTGTTGTAATTTGTCAGCCTCAGGAATTTGTTTATATTGTGTGTACATTGTCCCTGCAAAGAATCAATGGAGGTTTTTAATGAATAAGTCAACGTGCCATTCAACTTACGAGTTCTTTGCACAAACACTTTGATGACATCTTTTTTTAAAATTCATTAAAACTTGTAAATCACTTTATTTTGGGAGTGTGGTTCATATATTTTTTTTAATTTATCTGTTTCAGCAATCCTTTGGTGGTAATTACAACTTTCTTCTCTGTTTCAAGTTCAGTAGAGTCTCGATAAGTCAAGGTAGATGGGGCCGATACCCCCTTGGATTACCAAAAAGTCGGATTACACTGATGTACGTTCCCTATGTACTAGGAAAAATAGGAATTTTTAATGAACACCAATACTATAATTTAAAATCCACTAAATAAGTTAATAGAACTTCATATGAACATTTCTTGGAAGACCGGCTCATTTAACGTCTCTTGGAAGCCTGGCTCATTTTCTTTGCATACCATACTGATATAAACATTTCTTGGTAGCCTGACTCATTTCCTTTGCACACCATACTGATATAAACATTTCTTGGAAGCCCGACTCATTTTCTTTCACATAGATAAAATAGGTTCAAATTTAATGGAAGCTTGAAATATCGGAACTCGGAATTTCTAGACTACTGTACTTGCTAGTGTATCAAGAATTCTTGATTCTATATCTTTCTAACCCAGAACACATTTGTTATTATTTTTTATTTCTATTTAACTATAAAATAATTCATTGAACAGTTTTATTGCAAAAAGGTATTGTTTTTCAAATAATTTCTGATTTCTCATTTGTTCTTGTCTTTGTATCCAATTTTTAGACCATATTTTTTGTGCCCAGAACATTTTCCTCGTCCTTTCTTGCTGTCCCTAACTGATTTGTCTTTACAAGTTAAACATGTGTTATTTGCTATTATTTGCAAAACTACCCTAGCTTCTTTTTCAGTCCTAACTATTGTTGCTGAGGTATCTATGACTATTGTGTCTGTTGTGTATAGCGGAACTTTCATAGTTTGGCCAGTCTCCTCTGTCTCCTCCATTCCTAGCCTTCACTTTAATGTTTGTATCTCATTTTTAAACTAAAATTTACAATAATGACAGCAGAATATAAACCATACCTTTTGTATTAATTATGACAAAGGAAATTGGGTGAATTTTGATTTTATTTAAGGATTTTATCGTTTATTTTATCATAAGAATTGTTTATATATTTTTCAAATGTAAATGTTATGAATTACACATTGTGTTAGAAATTGTCTTTGATATGATCCTTACAATTAGAATTATAAACCGTTTCAACAAAGTGAAACATTAACATAATCTACTGAATTATTTTTTTAAATTTTTAAGTTAATTCCTACTTGCATCAAAAAAGAAAAATTTTAATTAATTTTTTTTTTCATTCTATAATTACAATTAATATAAATATGTTTATACATATGTCAGATTATCAATATTAAGTGACAAAAATAGAAAGCTATTTTCCTTGCGATTTTCCATTTTCCTTACTATATATGGTGTTGGATTATTATTTGTATTTGTTACTATTTATACAATTCTTTTTTTCTTCTCTTGCATTGTGTTGTAGTTTCTTTTTGCTTTCCTTTAGCATTGCTCGTTTGTGAAGCAACGTTTGATACCAGTTTGTTTGTTTATTTTATTCTTTTCATTCATTTTTAATCATAGATCTTTATTTACAATATTTTGTGGTAACCAAGGCAACAATTTAAGGTTGTGCAATGGAGGTTTCGACAACACCTAGAGGGGACAAAAGAAAAATTCATTTACATCTCTGAAAAGTAGATTTCTAGCTATGGGAAAATTGACGCAGTGCTATAGACTTTTAACATAAAGATTCTCAGTTTGAATCCAACCTAGACCAGTCAAATTTGTATAATTTAATTTTTGAATAAATATTTGAAAAAACTATATTAACATTAATTGTCTTGCATTATAGGTTTAAAAAAATTTTATTTGAACTTAATTGGATGAATAAAGACTTGTTTTATTACCGATTGAAAATTTGTACTCATTAGATATGAGTGTGAGCTTATAGAAGGAATTTTTAAAAATGCATGATTTAAGTCGCTTTTTATATTCTGTTAAGTGATAAAAATTTCAAGATCCAATTTGTATCATGTGTAGAAAATATTTAGATATTCATTAATCCAGTTTCCAAATAGAATAGAGAGATCCAGGGGTAATTGAATAAGTTCAAAAACAAAAATTTGGTTCTCATTAAACTAAGTTAATCATTTCTTTAACAAAGGTTTTAATAAATTTTTTTATAATACCCTATAGTTTATTAAATATATTTTATTTACAACATTTCCAGGAATAAAATTGAGTAGTGAATAGACGGCTTTTAACTTTAGCATCTCGTTGAAAATAAATATTTTAACATAATTACAGTGTAAAGTACTGCTCACATTATTTCCTGCAAATTATTTCCATTGTGGTGAACTGATATAAAAACCAATTCAATCACTAATATTTTTACTGGACAGTGCTTCCTGTAATGAATATTAGTGAGTTTCAATTTGTACAGTGTAATAACATTTTAATTAAATCATATTATCTGTTCGCAGTTTGGCATGTTCTACCATTCTGTTATCAGTTATTTGGCCTTTTGCATCTCTAATGTAATTCCATTGTAAACTTAACTATTGAAAATGTTTTGTTACAGTGTATTAATCCGTTTAGATTTTTATCTGTGAAAATGTAATATTTTTAACCCTTTGCTCTTTAATCAGACGTTATTTCAAAAGCAAAATAAATCTTGCAACCTTTTACCTTTGTACTTACAAAACAAAATAATAAAATCCTTTTAGAATGCTTAAGGTTTCTAAATTCTTAATGTTTCTACCTGTAATTCCAGATGTCCTATCTACCTGTAATTCCAGATGTCCTATCTACCTGTAATTCCAGATGTCCTATAATGTTTTATGTCCTCTTAACTAACTTAGGCCAATTATTTTAAAAAATAATTGAAGACAAATTAATCGCTTAAACAATAGTTTATGACTATCCAAAGTTTTTCGGAAATTTTAAAAATTACAAAAATTCAAGAATGAAGACAAATTACAAGTATTTTTCTTCATCGTTCTCGCTCGTCATAAATACCTTTTATATTAAAATCCATCACATTTTAGCAAACATTAGTACATTGCTCCTGTCTAATAATTCCACTGCTTTTATTCCCTCACAGAACCTTTCTTGCCTGTGTTCATATTTTAGAGGTTTTTATGTGTGCACTGCATTGGTTATTGGGTTTTGCAATGGTAAGATTTTCCATGTCCATCAGGGACTATAAAACCCTTTGAAATGCATGAATTTCTTGTTACGTTTAGAATCACAATGCTTTTATCTTTTTACAAATAGAGCCGCACTTTCTTGCCAATCGCCTACTAAACTTCAAAATTTCTGATGAAAGTAATTTGTCATCCCAAACCTATATGTTCTATAAATTGTATAAATCTTGTTTAGCTTTAATGGTTGTCAAGTGCTGCCATTTTACAGAATGTATGTAGTAAACTAACAGTATTGACCAGAAGTTCATATTTTTAAAACATTTTCCTTGTTGAATTATATTATTTAGCAAAATGCAGATTTGTCTACAATGTTTTCTGTTCTTGCAGGCATGACCCTTTTATTATTTTCTATGTCAGTAAATATCTAAAGGTTATTTTTTTTATTACGAAAATTTAGTTTAACATTAGTTATTTAGTTACAAAGGTAAAAGTCAAAACCTATTCACAAAGGTAAAAGTCAAAATAGTGAACTCAAAATCTCTCCAACAAACACACACAACAAACTAGTTTCGGTGACAAAGTCGCCTTCCTCAGTGCTTGGCTACTATTAACAAATTGTCAAGCTATCATACAAGTCAACTAAAACAAACAAGATAAAAATAGAAAGTCAAGCAATTAATTTATTACATAGCACAACCCATCTTACTCAGAAGAGAGATATATTTATTTTTATTTGTTTACATAATTACTATTATTAATAATATTTTGTTCTTCATTCCCCTCCCCCCTATTTCGCACTATCATCAATAAACAAATTCTAAACACACCTTACACAGTTGAAATATAACAATCATATATAAAAACACAATTCACTAAAAACTAATTTATACAAAACTAAAAACAGAGTCAAGATAAATAAACAAACACCAACACTTACACATATTTTAACATTTTTAACAAGGTAGCAGTAGCAACTAATGTAACACTTATTATAAAACGTACATTAATTTTAAAAACATTATCAGTTTTTAAATTTTATGTATATTTATATTGTTGTGAATTAGTTATGTTTAATTGATTGTATTTTTACCATCCTTTAATTATTGGTTTTTAATAACTCTTAGTTGTACTTGTTATAGGCGATAGTAACCTAGGTCCATCACAAAAAAAAATAAGAGTCAGGGTTATTCATAAAATAAGATTCCCATATTTTTTAAACATAGACAGCTTTATTTTTGTTCTTAATGTAATACATCATTTTAAAGCTTGAAAGTTTCGCTATTTTTCCACATAATCACCGTTTCTGTCCAGACACTTTTGAAAACGATGTTCCAACTTTTCTATTCTGATGTTATAGAATTCTGCCGCCAAACCGTTGAGGAATCTAGTAAATTCTTCCTTGACTTCATATTCGGTACGGAAGCGTAATCCACCCAAGTGTTCTTTTAATTTTGGGAATAAATGATAATCACTTGGGGCTAGGTCCAAACTGTAGGGGGGTGTACAACAGTCCAGCCAAAATCTGTCAGCAGTTCTAGAGTTTGATGTGAGGCATAAGGTCGAGCGTTGTCATGGATAAGCCTCACACCACTGGACAATCATCCTCTCCGGAGTTTATGGATCGCAGGCCTCGGTTTTCTTAATGTGTCGCAATATCTGTCGGAGTTAAATGTTCTTCCATGAGGCAAACAGTTGATTAAAGGCAGGCCCTTCCTGTCCCAAAGGCAGTTGCCATGACTCAGCAAACTGTGTTTGTTTAAACTACTTCGGCTTCGGCGAAGTTGAGTGACGCCATTCACGTGATTGCTGCTTTGTTTCGGGAGTAAAATGAAACGCCCATGTTTCCTCGCCTGTAACAATGGAATCCAAGAATTCTTCTTTGTTGTCTTCACACTGTTGCAAAAACTGCTGGGCACACTCGACACGTTGCTGTTTGTGGTTTTCTGTAAGCATTCGCTGTACCTCCGCCCACACACTTTGTGATAGCCTAATTTTTTGGTTAAAATATTATGAATTGTGATATTGGAAATCTTAGAAAAACGCAAATCAAGTTCCTTAATATCAATCCTCCGATCTTTAAACAATATTCTTCCAACTTTATCAACAATTCCGTCTGAAACTGAAGGCCTTCCGCTGCGGTCTTCATCAATTTTCGTGCGACTTTCACTGAATTCTCTACACCATTTGCGATCATGTTGAACAGATATACACTCTTCTCCAAAACCTTCGGTTACCTGATGATAATAATCAATAGGTGAAATCCGAATTGAATTTTAAAAAACGTATCATAGCACAAAATTCGCAACTGGCGGTAACAGCAATAGGGAGTTCCAACTTGGTCGGCTGCTCGCCCGGCACTGAGCAATGTAGCAAGCGGGAGTGGTGGGGACAGTGTTGCCACATTTCTCCTAGCACGTCGCATTCTTTCTTAGCAGTATAGGGAACCTTATTTTATGAATTACCTTAGTAACGTTTTTTCATTAATTAAATTATTTTACTCAACGTTAATAACCTATTATTTCTAAACACATGCTTCCGGCTTTGAACCTTTTGTTCTTAATATTATCCATTAATGACAATTTACTTTTATCTTTTTAGTGTTTATTTTATTTTTAAAATTTGCACCGAAAATACAATTGTTTATTTATCTTAAAGTAGAATTTTACATAGTTTCCACATTGATTGTTCGGCTTATTTTGAATTAAAACTCAAATCAATTTTGGTTTATCTGGTTTTATAACGTGTCTGTAGAAACACGTCTACTTTCATTGGACTAGTGTAGCGCCGCCTACTTTCTGTTAGTTGTTTCTATAAGTTCAAAAACCTTCATATATTTATGTGTATTTCCAGTCTGTATTTCGATTTCATTATCAGCTTATCCGTGTATCTTACATTTTCAGTCTCTGTAGTAATGAGAGTTTCTTCTGCCAATAAATGTTCAAACTTTAATTTTAGACGTAGCGTACGGTATTGAAGCGGAAATAACGACATGGAAACTCTGGAAAAGCGTGTTCAGGATTAGCGTCTGGCCGTTCCCAGCCCTTTCTCTCTGACAGACTGATTTTGTCGCTCCAATACACCCTTGTCAAAACTATTTGTCGACTCGTTTTGTCACAGTTGTCTTTAAATTAAAACTGCAAATGTCGCGTATGTTTTCATCTTCAATCAGTTCATTCTTTGGAATTGACATTTTTATTAAAATAGAAGGCGAATGTTAACGAATACAAGTTTTTATAACGGTTTCAAAATATAACGCGTCCTTTCATCGAGAACAAGGATTTCTTTATAATATATTTATTTTGTTTATTAAAATGTTTTAGCTAATGAAAACTATCAACAATATTTTATTGTCAGGAGGAAGTCACTTTCAAGGAGAATTTCTAATAGTGTTATATTAAAAAGAAAATTTCCAAGTCTTCTGTGACTGTAAAGATAATTTTTCCTTCATAATATTTTTGCTTTAAAACAACTGAAAATACTGTAAGCAATATTTTTTTTTTAAATTACTAAATTCTAATAAACCTGTTTGAAAATTAAACAAAATTAATCTGAGTAAAATCCGTCTTTATAACAAATAAAATCAGCAAGTATGTTATATTTATCCTATGATTTTATTTTAATATGGCTTGACCTTATTATTATTAAACATTTGGGGAAATCTAAGGAATTCAAAAAAACTAACAATTGCTTCCGACGCGAAACGAAGATTACCGGATTAGGACGAAGATTACCGGATTAAGACGAAGATTACCGGATTAAGGCGAAGATTACCGAATGGTATTATAGGGAACGCCCAATTACGGCATGCATGTTCTTAGTGCTTTAGATTCCTAAAAGTAATTTTCTCCTTATTTAGTGGTATCACTTTTAATTTTACGTAGTTTACTTTCAAAATTTACGTGAAAAGTTTTAAATCTACATGTTAGCCTGATTGTTTACTTTCTGATGCAGAAACAAGAGCCTATTAAAGGCAACGTCCTGACGTAATGTAAAAAAATTGCAATGAAAGAGATGTGAAATTTTAAGTGTTGATTTCGTACTATAAAAAAAATATTTTCAAAAATTTCGATTTTGTGAATGCTTTTAAACTTTATAATTCAGTTGTGTTGCAACATGAATGGTTCTATGTTTGGAGTCCAGAGGATAAACAGCGGTAAGAAATGTTTACGGAGTTTCGTATCATCCTACGGTCAGTCCTGATGCACGAGGCAATGGTCTGTAATGGCAAGAGAGAGAGGGATATCGTGTAGCTTACTGTGATTATACTAAAATCTGAAAACAAAATATTCACTTACAATTATTGAATGAGAACTATGCGCTATAATAGGCTATATATTAATGTTAAACTCTTACTTTGTGTCTAAATTAGGTGTGTCGCATCATCGAGTTATGGGTCCGGGTTGGCAGTAGAATACATCTCCCAAAGTGGCTCTCCTTATGTAAAAGTAACTGTCACTAACAGCAAGTATTTAAATATTAATGTATGTTAAATAATGCAAACGTATAAACCAGTAGCTCAATTTAAAGATGGAGTCAAATAATAATGAGAAATGTCTGTTTTTAATATACTTGTAAGTACGTGTTATTTATACTTAGACCTTTGCATTTCCACTTTACTATTAGGCTCACTAAATCCGGGCTTAGAGGCGCATGGGGCAAGATAAAAATTATTTTTTCAAATAAAAATAAATGTTCATAATAAGGAAGGTTCAATATTCAATTCCATCTATTCGTCATTCTCTCCTTATATATATATATATATATATATATATATATATATATATATATATATATATATATCGTACAAGATTTCAATTGTTAAAAAAATACTTTTTTATTTGTCCAATTAACCTGTAGTAGTTGACAATTGATGTTAATACAGTTTTTTTCAAATGTAGGGCCTATATATATATATATTTAATAAATTAAATATATTTCAAAAACAAGAATACTTTTAATGAATATATTTATTCATTTATATTTATCGGCGAAAAGCTTTGAATAAATATATTCATTAAAAGTATTCTTGCTTTTGAAATATTTTAAATTTATTAACCGTATTACAAGAAAACATATCACCATATTTAATATATATAGCTCATATTTTCAATCGTTAATACAATACTTTTTATTAATTCACTGAAGTTAAATACATTTTTATTAACTTGTAGGATGACACCTAGTCAGTAGGTGTAAAACTGGAGTGACCACCTAGAAAATTCTAAAATTCACTGTTATAATGACGAGAGAACCATCATTCGCGCTCTGAACAATAATGTAAAATTCGTATTAGCAATTAACGAATTAATTATTCATTAATCTTTATGTTAAAGGTTTCCATTATATTGGAACAAGTTTACTTCTATAGTTTAAAAAACCTAACTTAATTACGTAGAAGAAAAACTGTGTGCTAGTAGTCTATGGTGACTAGTTGCTGTCAGCTAAGCGCACACAACGGCCTTGACTCACTTTCCTTGCGTGATGGATTTGCCCGGTGGCTGTCATACAGGTGTAAATACTGCGTGTCCGAACGGTTGGTGCGTACGCTTTGGCAATCCAAAAATGTTTAATGTGTTTGTTCCTCTTTGAACTATAATATGAGTAAAAAAAAACTAGCTCCCGTTCATGTTTTTATTTTGTTAAGTAATTACTTATCCTACATTCGGCACCGTTTTTTTACGGAGAGGTGTGGAAAAAAGGAAGAAGGTTAAAAAAGAAGAATTGTGACAAGGAGTACCTGTCTTTAGACTCTTCCTTCTTGTAGAGGAACACAGAGATTAGATTCTTAAGTGGAATAATCTCCAATCTAGACATATGAAACCCCTACCCCCACGAATCCAACATCCGCCAGGGGGGCTTGGTGTCACGAATTATGGAGTCTTTCTACCTTGTGGACTGGTGACTGGGACGAGACCAACTCCAACCACACAATCCGGCTTCGACCGCTTTTCCAGAACTACTCGGGACCAGAAGAATCTTATGAACGGTCAGAATCAATATCCCGTGTAATGAGTTTGTTTCAGACAGTGCACTCGGACGTTTATCCACTCTCGGTGGCGTTATCTAAGGGCCGGCCCTCAGACTCGGGACTTGGCCCTAGATGGGGATAAACCCATCCCGTTTGACCAGAGATCATTCAGAGTAATTTCTTCGTATAATCTGTATTACGAGGACTGTACACGCCATTGTGTGCTATAAGGAGTCATTTCTTCATTGCCATTATGATTCTTTAATTCGGATCAAAACGGCCCTGTATGCGTTGTCATGGTTACGTAAACGTGTAAACATCAGTTTTTCAAAGTAAATCAAACAATGTAAATATTCAATGTAGAAGTTACACCCACTCTGTGCTTATCCCATTAAAACTTTACCGTAATTAACCTTTTACATATACAGTATCTAGCATTATACATTATCCACGTGTTTTGTTTAGGCACGTGTATTCGGTCGGGATTTAAAAGCATTATTGTTAGGAACAATCGACGTCATTCTTGTTTTTTTTTTTAATCTCTTCTATTAGTTCACACTTTCCTTATATATTGGTCAAATATTCAAACAATAAATATATCTTTATTTAATATATATATTAAATAGTTCAATAAATATATTTAATAATACACTTTTTATTCATCTACTCAAATGCATTTTTTAAAACTTGTACTGGATGACACTTGATGTTAATACAGTTTTTTGAAATATTAATTCATTTATTAAATTAAATTAGTTTTAGTTTTATATGGGAGAAAAACTTCACAAAAGGGGCAAGGTATGCAATATAGACATAAGTGAAATAATATAAAATATGTGAAAACATAAGATTACAGCTATTGTAACGCATAGGATATGTTACTTTATTTATACTATTGTAGTTATTTAATAAAAACTAACTGAAATAAAATTTTCTTTGTTGACCAAAGTAGAGATTGGTTTTAAAATATTGGTGTTGAATATTAGTTGTAAATATTCAACAACCAGTAAAATTGTCAACTCCCAAGTGTTGAGCTAAAATGGTTAGAAATCAGGAAGTTTTGAAGCGTAAACGTTTATAGTCACGTTACGTTTCAGCTGACCACTTGAATGGTCTATAGAATGACTGTACTAGCCTTGGTAAAAACATTGCCTCCGCTGAGCGACAGCTTTTAAAGCGCAACTTGCAACTGATAAGATATCTCTTATACCATATTTAGGAACCCCAGTTCGTTGTTAATCGACGCCTTATTTACCGGCTTTGTAAAGTCCAACGTTTGCTAGATGGCCTCACTCCATCCTTAAACTTGTTCACGTTACATTGTCACTTGGTAAAAAGTATTACAAAACTACAGAAATAATGAAACCGTAATTGGCAGATTTAAATAATTCAATAAAAAGTATCAAATCGTATGAGTTCAAAACTGTCTATACAAATATCAATTAATAAATTCGAGTTTGTTAACGGTAAGAATATATAATGCATTATCAAGTCAGCAGGAGTTGAAAACGAATTATATTTATGATCTCTATGCATGTGTTACATCAGACTCTTCTTTAATACAATTACTTTACATTTCACATCGTCGCTGTTGAAATTGACACTTCCATCGTGTGGTCTTTTATTAGATTCCCTTCTGAATAGTTATAACAGATTATTCGCGAATATGAAATGGATTTCCTCTAGCGCTCAGCGTAAACTTCACACTTTAACTTCGTTTGGCAACGCAGCTATAAATGCGTAATGTAGAGAAAACCATTTTAAAGCCACTTCCTACTGAGGTCGACAAGGAGAAATTTTATTTTTGTTGCTCTTTATTTTATAATTACAATTACTATCGATATCTATACAGGCCTACTTATGACAGAGTCACAATATTAGGTGGCAAAATAGAAAGTCAATTTCCTGCATGGTGTTGGACTATTATTTTTGTTTTGTTACTATTTATTCGCTTTTTTTGTTTCTAATTTATGAAGCTGATGGTGGTTTATAACTTCTCGTTCTATCCATCTCTTGTAATGCTTCACTATAGCAAGGAATCTTTCTATTATAATTTCATATATATCTTTAAGTAATTAATTTCTAGCTATGGGAAAGTTAATCAGTGCTAAATTGATGGATTTCAAACACGTAGTTCTTCAGTTCGAACCCGACAGGGACATCAAGTTTTTTTTTTTAAATTTAATGAATGAATCAATATTTGAACTTGATTGGATGAAAAAACGTATTATATTAACGATTGGAAATTTGTACAAGATATATATATATATATATATATATATATATATATATATATATATATATATATATTATAAGGAGCTAATAGAATAATAATAATATTGAAGGAGCTATTTTCTAAAATAGTGCCAGCTCAACTACAACTAGTGCCTACGAGGGTTAGGAAAGATTGTAAATACTGGTAGCCACTATAAAACCCCTAATATAGTATATAGGAAAGATATGCATCACGTGTACCTACTCTTTAACGGAGTTAATAGGTTGTAATAAAGAGGAAGAGCAGATAGAGAATTACTCATGCCATGATGGTGTCACAGTGTAGGAAGGAAAGTATAACCACTATTAATTACTGAAAACAGATATAAAAGGCCATCTGTGCATTAAGTACGGCGTAAGTCAAGTTTTCCACTACCAGGTTATAGTTAAAACTTTGTAGGCAGCAGCAATTATGTATTTAGTGTTAGTTTGAATTCTAGATTTTAATCCTTAATTTTTAGCTCTTAGCTCCTTCGTTTTTATATTAAATTTATAGTGCTTTTTTATAGTTTTTAAAATAATTTTTTTTCAAAAATATAATGAAATAAAATTAAATGTAATAACTTGGAACAACTGTGGAGTAATTAATTTTTTTTAATAAAACCTTTATTGTATTTAGGAATGGTTTATTAAAACCATTATTCTATTTATGTAATTAAGAGGTTTTATCTATATTTATAATAAATTATACTTGCTTTTGTTATAATTTTATACATTTTTGTAATTTAATGTTTTTTAATAGTGATTACTTGACTTATCTAAAATTGTAAAAAGAATTGCCTTAGAGAAAACTACCCCGTGAGATCATCTTTGCTTTAATGGAATTCTTTCGGATCTCTCTGTTTTATGAGGCACTATTACACCACTCGTAATGCGAGAGAAATAAATTTTAATAAAAACATTATTGCATTTGAAGGGGATTTATTTTCGAGCACAATGCGATCCATTATGAAGGTGGCATGTCGGGTGAAGGGTTGTATTATATTTTTAAAGTGTTGTAAAAAACGTGTTTTTAATAAAAATGTCAAAGAATGAACGTATTAACATTATAATGCACTCAAGCGCTATAGACGTGTGCAGGTTTAAATTAAAAATAACTGTGACAAAAGCAATCGATAAATAGCTTGATCGGAGCAATTTGTTGTGAGAATACAGATAGCTTAGCAATAAGGCACGTCACGTGTGCGGGTTGCATACCTTGCACTCAAGCGCTATAGACGTGTGCAGGTTTAAATTAAAAATAACTGTGACAAAAGCAATCGATAAATAGCTTGATCGGAGCAATTTGTTGTGAGAATACAGATAGCTTAGCAATAAGGCACGTCACGTGTGCGGGTTGGGGGGGGAGATGGCTACCGTTTGCACGTGGGACAACTTTAGGCTATTTTGTTTATTTTAAAACCTCAAAAATGTTTAATTTAAATCATAGTGTACTTTTCTATTTCAAAGCAATGAACGTTATTACGATAGTAATTATAATAGTTGTTATTGTAATGTTTTCCTAAATGGCCCCTTTGGAGAACATTAGGGTTTAGATAGTAGCTTTCCTGACTAAGAGGTATTATTTATTTAAAACTACCAACATAAACGTTTATAAATAAACCTGAAGATAAATAAAGTGTAAACTGTAGAGTAAAATAGATTAAAGACTTTACACAAAAAGAGATTGAGATGTAAGACAAACATAAATTAAAATTATTCTATAGCTCAATTATATGAAGGGACAATTATCGTGTGTAAACGTCTTAGACTTATAATATCTTAAAATAATGTTCTAAGGCTTCGTAGTTTTAAATAGAAGCTGTAGGAAGTGTATTATTGCTGAAAGGATAAACTAGAAACAGTGGCATGGATAAAGTGTTTCCATCATGTCCTTTAAATTACCTTGTATGATTTTTACAAATTGTTAAGTGGCTTAAGGGGAGCAGACATTAAATTCGAATTCAAGTTCGAAATGTCCTCTTTACAACGATGTGTATCATGTGTGTGTTTCCTTATATGTAGTAAGTTGGATAGAAACAATACGAAACAAAAATTTTAACGTCAATTCCTACTTGTGTCAACAACGAAGAAAAATTTCGTTTAATTTACTTTTTATTAAATAATTACAATTATTATAAATATTTACATGGCTGTATTAGGGTGGCAAAATAGAAAGCGAAATAATTTGAAATTCTTCACATACTTGTCTTCACCGAATGTATTCGAGTAGATCTACATTTTGTTGCTTTCCCTAACATTACAATACTTTCTTTTTGTTGACGCGTTTGGGAATGATTCCATTTTCATAACTTAATGGTACTTTAAAAGTTTTACTGTTTAGGTTTTGTAAATGGAGTAATTCCGAAACGCGTCGATAAAGGATAATATTGTAATGTTAAGTAAGGATGACAATTATCTCAAACATATAGAACGAAAATTTAAATTAATTAATTAAATTTAATTTGAGTTAATATTTGAAAAAAAACTGAAATAAAATATCGTGTCATCCACTACAAGTTTTAAAAAATACATTTGAACTTGAGTAAATGAATAAAAAGTATTTTATTAACGGTTGAATATTTGAAATATATATATATATATATATATATATATATATATATATATATATATATATATAAAGGGTAGGAACTAATGGAAGGTAAACCTATCCTTGGAAACTATGGGTAGGTTGATTGGAGATGCAATTGACACAATACAAATCATTATGGGCTGGCAATCAGCAGAAATGCAACTAAAGGCATTAGATGTGTTTCACTAAACAAAACCCTGTTTTTTCGGAATAATACCAAATATTTTATTTTTATATGTTAACGTTAATATCAGATTGTTTTCTTGTATCTAGAAATGAGTGTGCACCCATGTTTTGCGTGCTTTACTATTCTTGCCACTGTAATACTTGTGCATAATCCCCTGTGAGGCGCAAAGCTGTCGGCAAGGTGTACACCTAAAGTTTAGCGTCCGACAGTGCTTACCCAGCTTATAGCAGATACGTAATTGCCGGCTTGGTCCGAAACTTGGCAACAATGGAATAAGTGGCCCTTATAAACGTGGCTTCCGTCAGGTGTAACTGTTCCCATACGCTCTAACGTATTGCATTTAAACTGACGTCTTCTAAAACGAACTTCCTGTCGTCGGTACACGACTTAGATTGGCACGTACTATTTCTGTTCTCAGTAACGCAGAGCCCAAAGCCGTTAATGAGCATTTTTGTCCTACAGTTTTATAGAGATAGCTATGCAAACACAAACAATTTTAAAGCCAATTATTACTTAGATCGACAAAGAAAAATTTTATTTTAGTTACTTTTTATTAAATAATTACAAATAACATAAATGAAGTAACATAACCTATGCGTAAAACAGCTGTTCTACCACATAACCTATAACATAAAGTCAGCTGTTTTATGAAATCATATGTTATCACATATTACAAGCAAAATAGGACGAAATAACTATATTGCATACCTTGCCCCTTATGTGAAAAGTTTTTCTCCCATATAAAACTAAAATTAATAAATTAAATTTAATTAATATTTGAAAAGAGTGGATGAGTAACAAGTATATTATTAACGATTGAAAATTTGAGCAAGATATATATAAGGAGAGTGTTAATTAATAGAAGGAATTGTAAAAAACAGTTACTACGATAAAAGTAAGAAGTGAATTTATAATATCTGTTTGCGGGGTCGATAATGTAAGTCTGTTTGTCGAGAAATAAGATGCAGATAAAACAAATCATAAACGAACAACAAGCAAATACAATAAAACTACACTGAGAGGTTTGGATAAACTCGATATGATAGGAAGCCGAAACCTGTATGTTTATAAATAAAAAGGTTTAATGAGCAACTCTTGGATGAATATTACACTAGAAGAAAACTGTGCACACAAGAAAGGCTGAAATGAAATTAGGTTAACAACAATTATCAGTAAATCATATTCAGAGGCAAAAGAACATGTAGGGGAGAAAATGGAAATATCTAAGGGGGGGTCACGAGTTAGGCGAGAGGAGATAACGTGGAAGAAGAAATGGAATTAACTGGGGCCATGGAGTGATAATGGTTTCGAGGGGCTGGTGACCATAAGTTACTCAAAATAAACTGGTTGAGAAGTATTAAACTGAATGGGTAAAAAATGTTATGAAATCCGTGATAAATTGACGAACTTGAAAGAGAAATCGTGAAGTCCAAATGTTAGGAAAATCCTCTCTCTCTATTTAGCGCGCGCACGTGTGTGTGTGCGTGCAAGGAACGACATATCATTTACATAGCTCTGCTTGTTTTTTATTGCTTACTCTTAAACAAACTCAGTATAACACAATGTTTAATAAAAACATATGATGAACATTAAATATTACAGATTTTATTTAAGATTTATAGATAATATTTTTAAGTTTCAATTTTATCTCTTTTAAATGCTTAGTATTTATGCAGTCATAAATAATTTTTTTACTTTATATTTGAATAACTGTCCTAACACACCTGTCACCGCCTCTCCGACTCCAATGCCTCTTCTAGGTTTCTTGCATTGATTGCTTCGTCGATGTCATCACGCCAACGTCTTCGTGCTGTCCTCTAGGGGCGATCTACTGTTGTACCTTTCGGTGCCACCTGTCTGCTGCCATCCTGTTTATATGTCCAAACCATCCTAATTGTCATCTTTCTATCTCCGCCCTTATAAATTTCCATTCAGTTATAATTTTTTTCATTTTCGACCCTTTCAAGTGTCGATTTATCTCGGCTTCATCGTAAATAGTATATTTCCACCGCCATTAGTTTGTTATTATCAGCTTTGACAGCACCTCATACATCTTTAATTACCTTAGTTTTGAATCCCAGAAATAAAAATTGTAAACTATTTAATTAATGATACCAAGTAATTTTTAATTCGTTATTTTTAAATATTTTTAAAAAAATGAACGATTTTGCAACATTTATTTTCGTTAAAATGTTTTTTGAGCACTGTGGATCTAATAGATCTTTATCATCTAAATAAATAAAAACCCACTAACCACAATATACAAACCCACTAACCACAATACAAAAACCCACTGACCACAATATAAAAACCCACTAACCACAATACAAAAACCCACTGACCACAATATAAAAACCCACTAACCACAATATAAAAACCCACTAACCACAATACAAAAACCCACTAACCACAATATAAAAACCCACTAACCACAATACAAAAACCCACTAACCACAATATAAAAACCCACTAACCACAATACAAAAACCCATTAACCACAATATACAAACCCACTAACCACAATACAAAAACCCACTGACCACAATATAAAAACCCACTAACCACAATACAAAAACCCATTAACCACAATATACAAACCCACTAACCACAATACAAAAACCCACTGACCACAATATAAAAACCCACTAACCACAATACAAAAACCCATTAACCACAATATACAAACCCACTAACCACAATACAAAAACCCACTGACCACAATATAAAAACCCACTAACCACAATACAAAAACCCATTAACCACAATATACAAACCCACTAACCACAATACAAAAACCCACTGACCACAATATAAAAACCCACTAACCACAATACAAAAACCCATTAACCACAATATACAAACCCACTAACCACAATACAAAAACCCATTAACCACAATATAAAAACCCACTAACCACAATATAAAAACCCACTAACCACAATACAAAAACCCATTAACCACAATATACAAACCCACTAACCACAATACAAAAACCCACTGACCACAATATAAAAACCCACTAACCACAATATAAAAACCCACTAACCACAATACAAAAACCCACTAACCACAATATAAAAACCCACTAACCACAATACAAAAACCCACTAACCACAATACAAAAACCCACTAACCACAATATAAAAACCCACTAACCACAATATACAAATCTATTATTTTATCCCCAGTGTGTGTGTGTGTGTGTGTGTGTGTGTGTGTGTGTGTGTTGGGTTTTACAAAACCCAACATAAAATTCTATTTTACTACTTACCTGACATACATTTTAAGTAGTCTCCCAGGTAATCATTTTCAGAAGTTTTTTTCATTGTATTAATGTTTTTGGACTAAGATCAGCTCTTTTTATTTGATTAATATTCTGTGGATTTTTTCGCTGTGAAAACAAATTGGGAAAAAAGCTTTTGAAGATGCATGTAATATACTTCACGTAATTATAGTAAAATTGACAATTTTTATAAAATGGCTAGAGGATTTATATTAAAGTGTATTGTCGTCCAGGGTATGGGCTCGGGTCTGGCTTTAATATAGCGTTCAGAGTTTTAGAATGCCGCACTCTCGTTCCCAGTTGAAGACATGCCATCCGTAATGAGGATGGGGTTGTTACGGGCGTTGCTTAGCGACCCTCCTCTCGTCCTGCGCGCCTGGCCGCTCGTGCGCTGGTGTTACGATATCAGTGGTCCATAGAAGCCGCTGCGTGCAGTACCGGCCCGACCTGTTCCGCTCGCCTCGACTCGCAGTTGTGTTCAAAGTGCGCCCGGTGCAAAGCAGCAGTGATAAAAGGCCTACTTACTTGTCGACGCTAGTTTCTCTGATGGTGTAACGGTAATTAATTACAGTTTAAGTGAGGTAAATTAGAATTGCTTTTCTTTGAATTTATTATCAGTAGCGAGAATTTTATGGATAAACGTCAAACTATAAAAACACGAAGCATTTAAGTAGTGTGATTAATTTGTAACAATATAACGTGTCACATATCTTTGAACTAAAACACAGTTCTGTGGTTACTTATTTTTCAAGTTTCGTTCTTTTGTGTTTGATCTTATAATTATATAAATAATAAAAATAAAAGCACACAAAAAAGTCACAAATTAATCATTTATTTACTCATTCGCGTTTCAGTGACAAAGTCATTATCATCAGTGAGTGTTAATCTCTAAAAGTTAGAGTTTGTAGTAATAACACTCACTGATGATAACTTTGTCATTGAAACGTGTATGAGTAAATAAATGATTAATTTGTGAGTTTTGTGTATGTTTTTATTTGTTTAAACATAACCTCACAAGCTAAGCTCAAAGAATAGTTGTATATATAAATAATGCTTTCAACTTGGCTAATCAAGTGAGTAATTATTAAAACTAACACACGCGGCCAATAATCCGTTTATTGTACCAATAATAGAGCTATACTTTACTAGAAGTAAAATATAAATATTAAAGTGCAGTCGTATTGATGATGGTTGGTAATCGAAACGCGTTTGAAACATTTTTATTGAAAGTAAGTTTAGTTTTTATCAGTTAATAATATTTTGGAACTTCATGGAAGTCTTCTTAAATCGCTAACTTAACGTGTTTTTTTATTTGACGAAATATTTAACGAACCGTATTTGTTGGAATTAATTTCCTTTATTGTTGCAACAAAACCAACGCGATCATAATTTAAAAAACTCCAATGCAACTAGTCACTATGTAACTCACAGACAGTTTAGGACAAACAAAATATAAATAAAACAATAGCACAGTGTAAGAATGTTGACACTTGTAAATAAACACATACTTCTATACAAATATACATTGTTGGCATTGAAGGAATAAAAATAGCAGAAGGGTATTGAAATTAGTTTCTAAACTCGATGAAATCATAGACTTCAGGTAGTTCAGTGCACGGGCAACGATTATCCACTACATTGCCTCTAGGAACGTCCTGCACATTTCACCTACTCTTCCATATCTCTCGTCTATACATTGCCTCTAGGAACGTCCTGCACATTTCACCTACTCTTCCATATCTCTCGTCTATACATTGCCTCTAGGAACGTCCTGCACATTTCCCCTACTCTTCCATATCTCTCGCCTATACATTGCCTCTAGGAACGTCCTGCACATTTCACCTACTCTTCCATATCTCTCGTCTATACATTGCCTCTAGGAACGTCCTGCACATTTCACCTACTCTTCCACATCTCTCGTCTATACATTGCCTCTAGGAACGTCCTGCACATTTCACCTACTCTTCCACATCTCTCGTCTATACATTGCCTCTAGGAACGTCCTGCACATTTCACCTACTCTTCCACATCTCTCGTCTATACATTGCCTCTAGGAACTTCCTGCACATTTCACCTACTCTTCCACATCTCTCGTCTATACATTGCCTCTAGGAACGTCCTGCACATTTCACCTACTCTTCCACATCTCTCGTCTATACATTGCCTCTAGGAACGTCCTGCACATTTCACCTACTCTTCCATATCTCTCGTCTATACATTGCCTCTAGGAACGTCCTGCACATTTCACCTACTCTTTCATATCTCTCGTCTATACATTGCCTCTAGGAACGTCCTGCGTATTTCACCTACTCTTCCACATCTCTCGTCTATACATTGCCTCTAGGAACGTCCTGCACATTTCACCTACTCTTCCATATCTCTCGTCTATACATTGCCTCTAGGAACGTCCTGCACATTTCACCTACTCTTCCACATCTCTCGTCTATACATTGCCTCTAGGAACTTCCTGCACATTTCACCTACTCTTCCACATCTCTCGTCTATACATTGCCTCTAGGAACGTCCTGCACATTTCACCTACTCTTCCATATCTCTCGTCTATACATTGCCTCTAGGAACGTCCTGCACATTTCACCTACTCTTCCACATCTCTCGTCTATACATTGCCTCTAGGAACGTCCTGCACATTTCACCTACTCTTCCATATCTCTCGTCTATACATTGCCTCTAGGAACGTCCTGCACATTTCACCTACTCTTCCATATCTCTCGTCTATACATTGCCTCTAGGAACGTCCTGCACATTTCACCTACTCTTCCACATCTCTCGTCTATACATTGCCTCTAGGAACGTCCTGCACATTTCACTTACTCTTCCATATCTCTCGTCTATACATTGCCTCTAGGAACGTCCTGCACATTTCACCTACTCTTCCATATCTCTCGTCTATACATTGCCTCTAGGAACGTCCTGCACATTTCACCTACTCTTCCATATCTCTCGTCTATACATTGCCTCTAGGAACGTCCTGCACATTTCACCTACTCTTCCATATCTCTCGTCTATACATTGCCTCTAGGAACGTCCTGCACATTTCACCTACTCTTCCATATCTCTCGTCTATACATTGCCTCTAGGAACGTCCTGCACATTTCACCTACTCTTCCATACCTCTCGTCTATACATTGCCTCTAGGAACGTCCTGCACATTTCACCTACTCTTCCATATCTCTCGTCTATACATTGCCTCTAGGAACGTCCTGCACATTTCACCTACTCTTCCATATCTCTCGTCTATACATTGCCTCTAGGAACGTCCTGCACATTTCACCTACTCTTCCATACCTCTCGTCTATACATTGCCTCTAGGAACGTCCTGCACATTTCACCTACTCTTCCATATCTCTCGTCTATACATTGCCTCTAGGAACGTCCTGCACATTTCACCTACTCTTCCATATCTCTCGTCTATACATTGCCTCTAGGAACGTCCTGCACATTTCACTTACTCTTCCATATCTCTCGTCTATACATTGCCTCTAGGAACGTCCTGCACATTTCACCTACTCTTCCATATCTCTCGTCTATACATTGCCTCTAGGAACGTCCTGCACATTTCACCTACTCTTCCATATCTCTCGTCTATACATTGCCTCTAGGAACGTCCTGCACATTTCACCTACTCTTCCATATCTCTCGTCTATACATTGCCTCTAGGAACGTCTTGCACATTTCACCTACTCTTCCATACCTCTCGTCTATACATTGCCTCTAGGAACGTCCTGCACATTTCACCTACTCTTCCATATCTCTCGTCTATACATTGCCTCTAGGAACGTCCTGCACATTTCACCTACTCTTCCATATCTCTCGTCTATACATTGCCTCTAGGAACGTCCTGCACATTTCACCTACTCTTCCATATCTCTCGTCTATACATTGCCTCTAGGAACGTCCTGCACATTTCACCTACTCTTCCATATCTCTCGTCTATACATTGCCTCTAGGAACGTCCTGCACATTTCACCTACTCTTCCATATCTCTCGTCTATACATTGCCTCTAGGAACGTCCTGCACATTTCACCTACTCTTCCATATCTCTCGTCTATACATTGCCTCTAGGAACGTCCTGCACATTTCCCCTACTCTTCCATATCTCTCGCCTATACATTGCCTCTAGGAACGTCCTGCACATTTCACCTACTCTTCCATATCTCTCGTCTATACATTGCCTCTAGGAACGTCCTGCACATTTCACCTACTCTTCCACATCTCTCGTCTATACATTGCCTCTAGGAACGTCCTGCACATTTCACCTACTCTTCCACATCTCTCGTCTATACATTGCCTCTAGGAACGTCCTGCACATTTCACCTACTCTTCCACATCTCTCGTCTATACATTGCCTCTAGGAACTTCCTGCACATTTCACCTACTCTTCCACATCTCTCGTCTATACATTGCCTCTAGGAACGTCCTGCACATTTCACCTACTCTTCCACATCTCTCGTCTATACATTGCCTCTAGGAACGTCCTGCACATTTCACCTACTCTTCCATATCTCTCGTCTATACATTGCCTCTAGGAACGTCCTGCACATTTCACCTACTCTTCCATATCTCTCGTCTATACATTGCCTCTAGGAACGTCCTGCACATTTCCCCTACTCTTCCATATCTCTCGCCTATACATTGCCTCTAGGAACGTCCTGCACATTTCACCTACTCTTCCATATCTCTCGTCTATACATTGCCTCTAGGAACGTCCTGCACATTTCACCTACTCTTCCACATCTCTCGTCTATACATTGCCTCTAGGAACGTCCTGCACATTTCACCTACTCTTCCACATCTCTCGTCTATACATTGCCTCTAGGAACGTCCTGCACATTTCACCTACTCTTCCACATCTCTCGTCTATACATTGCCTCTAGGAACTTCCTGCACATTTCACCTACTCTTCCACATCTCTCGTCTATACATTGCCTCTAGGAACGTCCTGCACATTTCACCTACTCTTCCACATCTCTCGTCTATACATTGCCTCTAGGAACGTCCTGCACATTTCACCTACTCTTCCATATCTCTCGTCTATACATTGCCTCTAGGAACGTCCTGCACATTTCACCTACTCTTTCATATCTCTCGTCTATACATTGCCTCTAGGAACGTCCTGCGTATTTCACCTACTCTTCCACATCTCTCGTCTATACATTGCCTCTAGGAACGTCCTGCACATTTCACCTACTCTTCCATATCTCTCGTCTATACATTGCCTCTAGGAACGTCCTGCACATTTCACCTACTCTTCCACATCTCTCGTCTATACATTGCCTCTAGGAACTTCCTGCACATTTCACCTACTCTTCCACATCTCTCGTCTATACATTGCCTCTAGGAACGTCCTGCACATTTCACCTACTCTTCCATATCTCTCGTCTATACATTGCCTCTAGGAACGTCCTGCACATTTCACCTACTCTTCTACATCTCTCGTCTATACATTGCCTCTAGGAACGTCCTGCACATTTCACCTACTCTTCCATATCTCTCGTCTATACATTGCCTCTAGGAACGTCCTGCACATTTCACCTACTCTTCCATATCTCTCGTCTATACATTGCCTCTAGGAACGTCCTGCACATTTCACCTACTCTTCCACATCTCTCGTCTATACATTGCCTCTAGGAACGTCCTGCACATTTCACTTACTCTTCCATATCTCTCGTCTATACATTGCCTCTAGGAACGTCCTGCACATTTCACCTACTCTTCCATATCTCTCGTCTATACATTGCCTCTAGGAACGTCCTGCACATTTCACCTACTCTTCCATATCTCTCGTCTATACATTGCCTCTAGGAACGTCCTGCACATTTCACCTACTCTTCCATATCTCTCGTCTATACATTGCCTCTAGGAACGTCCTGCACATTTCACCTACTCTTCCATATCTCTCGTCTATACATTGCCTCTAGGAACGTCCTGCACATTTCACCTACTCTTCCATACCTCTCGTCTATACATTGCCTCTAGGAACGTCCTGCACATTTCACCTACTCTTCCATATCTCTCGTCTATACATTGCCTCTAGGAACGTCCTGCACATTTCACCTACTCTTCCATATCTCTCGTCTATACATTGCCTCTAGGAACGTCCTGCACATTTCACCTACTCTTCCATACCTCTCGTCTATACATTGCCTCTAGGAACGTCCTGCACATTTCACCTACTCTTCCATATCTCTCGTCTATACATTGCCTCTAGGAACGTCCTGCACATTTCACCTACTCTTCCATATCTCTCGTCTATACATTGCCTCTAGGAACGTCCTGCACATTTCACTTACTCTTCCATATCTCTCGTCTATACATTGCCTCTAGGAACGTCCTGCACATTTCACCTACTCTTCCATATCTCTCGTCTATACATTGCCTCTAGGAACGTCCTGCACATTTCACCTACTCTTCCATATCTCTCGTCTATACATTGCCTCTAGGAACGTCCTGCACATTTCACCTACTCTTCCATATCTCTCGTCTATACATTGCCTCTAGGAACGTCTTGCACATTTCACCTACTCTTCCATACCTCTCGTCTATACATTGCCTCTAGGAACGTCCTGCACATTTCACCTACTCTTCCATATCTCTCGTCTATACATTGCCTCTAGGAACGTCCTGCACATTTCACCTACTCTTCCATATCTCTCGTCTATACATTGCCTCTAGGAACGTCCTGCACATTTCACCTACTCTTCCATATCTCTCGTCTATACATTGCCTCTAGGAACGTCCTGCACATTTCACCTACTCTTCCATATCTCTCGTCTATACATTGCCTCTAGGAACGTCCTGCACATTTCACCTACTCTTCCATATCTCTCGTCTATACATTGCCTCTAGGAACGTCCTGCACATTTCACCTACTCTTCCATATCTCTCGTCTATACATTGCCTCTAGGAACGTCCTGCACATTTCACTTACTCTTCCATATCTCTCGTCTATACATTGCCTCTAGGAACGTCCTGCACATTTCACCTACTCTTCCATATCTCTCGTCTATACATTGCCTCTAGGAACGTCCTGCACATTTCACCTACTCTTCCATATCTCTCGTCTATACATTGCCTCTAGGAACGTCCTGCACATTTCACCTACTCTTCCATATCTCTCGTCTATACATTGCCTCTAGGAACGTCCTGCACATTTCACCTACTCTTCCATATCTCTCGTCTATACATTGCCTCTAGGAACGTCCTGCACATTTCACTTACTCTTCCATATCTCTCGTCTATACATTGCCTCTAGGAACGTCCTGCACATTTCACCTACTCTTCCATATCTCTCGTCTATACATTGCCTCTAGGAACGTCCTGCACATTTCACCTACTCTTCCATATCTCTCGTCTATACATTGCCTCTAGGAACGTCCTGCACATTTCGCCTACTCTTCCATATCTCTCGTCTATACATTGCCTCTAGGAACGTCCTGCACATTTCTCCAACTCTTCCATATCTCTCGTCTATACATTGCCTCTAAGAACGTCCTGCACATTTCACCTACTCTTCCATATCTCTCGTCTATACATTGCCTCTAGGAACGTCTTGCACATTTCACCTACTCTTCCATATCTCTCGTCTATACATTGCCTCTAGGAACGTCCTGCACATTTCACCTACTCTTCCATATCTCTCGTCTATACATTGCCTCTAAGAACGTCCTGCACATTTCACCTACTCTTCCATATCTCTCGTCTATACATTGCCTCTAGGAACGTCTTGCACATTTCACCTACTCTTCCATATCTCTCGTCTATACATTGCCTCTAGGAACGTCCTGCACATTTCACCTACTCTTCCATATCTCTCGTCTATACATTGCCTCTAAGAACGTCCTGCACATTTCACCTACTCTTCCATATCTCTCGTCTATACATTGCCTCTAAGAACGTCCTGCACATTTCACCTACTCTTCCATATCTCTCGTCTATACATTGCCTCTAGGAACGTCCTGCACATTTCACCTACTCTTCCATATCTCTCGTCTATACATTGCCTCTAGGAACGTCTTGCACATTTCACCTACTCTTCCATATCTCTCGTCTATACATTGCCTCTAAGAACGTCCTGCACATTTCACCTACTCTTCCATATCTCTCGTCTATACATTGCCTCTAGGAACGTCCTGCACATTTCACCTACTCTTCCATATCTCTCGTCTATACATTGCCTCTAAGAACGTCCTGCACATTTCACCTACTCTTCCATATCTCTCGTCTATACATTGCCTCTAGGAACGTCCTGCACATTTCACCTACTCTTCCATATCTCTCGTCTATACATTGCCTCTAAGAACGTCCTGCACATTTCACCTACTCTTCCATATCTCTCGTCTATACATTGCCTCTAGGAACGTCTTGCACATTTCACCTACTCTTCCATACCTCTTGTCGCACCGTAGACGAACAATTACCTATGTTGTCTCTTGCTCTAAAACAACAGTATATAGACTATTTAACAACTTTAGATCTTTATTTGTATCTGAGGCTGTAAATCTGGCGTGTGACGGGTCAATAGGGTACCAGACAAGGACATAAAAATAACGACTCTTTCCATTTGTCCCTAGTTGTGGAAACAAAACTGAAGCTCTCCGTCCTTTCAGTCTTCTTATCCTGATTCGAATTCGTCTGCGTTTAGAGACCAGATCCTTATGCCTTATTACAAATGTATTTATCTACTTATTGTGTTATGCCTTTCATGCCTTGATATGGTACAACCTACTTCCGCATGAGTATAGATTGTACTGCTTACCTTTAATAGATCCCTGTCTACCGGGATTGAAACTATTTTGTCTAAAGGTTTAAAACAATAGTCTATGCCTACAAAACTGCTGTAGGCAGGGATGAGGAAGCTACTTTATTAAGGGGAAAAGTCTCGCGAGGGCGAAGTAGCTCGCCCGGTCAGGATAAAACAATTATAAGTACTTACACTTTTTAAAAAATGTTTTAACTTGCCTATAGTAGCACTTACTTTGCTTGTTGAGGACGGCCGTTTCGGGAGATGTGTCCCTTTGTCAACTCTGACCGTCTGGTTGATGCTCGGTTTGCAATATTAACATTTGTTGATTCCATCTTCGCGTGAGCTACTAGTAATCACTTACACTTTTTAAAAAAATGTTTTAACTTGCCTATAGTAGCACTTACTTTGCTTGTTGAGGACGGCCGTTTCGGAGATGTGTCCCTTTGTCAACTCAGACCGTCTGGTTGATGCTCGGCTTGCAATATTAACATTTGTTGATTCCATCTTCGCGTGAGCTACTAGTAATCACTTACACTTTTTAAAAAAATGTTTTAACTTGCCTATAGTAGCACTTACTTTGCTTGTTGAGGACGGCCGTTTCGGGAGATGTGTCCCTTTGTCAAGTTGACTCAGGACGGTCTGAGTTGACAATGGGACACATCTCCGAAACGGGCGTCCTCAACAAGCAAAGTAAGTGCTACTATAGGCAAGTTAAAACATTTTTTAAAAAGTGTAAGTGATTACTAGTAGCTCACGCGAAGATGGAATCAACAAATGTTAATTATAAGTAATTATTGCATTACTAAATGAAAACTGTAGAACCTACTTGCTGACGCGTTTCGAAACAATCGTTTCATTTACTAAGCAGCTCCTCTACTGGCGGCGCTCTGCGGTCGCATAAGGTAAAAGGTTGCGGGCATGAATGAAATGACTGTTTAGAAGTTAAGTTCTACAGTAGTGACTCAGTTATGCAATAATAACGTACAAAACTAGCGCCAGAAGGGTTGATTAAGCTACTTGGATCGCGGAGAAATGTTTTGTGAGAGATCAGGGTAGCTTACCTGTAGTGACCCTGTCCAACTCGAGCGGGAATGGAAATGGAAACATCATAGTAACACTGCTTTTGCTGAAAGAAAACCATGCTATTTTAGTATTAGAAAACTATACTAATTTGGCATAAGGCTATAGCATGCCAAAAAAGTAATATATTCAATAGTATATTGGTATATGTATACTAAAATAGTATGTTCCTATGATAAAGTAGTAGACGTTCTGTACTAATTTCATACAGAAATCTACAACAGAGAATTAGGCCACGCCTCCTTACCCCCGGTATTACCAAATGTACACATTCTTTCTCCGGGATCCATATGTATAATTTCGTAAGCCGAATTTTGAGAGAAAGATTGTAGGAGACTTAGCAGGTCGTTCACAGCTGGGAGATGGCTCTAATTAAACGTATTAACACGAAGGAGCGGGGGGGGGGGGAATTTACCAAAAATCTCCATAAGAAATACATTGCAATGAAAAACAGCTGAGTATGATTTTCAAATATTTCAGCTGAGTAACAGCTGTACAAATATTACATTAAAAACCGCTGAGTACAAATATTTTAACAGTATTAAAGTTTAATTAGACATATGAACTTGGGATCAGGTTTAGTTAATGGAGTACGTCTTATCGTACTAGATGTGTTTGGCAAGTGTATTAAATTAGACATAACCACTGGTTCTGGAAAAGGAAAAAAATCATATTTTTACTGATAATTAAATTAATATCAACAGATCCTAACATGCCGTTTCAAACGAAAAAGAACCAATTTCCTTTAAGACTTACATTTTTAATAACTGTAAGTAAGGCTTCAATCAACCAAACCTGTTACACATGATCAACTTTATGTTGTACTAAGTCGAGCATTAACCCCTAGTAAATATACAATCCCATACAATGTTCCGACGCACAATTTATTCAATGACTTATTTACGTTATTATAGTGTTTATTACGTTAACGTTGAAATAGCTCTTTTCTAATGTTGGCGATAGTGATGTAATAGGCCTAGTAAGTGAAAATATTATAGGCTTTGCATTGCGTCTTAAAAATCGGTTTGATACGTATGCTATTATGTTTTTTTAATTTTTTATCCTGGCGAAAAACCAACTGTGGTTATCATCGCCAATCAAAATCTAACACAAACCGCAATATTATAAATTTAACGAAATAACAAAACAAAAATTTTAATAAAACAAAAACATAACAATAAATAACAAAAAACAACAATAAATATACAATATAAAATATAAAAACTATAAATAACAAATTAACAACGAACAACATAACAGTGAATAAATAAATAATAACGATGTTTAAAACAACAATTTAACAATAAATAAATCTTAATAGCACAATAACAAGATCATAAAATATATTAAATTTAAGTAAATGAAAAATATACGCAAATAATAATTAAAAGAAATGTAAGTATAAATATAAAAGCATATATTTTAAATATCAAATTTTTAAAAAATATGTTCAAATGGCGCAAGAAAGCGATGACTCAGTCAATGGCTGAGGCATCGTTCCTTAACACCGCCTTCAAACTTCCTTTTAAATTAAAAAAGGGCACGAATATTAGTTACACTAACACAATCAACTAAAATATGTTTTATTGTGAAACGCATTCTATTAAAGGGAGCCCCAGATTTGGCGGGATAAAAGCATTCGTACGTATCCACTACTCTCCTTCATTAACGATTGTAATTAAGTTCTATTTGTGTTAATCCTAGATACGTCCATGAGGTAATATAAATGTAGAAACCTCTCCTCTGAACGGAACGCTCTATACTAGGCCTTCCCAAGCGGAACGGCAAGCCTACGCGTAGAAAAACCATGTATGTAATTGCTTCCTTGCTTTTTGTAGCGTCCTGTTGTCCCAGACCTAGAAACCTACAACCAATACTTGATGGATTCCTTCGGGATCTTAAGATATCCTCGTATTATTTGCCTGCTTTCCCCGTAACATATAATTAATGGTATTTAAAGCCAATAACCATGAATTGATGTATTACTAAAATTAATACAAATAAATCGAGAGTACTAATTATATTCTACGGCGAGAAAATTGTTCTTTTCATGTGGTCAAAATGGCTTTTATTTTAAATCCAAATAAAGTTAACGGCGAGTGATTGGTAAACCTGTCAAATGCATGTTTCTGTTACCAAGATTGAACTTGATAACTGATCTTCACAAACATATAGTTTTCTTCGGGTACATCGTCAGCAATATGGAGATAAAGTGCCTAGATATGGATGTGTATCCCTTAACATTTTGGGGGTTAGTCATGACTCCGTTATTAGCACACTACACCTGCTTGGAGGAGTGATAAATAATGGGGCTCTAGCTTCTATCGAACCTTGTAATCTTCTCATCCCTTGTCCAGGTTTCTCTAGTCGCCAGTTGTACAATCCTCTTTCACAGAGCCTCTGTTTATTTCACTCCGTTACTATTCACCATATCTAACAAACCCGTACAATATTAGTTAGTTTTAGCGTTTGTCTCTTCAGATATTCTAATCATTTCCAATTACTTAATTTTTTTTTAATTCGTCTTTTTTTAATTACGGGTGTTTTTAAATGCCAGAACATAAACTATTAAAGTTTATAGTTTAAACTAAACTAAATAGACGTTTATAAACTATAAAAGAAGAAAAGTATATATATATACATATAATATTATATATATTTAACGACAATTCTTCTTCTAAGTCGTTAAAAATACACAATAAAAATTGGTGGTAAAAACCAATAAAATTACCAACTTTAATAACTGTGTTTTATATTATAACTTAATACTGACCACTCCGTAGTGAAAATAATCAAAAGTAACAATTACAATAAAACATATACTTTGGTAAAATATAGCACCTTAAGGATGGTAACAATTATTCCGAAATGTACATTAGGTTAAAATAATCATATACATATTGCATTTGTGATATTGAATTAGTTATTATTATTATATATAACACAATAGAAACCTAAATTATAATAGGATTTTCTATAGAATATAGTAATGTAAAGTGTTGTTGGTACTATAAAGCACTAACAATTCGTTGTAAATACATTTGGAGTATGCATTTTGTTTAAAGTGATTGTGTGGGCCTTATGTTTTAAGCGTGTAACAGGGTGTGTCATGTAAATGCAAAAACCTGCACTTGGTTAATCTAAGCGTGCATTGTATTTAATAACGTCAGATATAGGAGTTGGACTTTCTGTGCGAGCGTAGTCGCTGCTTGTGGTCAACTTGTGATTTTGTTTTCAACACATCCGGTCGCGGTTGTACGGCTCAGTTATAAAGGCGTTTGGGTCTGTGTGTAGTTGTATTGGCGATATCGCAGGCAACGTCGTATAAATGCTGGCAAAGTGACTGTACGCACAGTAGCTTCTGCACAAGGTTTCCTATTCAGGCCAGTTCTGCGCTAATCTCCTGATAGAGTCTGCATCAGCTCAAACACTTCGCTTTTACTTATACAGTATTAACTAAAAACTGTGAATGGAGGTTAATTTTTGCCATACAAACATAACCTTAATTTATTCATTTTACTCTTGTGTGTGTGTGTGTGTGTGTGTGTGTGTGTGTGTGTGTGTGTGTGTGTGTGTGTGTGTGTGTGTGTGTGTGTGTGTGCGCGCGCGCGCGCGTGCGTGCGTGCGTGCGCGTGCGCGTGCGCGTGCGCGTGTGCGTGTGCGTGTGCGTGTGTGTGTGTTTTACTATTTTCACAACAAAATGGATAAAGGAATTGTGTAGTAAATAACCTTTGGTCCAGAGATGTTATCCTTGAGCACAGAGACTGTAATGCAGAAACAAGGGTCTTTCGAGATTAAACATTCTATAAAACTAGGACGTAGCTCAGTACGCACATGTCTCCCCGCTGGTACACCTAACTTAAGACACGCCTCTAATACATCGATTTCAATTACAACTACAAATATACAGAATTTCTTCAAATTTATTTAGTTAAAAATGTCCACATTTCAAATTCAGAGGGTTCTTTTGATGCATCCAATAACGACCCGGTCGCACAGGTCAGAGGCATCTCAGTCGGTGAACGTGCTTGTGTCGTCTTTCAGTGCTCGCTTCATGTCCAGAACAAGCTTTAGTAATACGGACGAAGAGGATTTAGTTATACAGTTCCACATAAAAAACTTACGAAAGAAAGTGCTAGTGAAGAGAGAATTCTCTGCATTATATAAACACATGAATGCTCACGGGATTTTCTTCCGTGACTATTTCTGAATTTCAGTAAATGTTTTTAATTTGTTGCTCACTAAATTGGAGAAACAAGACAAATCTCTTCGGTTATCGTCACACACTAGAAGATATAGTTAGCACGTTGGGTTTATGGTATGTAACAGACCTTGAGATTGTTTTTTTGTAAGGCGATATTGGTCAAAGCGTCTATGAAGTCACTGTCTAGGTGAAAGAATTAGCTTATGCCTAATATTTGGTGCAGAGTAGAACGCATAAAATATACGTCTAAGGTGATAGGAAGGTGCCACCTATTAAACAACAGCGCAAAAATTACGATGGGTAAGAAGATAAAGAATATTGGCAGTATAAGAAAATAATAGACCGAGTAGTATACAAAAAGCTGTGATATTCTTCTTTGATTCTTCGTAAAATAAAATTAGACTTACTCTCTAATAGGGTCAATGTAATCGCGACATTTAAGCTTGTAGTGTATCGCTAAACCACTGTCGGATGGTCCATAATGTCTCTATTTCAAGACTAGTGATGTGGACGGGTCGAAGTACTGGGTACCATCTCTAAGGCTTCCAAAGGAACAATTAATACGACGAACAATGGGTGTCCACGCGTTCAGGCTATTATCGTCGGCAATACGTCATGGTATTATACAACGCTCGCTACAATTCTCGGTGTCGACGTCATGTTAATTGTCAACACTGCAAACTTCAAACCTGCGGGACGTAAATATCAAGCCCTATTGAGTGGAACCTAGTTGGCAAAAATTTTACCTGAAACTATCGGCATTTTTAAGTGATTAGCTTTCACAATTGTTCTGTCGTATAAAATGTTTTGATACTTTTATTACGTTCTTTATTGTTGTAGATCTCAAATCTAGAGTCGTTCTCCTTTAATAAAACTAACCTTACATAATCCTGCCGAATCTTGAACTGTGAGTCGTCAACTGCATAGAATAGTTCTCCTTTAATAAACCTAACCTTACATAATCCTGATGAATCTTGAACTGTGAGTCGTCAACTGCATAGAGTCGTTCTCCTGTAATAAAACTAACCTTACATAATCCTGCCGAATCTTGAACTGTGAGTCGTCACTGCATAGAGTAGTTCTCCTTTAATAAAACTAACCTTACATAATCCTGCCGAATCTTGAACTGTGAGTCGTCACTGCATAGAGTAGTTCTCCTTTAATAAAACTAACCTTACATAATCCTGCCGAATCTTGAACTGTGAGTCGTCACTGCATAGAGTAGTTCTCCTTTAATAAAACTAACCTTACATAATCCTGCCGAATCTTGAACTGTGAGTCGTCACTGCATAGAGTAGTTCTCCTTTAATAAAACTAACCTTACATAATCCTGCCGAATCTTGAACTGTGAGTCGTCAACTGCATAGAGTAGTTCTCCTTTAATAAACCTAACCTTATCTAATCCTGCCGAATCTTGAACTGTGAGTCGTCACTGCATAGAGTAGTTCTCCTTTAATAAAACTAACCTTACATAATCCTGCCGAATCTTGAACTGTGAGTCGTCAACTGCATAGAGTAGTTCTCCTTTAATAAAACTAACCTTACATAATCCTGCCGAATTTTGAACTGTGAGTCGTCACTGCATATAGTAGTTCTCCTTTAATAAAACTAACCTTACATAATCCTGCCGAATCTTGAACTGTGAGTCGTCAACTGCATAGAGTAGTTCTCCTTTAATAAACCTAACCTTATCTAATCCTGCCGAATCTTGAACTGTGAGTCGTCAACTGCATAGAGTAGTTCTCCTGTAATAAAACTAACCTTACATAATCCTGCCGAATCTTGAACTGTGAGTCGTCAACTGCATAGAGTCGTTCTCCTTTAATAAAACTAACCTTACATAATCCTGCCGAATCTTGAACTGTGAGTCGTCAACTGCATAGAGTCGTTTTTCTTTAATAACCCTAACCTTATCTAATTATACCGAATCTTGAACTGTGAGTCGTCAACTGCATAGAGTCGTTCTCCTTTAATAAACCTAACCTTATCTAATCATGCTGAATCTTGTACTGTGAGTCGTCAACTGCATAGAGTCGTTTTTCTTTAATAACCCTAACCTTATCTAATTATACCGAATCTTGAACTGTGAGTCGTCAACTGCATAGAGTCGTTCTCCTTTAATAAACCTAACCTTATCTAATCCTGCCGAATCTTGAACTGTGAGTCGTCAACTGCATAGAGTCGTTTTTCTTTAATAACCCTAACCTTATCTAATTATACCGAATCTTGAACTGTGAGTCGTCAACTGCATAGAGTCGTTCTCCTTTAATAAACCTAACCTTATCTAATCCTGCCGAATCTTGAACTGTGAGTCGTCAACTGCATTTAGTCATTCATTAAATAAACCTAATCCTACCGAATGTTGAATTATGAGTCATCAACTGCATAGAGTCGTTCAGTTGTTAAATAAAATTCAATATCAAAACGTGGTATTGAAATCGATTGAAACATTTGATGAAAGCATCTAACGGGGAATGATCGAGAATTCATTCGCTCTAAAAAATTATAAACCTTGAGACACAGTCCCTGTGACATCTCTCGTGTTTCAGACAAAAAATATCTTAAAAGTCTTCAATATCTTCATATTTCGAACTCCTTAAGTTCATTCGTTTATGAACTTAATTCTTCCACGATTATAGAATTTCAAGATAATATGAACGTAACTGAACTAAAAAAGCTTTAAATTTCAGATTGAAAACGTTCACGTAAAACTTTATAAATTTTCCTAAATTTACTTGTTCGGATTTCCACAGGTCGCGCTGTTTATTTCTAGTTCATTTAAGCGATACTGAATAATTCACAGAATCATAAGCACATTTACGTCACATATAAATCATATTTCCTGGCCATTATGTAACCATCATGGAGTTTTCAATGCGTAATGATACATTTGTTTAATTCTGTTGTGTTATTTTTGTATTTCTTTTAATATATCTCTGCCGCATCGACTTCAAATAACAAGTTTAATGAAGTCGCTTCTACTAGTACATTAATTGAAGATAAAATAAAATTATTGGCTGTTTGAATGTTGGTTGAAGCTTATCTCGTGTTTCTTTATCGTTTAGGTAGATATCAGAATACTATATATTTTAAAACACAACACATTCATTTTAGAATATAACTTTATTAATATAGTTTTATCTAATCTCAATATGTCGCACCTAAATTTGCGAATCCTTTACAGTTAGGCTTTTATAATTAGATTGGAAAATACATTGTTTTATTGAAGTGGAAACTTTTATACCGACGTCTACAAGAACTTATTGGATGGACATAAACATACGGTGTCGCGTTAATATAGCTTCCGTCAGGTTACATTATGGGCCGCCTCAAACTGAACTGAATAACATATGATCTCATGAATCGGTATTCATTTTGTTGTACGTTAAAAATATTACAAGTATTTTAACAAGAAGGTTACAATATCAAGAGCACACTGGTACAATAAATTACAATGAAAATATTGGAAATAATCGCAATGCCACAAAAATAATCAAAAATAACAAATAATAAAAGTTACTTCATCATCAGAGGGTCTTATTACAAAATTATCAACCTAGCAAACTAGAGTGACCTTTCCTAGTTTGAGGTGTAAATTACGTCATTCTAGTTTGTAACTTCTTGTTTGCTAGATTGTAATTTTGTAATAAGACCCTCTGAGGATAATGACATGGTCATCGAAATGTACATAAGGGTTTAATCTTGAGTAACTTGTATTATTTGTTATTTTTGTGGTATTGTGGTTCGTTTAAATATTTTCATTGTAATATTATTATTGAACTTTGTTTAAGGAAAAGTTTATTATTAGAAAGTTTTGATCAGTTAATAAATATATATGAATTTATTTTGATAAACTCAATATATATAATTTATTTTATACTTTTTATTTTAGTGCTCAATAATTTATTTTGTTCAATCTCAGTACAAATAATTCATTATAACAAAAATAATATGTTATATGTTTTTAATCCAATTTTTGAAATGAAAACATTCTTAGGTGCGTCTGATAACAAATGTTTAGGTAACTTCTCATTGCGCAAAACTAAATGCTTTTCGTGATTGTAGACTTGGCTATAAACGTTTTCAATTCTATTGGCTTTGTTCCGAGTACCACAGCCTAATTGTTTTATATTATATTTCTACTAGCGTTACCCGGCGCACGTTGCTGCCCCCGAAATCATAATTTTTGCAATAAGAAAAGCAAATCAAACATCTAAATAATTATATTGCATTTACTGCAATGCTAGTGGATAGACAATGTCTTTCTTCATTTCATTAGACGTATAAACATATAAAATTGTAGGTGTCCCAACCGTGAGCACGTATCATATAATTGTCCGTGGTAAAAGCTCGAATGCTCCAAATTTAATCCAGCAATGATCAATGATTGTCCTTTTGCTTTCTTTATGGTTATTGCGAATGCAAGACGCAAAGGAAATTGTAGTCGTTTGAAATCAATGGGTATATCTGATGAAATCATTGGTATTCATGGAATTAAGACCATCTCTCCTTTGAACTTACCACCTCTGATTTCAAACTGGGTGTCCGGACAAACAAAAATGAATTTTTATTCTTACATAATGTTTATAATTTTTTTAAATTAATTTTAGTAACGCTAGTATAGATATAGATTTTAACATTAGACTTATGGAAGGCTGCACACTGAACCATCCTAGGCCTCTGGAGTGGAGCCCTGTGGATGTATTTACACCAAACCTCACACGAACCATCCTGGGAATATGTTGGAGGGGTTGTTTAACATATTCTCAGGATGGTGTGTGTGACGATTGTTGTTGATCCATCCACAGGGGCTTGGGTTGTTTAAAAATTGATGTATATAAATAAATAAATATAAATATATATATATATATATATATATATATATATATAAATAAATAAATATATAGGCCTATTTATTTATTTATATATATTTATATTTATTTATTTATATACATCAATTTTTAAACAACCCAAGCCCCTGTGGATGGATCAACAACAATCGTCACACACACCATCCTGAGAATATGTTAAACAACCCCTCCAAATTTCATCAATTTCTAGTCAGCGGTTTAGGTGTCTAAAACTTACATACATACATACGTACACACGAACGTTCATTTTTATGGATATAGATAACCTTCAAAAAGTATTCTACGGGTCTTTTATTGACATTCTAGGGGTTTGGTGTTTGACGTATGGCCTAAAGAGAATTATAAGTTACCAAAACTCATCTATATTTTAAAAACACCAGCTTGCCGGATAATCTCGTAACACCTACAGGTTTCCAGTGATATTAACGACAGGAAAGCCAGGCTGCGCAGTTTATAAAGCTCCGCTTTAATACGAAGGAAAATTAAAAGCTGAAACTGCCATAATGAATACACAATGAGACGCCATTATGCAAGCACTCCGGGTTTTACGGATTACCTTTTCACGTGTAAGCACTTATTCTTTAGTTTTTAAAAGCCAGGTGGAAACTATTGTTTAGGAGTTTCTTTTTGTAAAATTAATAACAATTTTACCACCTACTAAAGTTTGTGGCAGTTTCATTGGAAACCTTCCTAACGGTGAAGTCATAATCTTATAGAATATAAATAAACATATAACACTAAAAATAATTCGTTAAGCAATAAACTAAAAAAAGGTCTTTGCACTTAGTATGTTGATAAGGTATAAATGAATTTTTACAAAACTGTGTATAATAATAAGGCTTATGTTAGTGTTTATTATAAAAGTATTACGTTTAGAGGTTTATTTTATTGTATTCGTTAAAAATAAGTGTCTAGACACTTTGTTTAGAACGATTTTATGTGGCATAGCTAAAAGCCTATTGATAGCATCCTGCTTTATTGGCTTCCTTTAAGCGATCACTCTATTTGCTATACTTTGATTTAAAGTAGAATAGGAATGGGTCTGTGACAGGGTAGGGATGCGGTGTTGTCAGTGCGAACGCATTGACAGTCGACCCGCCACTGCCAGCGTCTGAAATTACAGAACAATGCAAGTTACACTCCACCACAGTTACGATGTCACTGAGCGACGATGGAAGTTTAACGTCGTATTGGCAACAAGGCTCACTCACGCAGCAAGATGTGAATTTCCTATTAGCTCAGTAGGCTGTAATTCCAACTCCCTCTAGTCGATTTCACCTACGCAGAGTCCTATTCTGTTTTAAATCAAACTATAATTCGTTAAGCTGGGTTATCCTAGCTACGCGTTTTCACCCGATCACGTTGCCAGGAACGCGAAATGTGTTACGCGGCCGAAAAGTGTTTTTCCACAGCAGCGTGTCGATATATTCGGTTGCCATACAGACAATGTCTAGAGTGTTGAAATGGCTGAAAACCTTAAGAAAAAGAAAATAATTGCAATGCTAATTCTTGAACATGTTATAGATGACGATGAAGAAGAGGTCTATATATTTCGGAAATATACAAAAGAAAAGATCTTAGTGATATGTATGAAAACATGGGTGACGGTAACGAGGGGGCTTTCTGAAGTTTATTCCATAGCCATCTCACTGACAAAAATGAGAAATTTAAAAGAACGCGTGAAAAGTTCGCATAGCCAACATTTTGAACCTTGTAGAAGAGTACTTGAACCCTTCCTGATGCAACAGACATCTTTTAAAGTATTCCATCTCTTCTTTTGTTTCCTTTCAAATATTTACCAAGAGCAATATTGTTTTGGTTTCCTTTTTGATTTTTGAGGTTATGATACTGCACCGCCAGAGACTTGCCTTTCCGGAATGGAGCGGTTTGTTCACCAAGTGTTGGGAGGGATTAATCATGGCAATATGATTGCTCACACATTTACTTATTTTGCTCTAGCTCCTTATTTCCTTCTAAGTCAGCAAAGCCAGTGTTTGCAGTCATAGTTGATGGTTCATTGTTTGATGTAGCCAAAACGTTAGAAAACTCTCTCTTTTCATCTTGCACTACATCTAAACATTTCATCCGTTCCCAGTAGATAGCTGTCGTCTTCCTGTTGAAACTTATTCTTTTATCCCCTCTCGTAGAGATCTCTCTCGTTTTTCCCCTCTCGTAGAGATCTCTCTCATTTTTCTCCTCATGCAACAGTCGAACACGTCTCCTATAATAAAGCAAAGGCTTTATTTATAATTAACAATTATACCACAGTTGAACCAAGTTATTATTATTCTTATAGTTTAAATTTCTATTTAAGAAAACGAATAACTAATGCACTTACAGCTATAAGTATAAAAAGACGTCTCGTGTGGGAATATACAGTCTGTCCTTTAATAATATAATGCGCTACCTTGATGTCTTCCGCATATCGCTGCTGTTACATATACTTTATAGGCAGTACGTGATATGTATAAGGAGGCACAATATTCCGGTACACTTTGGGTTCTATTCACTCGATAGCTTTAGTAACTCTTAATACTGAAATTATTTCTGGAATTTATCATCTATTGTTATTTTTTTTAAAATCCGAACCATCCGGAAGTCCATGTTAGCGGTATCCGAACAAACCGGACTCTGCATTTGTGTAAGGCCAACATTTCAAAAACGATATCTTTGTAATTAAATAAGTTGATGAAGTTTAATGCGTTTAAGTATTCCAATGAGTGATTACAATGTTTACATGGACTATTTTTAAATTAAGAAGTGCAGTATAATTTTATAAAACTCTGCCTATAAAATCTTGTAGCTTTATCAACCGATGTTTCTATATAAGCGCCAGGATTTTCTGTAAGAGAAAACGTGTTGAACATTAGTAATTAAAGTATGCGAGAACACTTAGCCATAAACTCGCTTATGTAGAGGCATTAATCTCGCTGAAGTGTCATTTCACTGCCTTAGAACGCGGCTGTTTAATTGTTCCAAGAGTTTATTCCATTTTAATGTCAGTTTAATACTGTTTTAACATGTAATAGTAATAACTTATTAACATACCTTGGAAAGGTTAAAGTTTAATGTGAGTGTTATTAATCAAAGGTGATCATTGAATAAAAGCATTAAGCCGTACTTTATATTTCAAAGTTAGCCTCCTACGCTTTGTTTAACTCTGAATAGTTAATAGGTATAAGTTAAGTAAGTAAGTGTTCACGTGATAACACTATATACTAGGACATTTTACGTATTTTCTATCCGTGTTTAAAATCTTTTTCGTTTCCTACATAGAACGGATCGTCAGAAAAACACAGAAGAATTAGGTAAAACGAATCAAATTTACAAACTATTTAAATAAGATATGCTGAGTTTGTTTAAATTATGTTGTATTTGATAATTTTATATTTTGCACAAACGTATGTTAGATTCTCCTTTCGATGTACACATAATTACGGGCCTACCTTACCTCTGTACCACCGTACGTCTTGGATGGCCTGTTGTAGGGATAGGAGAAACAAGCTATGACGATCGGCGAGAGATTTTAATGAGCGAGAACCACCTAAGTCCATGCTAAGGCGATTATGGTGCGCAGGTTAACTTAAACGCAGAGTAAGGTCACGGACGTGACGCCCAAGCCACTTAGTACGCTGACATTTTAAATTTAATCTAACCGCTGAAATCCATTGTTTTTTCACTGTAATTGGACTTTAACAAAACAGAACGTTTAATAACACTTGTCATTCACCAAGAAGACTCCACTTTATTGCCTTGGTAGGAAGCCACTTTGGCCATCCCAACCGGGCTACTACCGCATCGCACAGCGAGAGAGCTCTGCCACTTTATCTTTCAAGTCCATAGCATCTTACACTGGGGTATAACACAAGTTCTCTATGCCCCCGGATAGTCTTTCCACTGCAACAGGTAGACCAAGAGTTTAAGGGTTTTTGGAAAACCAACTCAACCTTCTAACTCGTTCGACGGGTTGATACTACGGTGCCTCATCTACTCTAATGTCACAATGGCTCAATCAGGTGTGAAAACCTTTTTCTTCCTTGTCGAAAAACTACTATAGTCTTACCTACTCCCCATATAATTCCTATCCAGTATCCTTAGGCTATCCCTATAACTCCCCTTAGCTTTCGTAGCTCTCATCCCTACAGACAGCGTTGACTGAAATCTTTTTCGTTTGCATTAAAAAAATTGTATTTTTTATGAAAAGGATTATTGTTTGTCAGAGAGTACCCCTCAATTGGAGATAGGAATTCATTTCAAACAGTCCAAGAACTTTTAATCCTTAAACCACGAAAAATATCTGGATAAAAGATTTACAATCTTGAGAAAATTTTATTTTATGGAATTTCTCATGAGTGAGGTAATTAAATGCGAGAAACCCTAACTTGCGTGAGCAAAGTTGTTTCCCTAAATATCTTTTCATTGCGAAGCGTTTTCCAATAATTGAATTAAAGTGTTCCTCTTAGGCTGATTGCGCTAAATTATAATTGTAGACTACAGTTCGAGCAACTTCAGGGTAGAAAATTTCAAAAACCAGCAGATGTATTGAAGGCTTAGACTGCAGGTCTGAACTCTGTAGTATTCTCATTGAAACAAAGCCGCGAGTAAACAAAGGGCGTTTGCGTTAAAAAGGTGCCCGGAGAGGTTGGTTTGGTTACACACTCGTGCATTGTTAATAGTTTCTTGCGCGTCATCGAGAGCGTGAATAATCTTTAGCCGGCTGCTGGTGTCCGTCTCCGGTGAAACACGCAAAAAGGTCAAATTCATAGAGGTTTTGTAATGTAAGGTTTACAAAAAATTGTGAGCTCACTAATTCTTTTCGAATGCGCAGTGTTCTATACTCCTTGATTCTTGCTTTAAGAAAATTCATCTCGCATAACGTGGGTTTGCATGCTTATCAAGGAACTATTTCTCACTAATTCTTTTCGAATGCGCAGTGTTCTATACTCCTTGATTCTTGCTTTCAGAAAATTCATGTCGCATAACGTGGGTTTGCATGCTTATCAAGGAACTATTTCTCACTGTATAAGACTGTTTATGAGCGGCTGGGTGTGATTTTTCCTTACTCCCGATATCATCGAAGCTTCGTGTTTTTACTCTAATCGCTATCATTATTCGGGAGTATTGGCAGTACAAATGTGCCCCAGAGGGTTAGTGGCCCTACCCTCGCGGCCCATGAACGTATCCAGAATCACGTCTCTGTGACCCTTATGGGTTAGGTCTAGACGTGAGCCGTCAAATGCTTGTATCTAATGTTTTACTTAATTCCTTATCCCTTCTAAAATCCGATTACCCTCAAAATGAATCAAACAAAAAGTAGCACGAAGAAATAAAATTGTGCTGGCTAGTAGCTTACGGAAAAGGTTCTTTCTCGGTGGCGGACAGTTTAGAACACTTCGAAAATATTGCTGCCTTTCAGCCGTAAAGATTCTCAGATTTAGAACTAACTAGATAAATATTTATTCGGTTAAGTAGTGTATAAAACGTGGCGAGAGAAATTGCCCGTTTCTATCGCGTTACCTGGAATAACTCACTGCGAAAACAAACTAGCCTGGCCAGTATGCTAGAGTGTTGAAGTGAGCGAGGTTGCGTTGGGAAGGGGGGGGGGGTTAATTAACATATATTTTTGTGTGTGAGCTAAACTCGACCATATGTTTTAAAAACAAAGTTTCTATTTGTATTTCCGTCTATTAACAAGTTGTTTGTTTTAGTGTGAGATTGATAATAATAAAGTATTTTCTTTGAGTGTTGATTGGTTAGAGCATTTGACTAATAATGCAAAGGTTCGAACCCCGAAATCGCCAAAGAATTTTTGTATGTCACCAGGTTGGCTAACCATGTGAAAATCCATGCTTCGAGTAATAGTGTTGAAGCCTGTACAGTTCTTGTCTTTGGCTCAAGATCTATTTTGTGACTCTTGAGACACGGTAATGCTTGTGCTAGTCTAAAGGGACTCGTATTTCTTCTTCCTTCCCCCCTACCTCCCTTCCTTTCTCTCTCCCTGTCTATCTCTCTACTTGCAGTGTTTTTTTTTCAATTTCTTCTATTATTTCACACTCTTCTTATATACGTATAATATATATATATATATATATATATATATATATATATATATATATATATATATATATATATATACGCACACACACACACACACACACACACACACACACACACATATATATATATATAAAGAATGAGACAAAATACAAATACAAGAATAATTAAATTTACAATTCAAAGCTTTTCGTTGGCAAACAGTACCAACATCATCAGGAATATTAAAGAATTAAAATCAACATATGTGCAAACTAGATCAAATAAACAGCGCTGTCAAATCTATTACAATATTGTCAAACTTTTATTCTTGTATTTGTATTTTGTCTTATTTCTTCATTAATACACAAGAATACATATTGCGATATATATAATTTTAAAAAAAAAACAATTTTAGAGTGAAAACATTAACTTTTACTTATTACGACATAACTGTAAATATTCTATTATTATTAGGGCAATTTTTAATAAATCATATAGTTGCTTTGATATGTCCTTATGAGGTTATCACACAACAGTGCGGGAGAAAGATCTAGGTTCAATAATATAATAGTCCGCATTCAGATTCCCAAGTAGGTATTGTACTTAAACGGTTTCTCAAGGAGAAGAGATATTTGTTGCTAAAACAATAACTTGCGAACCGACATTGATTGACAGAAGAACATCCCCGCTTAATTTTCCGGGCGATTTGAATCCCATCTATCACAGTATGAGAGGAACGGACACAGACTTGCTGGGCGAGTCAGATTAGGAGAAGAAATCCTGGTCGCATAGAAACGCGTTTCTTCGCGAAAAAAGTGGCACGCGAAATGAGGCTGTTGCCGGTTTAATCGGCGATATCTACTTGTCGATTGTTTCTTCATTCTCAATAAAATAGAAAGTTCTCTGGCGGACGAGAGAATCGTTCTAGTTCTGCGGAGTATACCGTTCCTCGATGCGGACAATTTGTCTCGGTCGATGTTTGTTTCTCTCGAAGTAACTGTAGTGTACAGACAATGCGTTGCTACTGGAAGTTAAACCCATTCGCACAGTTGATGCATTTATCTACCCTTAACAGCTAACATAAATATTGCAGTTCGCTCTATCGTTATGTTCAGTTTGAACAAAACACTTGGGCAACTATAATAGAGCTTTTATCGCCAATGAAATCTTGTATATTATTTGCTTAGATTTGGTTTTTGTATGGCTTCACAGAATTATTAAATAGTGTTGAATACTTTTGATAACATTCGTTATTGTAAATCGAGGATTTAAAATATAAAAAATAATATTTGTAATAATATATTTAAAAAAATATAATCATTAATTAGAGAATACAAACTTTGATCCGTAAGAGATATTTGCACGCCTTGTTCTAGTTTTACCAAGAGGGGGCGTTGAGTACAAGTACAGTTTATAAGTAATATAAAGCCGCCCCTTCAGTTTCGAGTAGGCAGCAGAAGAAGAGGTGCCACAGACTCACTTACACGGTATTTGTAAGGTAATAGCCCTACTTATCCCTTGGCACAAGGGTTCCTGCAGGATCCATCGCGGCTCTTTCCTGACGGAGATATTTTTGCCAGGTTTTTTCACCCCGCTCTTAGCACGACACTTACCGTACTGTTTCATTTCATTATCTCCTGATTTTCTGTTGAAAGAGCTTATCAGCTTGGTACATGGGCAATCAATCCTGTTTTCTTCAATCGTGGTAGGGATACTAACAGCACGTGCGTGTGAGAAGGAGGCAGCTCGCTGGAGGTTGGCTGCCACGAGGGCTGGGCGGGTTCTGGGGTCCAGACCCTGGTAAAAAGATTAAAGAATTTAAAACTACGTTATTAAAGATATTATTGTATATAATCTTATTCAAATTTTAAATTGTCAATAACATATTTTTTATTCGTCCATTTAAGTTCAAATAAATTTTTTAAGCTTGCTGGGAAGACATTTGATATTAATACACTTTTTTCAAATATTAACTCATTAATTAAATTTATTGGATCAATTTTAGTTTTATATGGGCGAAAAGCTTTTCGCAAAAGGATTTTATGATATAGGTTGTGTGATAGAACAGCTGTTTTAACGCATAGGTTATGTTACTTTATTTATTTAATTGTTATTATTTAATAAAAAGGAACTAAAATAAAATTTGTGTTTGTTAACCTAAGTAGGAATTGATTTTAATTTGTTTTGTTCATATTACTTGTTTTAAGATAAATGGCCCAATATAATTTAGCAGTTTGGGATAAATATATTATTCAGTTCGTGGCTTTTAAGTAATATTCAAGTGCATTGGATACTTCTGAAACACACCTTCCTCGGCAACCCTTAACTTCCCCGCCACACGCTTAGCAATGTTCTTAACAAATAAAGAAAATCTACAACAAAAAAAACAAGTACAAAAGCAATTACAAAGAAATATTTCAGTGGTAGGCTATTAATTCTGTAGTGGGCGTGAGGCGATTAGATTGCGTAACACCGAATTGCACATGCGGACTGTAGATAAAGCCTGTCCGGTCACGTATTCCTTGTAGCCCGATCTTTCCGCAAGCAAACTGTATTGTTCGACTCGTTGCCAGGGTTTTGTTTACTCCGCCGCGCCGCTAAGCTTGCTACTCAACCTGATGGTCTGCTGCACACAGCTTTGGTAAACTCGTGTATTTTTGTGAATGTGATGAGAAAATCTGTCGCATGTTTTTAATTTTTATATCAATTTTAATATAGAACAGTTTTTGTAAAATTGCCTGTGGTGTGTTGTAAGTAGAAGGGAAAATATAGTCGGTAGTAACCCAAAAAAGGGCAATAAATATTAGCTAGGATTAAGGGATGCTCGACTTCTACTTTCTGGGATATAGGGTAGAATTGCTGTAGCTACGCGTTCTATGATAGACCGACTATCTATCGGGGCCACAAGAAATGGCCTCCGTACATTAGGAAGAGGAGGTTTAAACTGGGGGGGGGGGTTATTGATGAATAGAGGGGATAAAATTTGGGTTCCTCGTGTGGGTACTTTCTACTAACCACAAGGTAAATCGGTTTTAACGTGGGTTGCAAGTTTTCTTGAATATTGCAGCGTATTAAGGCAAAAAGTAGGTGTAAAGTCGTCTTGTGCATCATTTCCTTCCAAAGAGTTTCTTATTCTGTTTAAACACTGGCATCCTCAGATGGGCTGATTTGTGGCAAAGGGTCAATATATTTCCCGCTGCAGTTAGTTCTCCCCTTATTATTTAGGTCGTATATTACTCATTTATGTGTTGGCAAATCTAACGTTGGCAAAAAAGTTGTCAAAATGAGATGAACTTTAAAACAGAAATTGTATCAAAACGTTTAATTTAATTTTTGAGAATTCTTGATATTAAATTAACAATACAGTAGAACCTCTCTTGTTCGTCACTTTCGTGGCGAAGGAGGCGTCGAATTCGACAAAAACAATTACAGAGGTCGTGAAATTAATATGTAAATAGATACGTAATGTAGTTAATGCTGCACTCACATGACTTCTGTCGGCCGAAAAACTCAACAACACTGTCACACAACACTAGCAGCCTCCAGTATACTTTGAAACTTACTCAACTACTTAGTTAATTAGAGTTTAGTAAGAACTATTCACAAAGGTAAAGTCAAAATATTTAAATCAAAATCCCACACAAAAACTACTACAGTAGTAGCCAAACACTGAGGAAGACGACATCGTCGCCGAAACTAGTTTGTTATGTGTGTTTATTAAAAACTAATTTTTTGTGAGATTTTGAGTTCACTATTTTGAGTTCACTACCTGTGTTACTAAACTACCAGATGCAATAACACTAGCCAGAAATAATACGATATATTTTATCTATTTTCGTTTTAGTTTTAAAAAATTGACAATTTTATTTTATTCCAAAGAATTCTTTTCTGATAGCGTTTATTTTACGTGGCAGGGCAGACGGTGTTTTAGTTATTACTGTGACGAATTAAAGAGGCACTACTGTACTTTCTAAAAGCAGTTATTAAAATTAATTAGTTTGTTGATTTGGTGCGTAATTAATTTTCAGTAAGGATTAAATTCTTTAGGAATTATTTATAGACTCTGTCTATTCAAACTATCGACGAGTTCATATTCTACCGATATTTTAAATTTTATCTGATTTTCAAATACCTATACAGTCAGATGTATAAGTGTGTGTGTGTGTGTGTGTGGGTGGGTGGGTGGGTTTGTGCGTGTGTGTGTGGGTGGGTGGGAGTGCGCGCGTGCGACTGTCCGTGTGTGTGTGTGTGTGTGTGTGTGTGTGTGTGTGTGTGTGTGTGTGTGTGTGTGAGTTTGTGCGTGTGTGTGGGGGTGGGGGGAGGGGTGCGCGCGTGCGACTGTCCGTGTGTGTGTATGGGTGGGTGGGTGTGCGTCCGTGTGTGTGTGTGGGTGGGTTTGTGCGTCCGTGTGTGTGTGTGTGTGTGTGTGTGTGTGTGTGTGTGTGTGTGTGTGTGTGTGTGTGTGTGTGTGTGTGTGGGTTTGTGTGTGTGGGTGGGTTTGTGCGTCCGTGTGTGTGTGTGTGTGTATGTGTGTGTGTGTGTGTGTGTGTGTGTGTGTGTGTGTGTGTGTGGGTTTGTGTGTGTGGGTGGGTTTGTGTGTGTGTGTGTGTGTGTGTGTGTGTGTGTGTGGGTTTGTGTGTGTGGGTGGGTTTGTGCGTCCGTGTGTGTGTGTGCGTCCGTGTGTGTGTGTGTGTGTGTGTGTGTGTGTGTGTGTGTCTGTGTGTGTGTGTGTGTGGGTTTGTGTGTGTGCGTCCGTGTGTGTGTGTGTGTGTGTGTGTGTGTGTGTGTGTGTGTGTGTGTGTGTGTGTGTGTGTGTGTGTGTGTGTGTGGGTTTGTGCGTGTGTGTGTGGGTGGGGGGAGGGGTGCGCGCGTGCGACTGTCCGTGTGTGTGTGTGGGTGGGTGGGTGTGCGTCCGTGTGTGTGTGTGGGTGGGTTTGTGCGTCCGTGTGTGTGTGTGACTCCAAACATTTTTTTAAACTTTAAAAAATCCTCTTTACACACAGACACTAAGCTTTCTTTATTAAACATATCAGTATGTTATACTACATCACAATACGTATATACAAAGTATCCAATTAGGTTAGGTTTCACGCGAACTAAACAGAAAATGCATGAAATAGCCTAAGTGTTAGGCGCAACAATGCAATATGAATGCCCTTTGATAGAATCCACTTTAAAGCTATATTTTAAGTATTGCGTTGTTTTATAAAGAAACTAATGTATTGTAAGGTTTATTTTTTAATTCCTAATTTTTGGAGAATGAGCTTCAAGTTTTGTTATTCCTGCATCACTGGGTATTATTTAGTTTACAATATTGGCGATGTTTGGCCAACCGATAGTTACCAAAACTTATAAAGTACTGGCACTGCACTTGCCCGCCGCCGCGCCTGAGCCTGCCTCACTCGGTCTGTAATCTCGATGTGGATCCACAGTGCTGGCTGTGATTGCCGTAGTGTGTGGTGTCAGTGTAGTGCTGTGAAGCTATATCGCTTTAGGTAAGGTTCTTAAAGGCGGTATTTCTTGTAAAATTAAGCTTAAACCGTATTATTATATTTTATGTAGGTCTTCCTAAATATGTATAAATATTACAAATAATTTATATAATAAAGTTAAAATAAAATAACTTATATAAACAACAATGTTTAAAAGTCAATTCCTACTTGAGTCGACCAAGAAAAATTTTACTTTAGTACTTTTTATTAAATAATTACAATTAATATATAAATATAGTAACATTGCCTATGTATTAAAACAGCTATTCCACCACATAACCTATAACATAAAATCAGCTGATTTCTGAAATCATAGGTTATCACTTATTTTAAACCAGATTGAACGAAAGGGTTATCTTGCCCCTTTTCTGAAAACTTTTTCTCCCCTATAAAACTAAAATTAATTTGTTAAATTTAATTAATGAAATAATATCTGAAAACTCTATTATCAAGTGTCATCTACAACAGTTTCAAAAAAATTGTATCTGAACTTGAGTGGTTGATTAAAACGTGTTTTATAACCTATTGGAAATTTGAACAAGATATATACAAGAAGTTGTGAACTAATAGAAGGAATTGAATTGGAATTGTTAATGTTAAAAGATTTTAAAATAGATTTTAAATAGTGCAGTGTTGAAGCAGTGGGGTTTTAGGAGTTTAAACATCTCCCAGAACAGTTACAAATTTAAAAACAAACTTGTTTTTAATTGACCACTTTTGTAACAGATTTTATATAATTGGAAACTCTTGTAAGGAAATTGAAATATTGATTTCAGTAGGCCATAGTTTTTGTATTAAAAGAGTTGACAGTAACCTCAGAACTGTTAATAAAAGTGCCTTACTTGGACGCGTATTAGAGAAGTAAAACCTCCAAATAGTGCCTGAATGCCTCACTATATCCGTGACATAATCGCAGGGAGCTATTTGTCAAATATTTAAAGTTTGCTTTCAGGTTTGGTTTTTGCAAGCTTTTAACCTAATGTACTAAATAAATACCTTCCCGTACACGTGGTGTGGTTCATGTTTCATCGAGCACTCCTTAAATATTTAATGCATTACAATTAGGAATAAACTTAATCCACTTACTTTGCCCACTTGAGGCTAACTTCAGCGTTAGTATAAAGTATTATAGTGATAAGTTTCAAAATTTTGCTCCAGTGTATGACCTAGTTTCCATAGACCATAATATAAACACTCCTTGGAGTTTACACACCCCTGAAAAAAATTCATAGCTAAGTTATACTTGCCTGTAGAAGTATTTGTTTATTTTTAAACAACTCAGTCATTTGTTTGTAGCTTGCTACACTCGTGACAGAGATTTTTCGCAGAACAATATATTTAAATTTTTTCAAAACCTTGTAGATTGTTTGTTGCCAGTTTATCTTTTTTATTATTAAATTAATTCTTTTAGTTTCACCCTCCTTTATATGTTATATATTGTTCAATTTTTCACTCGTTAATAAAATACTTTTTTACTTGACTATACAAGTATTTGTTTATTTTTAAGCATATAAGCAATTCCGTGTTCAATTCCCTCTAATGGTTCACAGTCTCCCTATATATATATATATATATATATATATATATATATATATATATATATATATATATATATATATATATATATATATATATATATCTTGTTCAAATTTGCAATCGTTAATAAAATACTTTTTATTTATTCACTCAAGTTCAAATACATTTTTTTAACTTTTTAGAGGATAACGCTTATGTAAATACAGTTTTTCAAATATTAATCCAATAAATAAATGTAATGAATTAATTTTAGTTTTATATGTGGATAAAACTTTTCCCAAAAGGGGCAAGGTATGCAATATAGTTACTTTGGTTTAAAATAAGTGAAAACATGATTTCATATAACAACTGTTACAGGTTATGTGGTATAACAGCTGTTTTAATATATAGATTTTTACCTTGTGTGTATTAATTGTAATTATTTGATAAAATGTACTAAAATAACATTTTTCTTTGTTCACCAAAGTAGGAATTGATTTAAAATTTGTATTTCGTTTATATTACTTGTTTTTTATAACATTTTAAATTTACCAAGAGAAGTAAAAAATCTGGCAATCGCGACACTACACTTTACTTTAACTACTCTCTATCCACGTTGGAGCTATAGGCTACCTACGTGCAAACTATCCGCTATTAACTTAATGTTATATCAGAATAGTCAGGGTTTGTTGTATGTAACTTTATTTATCACTTAGAAACGTGATTTACTTGGTAGTTGGAAGTCGTACGAAACTGTATCAGCCGAACTCTAGATTTTATGTTACAATGTAGAAGTGGCGTGGCCGCCTGTATATTGGTGGGTAAAATATCGACTTTAAATCTTTCCAAGTGGAAACGTCACGCTAAAAGGTCTACATTAACCTCTGAGATTGAAAATGCCGAATAAGTTGGGAATGAGATTTGTGTCTGTAACATCGCCCACTTTTCTGATTGGATGTTAAGAATTCATATTTTACTCCGGCTACGGTCCGTTTATATTGCAAATTGGTTCAGAGTTTCTCGCTAAAGGCAGGCGGCGTTTTAACCCTTCCTGAATATATATTAAAAAAGTTTTAAAGGAAAACACCATATATTTGTGCCCCTATGGAGAACAGCTCATTATGAGTTACAAGATTTGTTCAAGGAAATGTAAAAATATACAGGCACAAAATTACTAAATGCTCTTTTATAAGGCGTTTAACTTTCTCTGTTATTTTGTAATGTTGCTAAACTGTAATTAAGAAACCTTTAGTGAAACACAACTTTACATCTGTATATTGTGACCTTTAGAAAAAGCACTTTTTTGTTACAATGGGATGGAATTTTTCTCAACAGATAGAATTACTTGTTTACTTTTTTAGCGTGAATATTCCGCCTTACATATTTGTTTGACTTCGTTGTTTGTGCACTACTAAACTTATGCAAACGCACTGTAATGTCTACACATCATGTCAGTAGAAAGAGCGTAGCCTATGCATGCTATAGACATTGCAATTGTGTTGGTTTGAATTTACTTTAAAAGTCATTTTACTTTCTGATTGCATTTCTTTCTTAATGTTTCACCTTATATTCTCCGTAAATATTTATATATTCTTTATCTTTTAAGACTCAGTTTACTTTACAGATATTGATATTGCTGACTATTTTAGTTATCTTTGGTGGTCCCGAATTTACCAATTTTGCTTACGGTATGTGACAAGTATTAGGAACTCTTGGTTTTACTACAAACCTTATTAGAGTTATTTTTTAACTAATTTTGTGTTTCGTTTGTGAGTACAAGTAATAACGAGCACCCACTTACAATCAATAGTATATTTCTCAGGCTCGTTTCAGAAGCATAGTCATCATCATCATCGGCGAGTATATCCAATACAACTCCGTATTCGAAATTGTATAAAGCAGCAACTTTTAGATGGTGTAACCGCGATAATGTTGATGAAGAAGATCTTGATGATGATAAAACAAGTCATTGAAACATGTTTGAGGAATAAACTATTCATTGTGAAATGGTGTGAATTTTGACTGGGATATTATTTAATTTAAATTTATGGAGTAATAACCCCATTTCTAGACGAACCATTTGGCTACTTCTTCCATACATTTCTTCTAAGGTTTTTGTTTCTTCATGCCTAGTATTTCACATTTATTTTCCTCTTTTTTTGTACGAGGAGTTCTTTTGTTCAGCCCCACCCACACAATTTCCTTTTGCTGCCGTCTCTCTTCTTTCACGTGCCCAAGTCTTGTAATTCTCACATCACCCATTCATTCGTTACCAGCATCTGCCTTTGGATTTTGGTTTTCATTGTTCTCTCGTCTCCCTTGTCCCACCTAATCACGCCGAATGCGGATCTTCATTACCCCCGTGCCTGGTTGTTCTAAACTTTATACATGTATCTGATGCCGGACGAGTGTCAATCTCCACTCCCCAGGACATTTTCCACCAGACACATTGCTCCAAGTGATCACGAGGCACGTTTTAATGGCCTTTCCATTGACCCTGTTGCATGTTGTGAAGACATCCTATTGTTATGCTGGATCTTCTTTCACCTTGTTGCGTCCAGTGCACACTTCTCTCATTGGTCACTTGTTGCATGTTGTGAAGACATCCTATTGTTATGCTGGATTTTCTTTCACCTTGTTGCGTCCAGTGCACACTTCTCTCATTGGTCACTTGTTGCATGTTGTGAAGACATCCTATTGTTATGCTGGATTTTCTTTCACCTTGTTGCGTCCAGTGCACACTCCTTTCATTGGTCACTTGTTGCATGTTGTGAAGACATCCTATTGTTATGCTGGATTTTCTTTCACCTTGTTGCGTCCAGTGCACACTTCTCTCATTGGTCACTTGTTGCATGTTGTGAAGACATCCTATTGTTATGCTGGATTTTCTTTCACCTTGTTGCGTCCAGTGCACACTCCTTTCATTGGTCACTTGTTGCATGTTGTGAAGACATCCTATTGTTATGCTGGATCTTCTTTCACCTTGTTGCGTCCAGTGCACACTTCTCTCATTGGTCACCTGTTGCATGTTGTGAAGACATCCTATTGTTATGCTGGATCTTCTTTCACCTTGTTGCGTCCAGTGCACACTTCTCTCATTGGTCACTTGTTGCATGTTGTGAAGACATCCTATTGTTATGCTGGATCTTCTTTCACCTTGTTGCGTCCAGTGCACACTTCTCTCATTGGTCACTTGTTGCATGTTGTGAAGACATCCTATTGTTATGCTGGATTTTCTTTCACCTTGTTGCGTCCAGTGCACACTTCTCTCATTGGTCACTTGTTGCATGTTGTGAAGACATCCTATTGTTATGCTGGATTTTCTTTCACCTTGTTGCGTCCAGTGCACACTCCTTTCATTGGTCACTTGTTGCATGTTGTGAAGACATCCTATTGTTATGCTGGATTTTCTTTCACCTTGTTGCGTCCAGTGCACACTTCTCTCATTGGTCACCTGTTGCATGTTGTGAAGACATCCTATTGTTATGCTGGATTTTCTTTCACCTTGTTGCGTCCAGTGCACACTCCTTTCATTGGTCACTTGTTGCATGTTGTGAATACATCCTATTGTTATGCTGGATTTTCTTTCACCTTGTTGCGTCCAGTGCACACTTCTGTCATTGGTCACTTGTTGCATGTTGTGAAGACATCCTATTGTTATGCTGGATTTTCTTTCACCTTGTTGCGTCCAGTGCACACTCCTTTCATTGGTCACTTGTTGCATGTTGTGAAGACATCCTATTGTTATGCTGGATTTTCTTTCACCTTGTTGCGTCCAGTGCACACTCCTTTCATTGGTCACTTGTTGCATGTTGTGAAGACATCCTATTGTTATGCTGGATTTTCTTTCACCTTGTTGCGTCCAGTGCACACTTCTCTCATTGGTCACTTGTTGCATGTTGTGAAGACATCCTATTGTTATGCTGGATTTTCTTTCACCTTGTTGCGTCCAGTGCACACTCCTTTCATTGGTCACTTGTTGCATGTTGTGAAGACATCCTATTGTTATGCTGGATTTTCTTTCACCTTGTTGCGTCCAGTGCACACTTCTCTCATTGGTCACTTGTTGCATGTTGTGAAGACATCCTATTGTTATGCTGGATTTTCTTTCACCTTGTTGCGTCCAGTGCACACTCCTTTCATTGGTCACTTGTTGCATGTTGTGAAGACATCCTATTGTTATGCTGGATTTTCTTTCACCTTGTTGCGTCCAGTGCACACTCCTTTCATTGGTCACTTGTTGCATGTTGTGAAGACATCCTATTGTTATGCTGGATTTTCTTTCACCTTGTTGCGTCCAGTGCACACTTCTCTCATTGGTCACTTGTTGCATGTTGTGAAGACATCCTATTGTTATGCTGGATTTTCTTTCACCTTGTTGCGTCCAGTGCACACTCCTTTCATTGGTCACTTGTTGCATGTTGTGAAGACATCCTATTGTTATGCTGGATTTTCTTTCACCTTGTTGCGTCCAGTGCACACTTCTCTCATTGGTCACTTGTTGCATGTTGTGAAGACATCCTATTGTTATGCTGGATTTTCTTTCACCTTGTTGCGTCCAGTGCACACTCCTTTCATTGGTCACTTGTTGCATGTTGTGAAGACATCCTATTGTTATGCTGGATTTTCTTTCACCTTGTTGCGTCCAGTGCACACTTCTCTCATTGGTCACTTGTTGCATGTTGTGAAGACATCCTATTGTTATGCTGGATTTTCTTTCACCTTATTCCGTCCAGTGCACACTCCTTTCATTGGTCACTTGTTGCATGTTGTGAAGACATCCTATTGTTATGCTGGATTTTCTTTCACCTTGTTGCGTCCAGTGCACACTTCTCTCATTGGTCACTTGTTGCATGTTGTGAAGACATCCTATTGTTATGCTGGATTTTCTTTCACCTTGTTGCGTCCAGTGCACACTCCTTTCATTGGTCACTTGTTGCATGTTGTGAAGACATCCTATTGTTATACTGGATCTTCTTTCACCTTGTTGCGTCCAGTGCACACTCCTTTCATTGGTCACCTGTTGCATGTTGTGAAGACATCCTATTGTTATGCTGGATCTTCTTTCACCTTGTTGCGTCCAGTGCACACTCCTTTCATTGGTCACCTGTTGCATGTTGTGAAGACATCCTATTGTTATGCTGGATCTTCTTTCACCTTGTTGCGTCCAGTGCACACTTCTCTCATTGGTCACCTGTTGCATGTTGTGAAGACATCCTATTGTTATGCTGGATCTTCTTTCACCTTGTTGCGTCCAGTGCACACTCCTTTCATTGGTCACTTGTTGCATGTTGTGAAGACATCCTATTGTTATGCTAGATTTTCTTTCACCTTGTTGCGTCCAGTGCACACTTCTCTCATTGGTCACTTGTTGCATGTTGTGAAGACATCCTATTGTTATGCTGGATCTTCTTTCACCTTATTCCGTCCAGTGCACACTTCTCTCATTGGTCACTTGTTGCATGCCAATGCATCCTAATGTCATTCTAAACCGGTTTTAAATCTATCAATCGACCCGTCCACTGCCAGTTTTATATTTCTCCTGTTGTCCATCCGTTACATTGGTTCTGTCACCCTTTTCCATTTCTTCGTGTATTTCTGTAGCGCGTTCAAAAAGCCATCCTAAATGTCACCATGAGCCTGGCTTTTAAATCTTATTAAACATAATATCCATCTAATTCCGAATTCCAAATCCTTCTGACAGCATCTCGTACTATTTAATAATCGTCCCATTTAGGTTGCCTCATCTACCTGAATCATAATTGTTTTTGTTATACGTAATGTTGGTAACACTTAGAGATTTACCGAGGGAACACTAACACTCACATTCCCAGCCATACGCATGTTTCTGCGTAGAAAGTTTGTCCATATTAAAGTAAAAATAAGCAGATAACCCTTTGTTTATTTACTCTCGAAACGTATTAAATCTCACGATACCAACATTAGCGGCCATAAATTCCCGCAAAGGTTTGACGTGTATATTTTGTGTTAATTTATGATTTATTTTTAACCTTTCGTAATGTAGGCGCAATAGTTTCCCGATGTAAATATTAGTTTCTGATCCTATTTTGATTCTTGTTCTAAGAAGCAAGAGTTTGCAATAAAACTTTATTTACTTTGAAATTACGAAGTATTTTTCAGTTTTGTTTAAGGCCCTGAATGTTTCTAAGAACAGAAACTGCTTATTTTGTAGAGTTGTGTGTAACATTTTATTCAAGTAATAGCACTAATGGTAATGCCAGATTGTTAGCCAAGATGGGAGGTAAACGTCATTTAATTCATCATCAGAATCACCAACATTATTGCATTTTGTTACAGGTCAGTTTTTATAACTTCTACCTATTTTGAATGAACGCGTGAAGAAAGCCTAGGTTCCCTAACTGGGTACCCTAACCTTTCAAACTTTTCATTCATTCGGAGCGCTTCGAACTAGCTCAGCCCTCGACTTAGCCACCTGCTCAGTTAATGTTGGATGGGTTCTATATTAAAATGAAGGTTACAGTGTTTGTTGATCATTGTAATAAACGGATTGCAAAAGTTTGGTTTAGTTTACGTAAAGGTGTTATTCCAAAGTTAGGTTTAGTTTACGTAAAGGTGTTATTCCTAAGTTTGGTTTAATTTACGTAAAGGTGTTATTCCTAAGTTTGGTTTAATTTACGTAAAGGTGTTATCCCAAAGTTAGGTTTAGTTTGCTTAAAGGTATTATTCCAAAGTTTCGTTAAATTTATGTAAAGGTGTTATTCCACAATTAAGCTTTAGTCTACGTAAATTTGTTATTCCACTACACTGTCCTCTTGGTGAACGAGATTTGTTTTTCTTTTACAAGCAGAAGATCACAGCTAATGCCTTCCCTCGCGAAAGGATGTTTTGTAGCTATGATAATCATTGCTTAAAGGTAACACAATAGTATAATTGACGAAGCTGTATAAGCACGCTACCAACAAGGCCGGAGAGCAGCTTCCACTTTAAGTAGGTTCTATGAAACCAGAGTGCTTGAAGTGAAAATAAGCCGGGAATACATAACGGCATTGAAAAGAGTCCAGTAACCTAAGCTTTTGGGCGCGGCTACAAAAATAACTGTATTATTAGGAGAGAATTCGCAAACGAATTGGACTGTCGGGGCGACGAGGGAAATACAAGAAATTGAAAAATAGACTCCAATAATGTGAGACATTGCTGATTTATAGAACACGTAAGAGCAGTTGAGGCGTCCACCCTATGAGGAGAAATTAATACCAAAGGAAATATATTAATAATAACCAACAGGATAGTGAGAAACAAAGACGAAACGCAGAAGAGAGGTTTAAAACAGGATCGGTGGAAGGAGAAAGGTGAATGGGCACTTAGGAATGTGATGGCGAGTAGACCCAAGTCCAACCTATGAGGAGAGATAGATACCAAAGGAAATGTATCAATAATAACAACAGGATAGTGAGAAACAAAGACGAAACGCAGAAGAGAGGTTTAAAACAGGATCGGTGGAAGGAGAAAGGTGAATGGGCACTTAGGAATGTGATGGCGAGTAGACCCAAGTCCAACCTATGAGGAGAGATAGATACCAAAGGAAATGTATCAATAATAACCAACAGGATAGTGAGAAACAAAGACGAAACGCAGAAGAGAGGTTTAAAACAGGATCGGTGGAAGGAGAAAGGTGAATGGGCACTTAGGAATGTGATGGCGAGTAGACCCAAGTCCAACCTATGAGGAGAGATAGATACCAAAGGAAATGTATCAATAATAACCAACAGGATAGTGAGAAACAAAGACGAAACGCAGAAGAGAGGTTTAAAACAGGATCGGTGGAAGGAGAAAGGTGAATGGGCACTTAGGAATGTGATGGCGAGTAGACCCAAGTCCAACCTATGAGGAGAGATAGATACCAAAGGAAATGTATCAATAATAACCAACAGGATAGTGAGAAACAAAGACGAAACGCAGAAGAGAGGTTTAAAACAGGATCGGTGGAAGAAGAAAGGAAAATAGGCACTTAGGAATGTGATGGCGAGTAGACCCAAGTCCAACCTATGAGGAGAGATAGATACCAAAGGAAATGTATCAATAATAACCAACAGGATAGTGAGAAACAAAGACGAAACGCAGAAGAGAGGTTTAAAACAGGATCGGTGGAAGGAGAAAGGTGAATGGGCACTTAGGAATGTGATGGCGAGTAGACCCAAGTCCAACCTATGAGGAGAGATAGATACCAAAGGAAATGTATCAATAATAACCAACAGGATAGTGAGAAACAAAGACGAAACGCAGAAGAGAGGTTTAAAACAGGATCGGTGGAAGAAGAAAGGAAAATAGGCACTTAGGAATGTGATGGCGAGTAGACCCAAGTCCAACCTATGAGGAGAGATAGATACCAAAGGAAATGTATCAATAATAACCAACAGGATAGTGAGAAACAAAGACGAAACGCAGAAGAGAGGTTTAAAACAGGATCGGTGGAAGGAGAAAGGTGAATGGGCACTTAGGAATGTGATGGCGAGTAGACCCAAGTCCAACCTATGAGGAGAGATAGATACCAAAGGAAATGTATCAATAATAACCAACAGGATAGTGAGAAACAAAGACGAAACGCAGAAGAGAGGTTTAAAACAGGATCGGTGGAAGGAGAAAGGTGAATGGGCACTTAGGAATGTGATGGCGAGTAGACCCAAGTCCAACCTATGAGGAGAGATAGATACCAAAGGAAATGTATCAATAATAACCAACAGGATAGTGAGAAACAAAGACGAAACGCAGAAGAGAGGTTTAAAACAGGATCGGTGGAAGGAGAAAGGTGAATGGGCACTTAGGAATGTGATGGCGAGTAGACCCAAGTCCAACCTATGAGGAGAGATAGATACCAAAGGAAATGTATCAATAATAACCAACAGGATAGTGAGAAACAAAGACGAAACGCAGAAGAGAGGTTTAAAACAGGATCGGTGGAAGGAGAAAGGTGAATGGGCACTTAGGAATGTGATGGCGAGTAGACCCAAGTCCAACCTATGAGGAGAGATAGATACCAAAGGAAATGTATCAATAATAACCAACAGGATAGTGAGAAACAAAGACGAAACGCAGAAGAGAGGTTTAAAACAGGATCGGTGGAAGAAGAAAGGAAAATAGGCACTTAGGAATGTGATGGCGAGTAGACCCAAGTCCAACCTATGAGGAGAGATAGATACCAAAGGAAATGTATCAATAATAACCAACAGGATAGTGAGAAACAAAGACGAAACGCAGAAGAGAGGTTTAAAACAGGATCGGTGGAAGGAGAAAGGTGAATGGGCACTTAGGAATGTGATGGCGAGTAGACCCAAGTCCAACCTATGAGGAGAGATAGATACCAAAGGAAATGTATCAATAATAACCAACAGGATAGTGAGAAACAAAGACGAAACGCAGAAGAGAGGTTTAAAACAGGATCAGTGGAAGGAGAAAGGTGAATGGGCACTTAGGAATGTGATGGCGAGTAGACCCAAGTCCAACCTATGAGGAGAGATAGATACCAAAGGAAATGTATCAATAATAACCAACAGGATAGTGAGAAACAAAGACGAAACGCAGAAGAGAGGTTTAAAACAGGATCGGTGGAAGGAGAAAGGTGAATGGGCACTTAGGAATGTGATGGCGAGTAGACCCAAGTCCAACCTATGAGGAGAGATAGATACCAAAGGAAATGTATCAATAATAACCAACAGGATAGTGAGAAACAAAGACGAAACGCAGAAGAGAGGTTTAAAACAGGATCGGTGGAAGGAGAAAGGTGAATGGGCACTTAGGAATGTGATGGCGAGTAGACCCAAGTCCAACCTATGAGGAGAGATAGATACCAAAGGAAATGTATCAATAATAACCAACAGGATAGTGAGAAACAAAGACGAAACGCAGAAGAGAGGTTTAAAACAGGATCGGTGGAAGGAGAAAGGTGAATGGGCACTTAGGAATGTGATGGCGAGTAGACCCAAGTCCAACCTATGAGGAGAGATAGATACCAAAGGAAATGTATCAATAATAACCAACAGGATAGTGAGAAACAAAGACGAAACGCAGAAGAGAGGTTTAAAACAGGATCGGTGGAAGGAGAAAGGTGAATGGGCACTTAGGAATGTGATGGCGAGTAGACCCAAGTCCAACCTATGAGGAGAGATAGATACCAAAGGAAATGTATCAATAATAACCAACAGGATAGTGAGAAACAAAGACGAAACGCAGAAGAGAGGTTTAAAACAGGATCGGTGGAAGAAGAAAGGAAAATAGGCACTTAGGAATGTGATGGCGAGTAGACCCAAGTCCAACCTATGAGGAGAGATAGATACCAAAGGAAATGTATCAATAATAACCAACAGGATAGTGAGAAACAAAGACGAAACGCAGAAGAGAGGTTTAAAACAGGATCGGTGGAAGGAGAAAGGTGAATGGGCACTTAGGAATGTGATGGCGAGTAGACCCAAGTCCAACCTATGAGGAGAGATAGATACCAAAGGAAATGTATCAATAATAACCAACAGGATAGTGAGAAACAAAGACGAAACGCAGAAGAGAGGTTTAAAACAGGATCGGTGGAAGGAGAAAGGTGAATAGGCACTTAGGAATGTGATGGCGAGTAGAGTCTTGGGAATGAGAGGTTACAAAGCGCAATACTTGTACATAGACCTACGATAAGCTTTGGTAACACATATTACTACTTTCGCTCTAAAGTCTGTGAAATTATACTTAATTTTATACATTTGAGTATATTTTTTGCCTATCCTAACATTAAAATATTTTTTTTGTTGACGCGTTTCGGTTTAACTCCATTATCAACATTTTTAATACAATAGTAGGCCTACTAAAGTACTTAGTGAACTTCTGTTTAAAGTTATTTGAGAATGAAGATAATACAAAACGCGTCAACAACAAAAAAATAATCTTTTAAAATTTTTTTTAAACTTTGAGCATAAAAACTAAAATGTACACAAATATTCCTAACTGAAGTAAATCTGATCATATTAAAAACTTCATTTCTTATTTTGTTATAGAGCGTTTTGCAAATGTGTTGAAGTTGTGGCAACACTGAGCTGCCAAAGCTTTCTACAATAAAAAGGAAGAATATACCAAAACTTAAGTAAAATTATTAAGTAGGGAACAAGAAAACTGTGCTCTAATCAATCATAATTTTGTATAATGCTACGATTATATTCATATATGCCGGTTGGACTATTATTGTTTTCAGTAACCTTAACATTATTTCTAACAATTTTTTTTGCCAATTATTATTCATAAAACCTATTTTTAAAGAGTTCGTTTAGACTCTAAAGTGTGTTAGTTATCTCGATTGTCCCGACCGTAGCTAATCCGAATTACTTGGTTGATCAGAGTTCTGTGTGAATGGAAAAGAAAACTAGCTACCTATTGTCGCAAGAATTTTAATTGTCTAAAATGTTTCATTTCGTCGTGATATTTATCTGAGTATCTGAAATAAAATTGTAGCTCTATAGGCTTATTTAAATGCGTTTTATGTAAAGCAAGGCCAAGTTGTCTGGTGGCCGCATTAAGTGGTTTTATGTCAAGGGTTGGGGTGGACATACAGACAAAGTAGAAAACTGTGTTGCCGTTTTTTAGTGGACGAACCCGGGTCGAATACAGTTTGTTCTCTAATAAAAGTTATATAGTAATAGAAATATTATATTTCATATGCATAGTTGTATATAAACGTTTTATTATTGCAGATACATTGTGAACATTTCTCAACATTACAACTTTTTTCTAACGCGATACTCTTTTATAGCATTATTTTTTGTATCGCTTTCGTCAATAACAAGAGCCTCTTGTGAGTCGAGCAACAATATTACACAGCGTCTTGATGAGAGGGGGGGGGGGTCCGACACATCCACTGTGCCTAGACTCAGACAGGGTTAGTCAGCTGCTTGGCGAACTCCCGTCTCTTGCTACATCTCGCGCAAACATCTATTTTGCAATATTGTAGACGGAGTTAAATAACATTAATTCTTAAAAAAATTTATTGTAACAATGACGAGCAATTATGCGTCTCTTATAATGCAAGTATATTGATTATGAAATACTGTTCATGTAATAGTAAATTATGTTTTAAAAAGAGAGAGAGCTCATTGCTCGACCGCAACACCGCAAACCTGTTCGTTTTCAAGCTGAGGAAGCTATCTAGGCGGTACTAACCTTATATTGTCAGTGGCTGAAACTATCGACAATGATCGTCAATATATTGATCATATTCTGTAGAAATGCATTCTCCTATTCCATCCCAATGTCCACAACGTAACACGAGCTACGTGCGCTATTGATTTAGGCATATACAGAAAGTAAACATTGCTCATGCTGGCAAATAGCAGTCTTACTTTTAGCCTTCGTTTTTGTTCTTTTGTAAATAAAAGTCTTCTTAATAAGGAGCGCCAATACACGCTCTCCCAAAGCTCTGACACATATGCTTCTATCTTAAGTTTGCCCCTTTCCAGCATTTAGTCATATTGTTCCCACAGGCTTTTATCATGTAACATTTAGTTCCTCTGTACGCATAGGTTTTTTTATGTAACATTTAGTCCCTATGTACGCATAGGTATTGCGATGTAGCATTTAGTACCTCTGTACGCATAGGTTTTGTGATGTAACATTTAGTCCCTATGTACGCATAGGTTTTACGATGTAGCATTTAGTCCCTATGTACACATAGGTATTATAATGTAGCATTAAGTCTGTCTGTACGCATAGGTTTTGCGATGTAGCATTTAGTCCCTATGTAGGCATAGGTTTTGCGATGTAGCATTTAGTCCCTATGTACGAATAGGTTTTTGATGTAACATTTAGTCCCTATGTACGCATAGGTATTGCGATGTAGCATTTAGTCTCTCTGTACGCATAGGTTTTGTGATGTAACATTTAGTCCCTATGTACGCATAGGTTTTACGATGTAGCATTTAGTCCCTATGTACACATAGGTATTATAATGTAGCATTAAGTCTGTCTGTACGCATAGGTTTTGCGATGTAGCATTTAGTCCCTATGTACGCATAGGTTTTGCGATGTAGCATTTAGTCCCTATGTACGAATAGGTTTTTGATGTAACATTTAGTCCCTATGTACGCATAGGTATTGCGATGTAGCATTTAGTACCTCTGTACGCATAGGTTTTGTGATGTAACATTTAGTCCCTATGTACGCATAGGTTTTACGATGTAGCATTTAGTCCTTATGTACACATAGGTATTATAATGTAGCATTAAGTCTCTCTGTACGCATAGGTTTTGCGATGTAGCATTTAGTCCCTCTGTACGCATAGGTTTTGCGATGTAGCATTTAGTCCCTATGTACGAATAGGTTTTGCGATGTAGCATTTAGTTCCTCTGTACGCATAGGTTTTTGATGTAACATTTAGTCCCTATGTACGCATAGGTATTGCGATGTAGCATTTAGTACCTCTGTACGCATAGGTTTTGTGATGTAACATTTAGTCCCTATGTACGCATAGGTTTTACGATGTAGCATTTAGTCCCTATGTACACATAGGTATTATAATGTAGCATTAAGTCTCTCTGTACGCATAGGTTTTGCGATGTAGCATTTAGTCCCTCTGTACGCATAGGTTTTGCGATGTAGCATTTAGTCCCTATGTACGAATAGGTTTTGCGATGTAGAATTTAGTCCCTCTGTACGCATAGGTTTTGTGATATAGCATTTATTCCAACTGTCCACGTAGGTTTTGCGATGTAGCATTTAGTCCCTATGTACGCATAGGTTTTGCGATGTAGCATTTAGTCCCTATGTACGCATAGGTTTTGCGATGTAGCATTTAGTCCCTCTGTACGCATAGGTTTTGCGATGTAGCATTTAGTCCCTATGTACGAATAGGTTTTGCGATGTAGCATTTAGTCCCTCTGTACGCATAGGTATTGCGATGTAACATTTAGTCCCTTAGTACGCGTAGGTTTTGCACTGCTTTTCCAATACAATTACTTTCTGATCTCATGCGCTTTAACGGCACTTTGTTCTGTATATCGACACTGAATGATTAACAGTCGCTTGTTATTTATATCCACCGGCGAAGGTTTGAAATCACGCCAATTAGGTTAGACTAGAGGGTTTCTTGTTGTCGAGCGTGTAATACTAAATTACCCGTAATCACGAGGTTTAAAGGTTTGGCCAACAACGATTAACATGAAATTTTTCCTCAGTCCTTCTAGTTTCCTCTGAAAGTGAACTTAGAAAATAGCCATGAAATTTCTTTAACAAGAACAGTCTGTTAGATGAGGACCAAAATACTGTCGGCTAGAGAGGTTTGTACTTGCTACACTCGTGACAGAGATGGTTCGCAGAATAATACATTTAAATCTTTACATTTGAAACCTTGTGGATTGTTTGTTGCCATAGTTTATCTTTTTTTATTATTAAATTAATTCTTTTAGTTCCACCCTCTATCTTGTTCAAATTTGCAATCGTTAAAAAAAATACTTTTATTCATCCCCTGAAGTTCAAATATATGTTTTTAAACGTCTAGTGGATGACACGTGATGTTAATACAGTTTTTTTTCAAATAGTAATTCATTAATTTAATAATTTTAGTATTGTATGAGCGAAAAACGTTTCACAAAAGGGGGAATTTATGCAATATAGCATTTCGCCCCGTTTGGCTTAAATAAATAATAACAGGATCTCATGATACAGCTGATATGTTATAGGCTATGTGGTAGAACAGCTGTTTCAACTCATTGGGTTGTTACTTTATTTACATTAATTGTAATTATATAATAAAAAGTAACTAAAATAAAAAAATGTTGTTGCTCTAAGTACGGAATTGACTTTTTTATCATATTTTTTATTAAGCTTTTGCCACAGTAAGTAAATTATCGTGTATTTTGGTAATTATTTCTTAGGCTACCGCATCTACTGATACAGCAGCCATACAATTGAATCGCCTTACACTTACAACGAAATAAACCTATTAAGTCTATTCAAAATAATACAATTTATCAACATACATAGAAAACGTAATTTAAAGTTATTATATCTTCTAAAATCAGTCTTTATTTTTAGTTTTAGAATAAAAGTAAGATGATGTGGGAGTTGCGATTATTGTCTCGCTCGGTAATCGGGTTTATCAGATCACGGAGCAACATATGAACGAATGCGAACGAAAACATCGCGTTGGAAACGGTTCATTTCGCGCTACGGCGGGTTTTACGATCCGTCAGCTTCCGTTACGCTTCCATTACGCAAGCCACCTGAAATGCTTCATTAATCAATGACTGCCCCTGAAGTCAAGTCGTTCCGTTGTTCCTCGGCGCGGCGTTTACAGCCTCATCGCAGCAATGTGCAATGCATTACGGCCCTATTCCAACAAAGAGGCTGTTTATAATCGCACCCGACACTTCCAAATAAAGCGATCCGTGTAGGCCGGCGTCGACGATTACGTCGTTTGGATTGTAAGTCAAACCAATTTGACAGCATTGAAAATGGGTCAAGTTGTCTGCTTTCGATTGCTATGGTAGTAACACTAATATGCTCAGATGCGTCTTGTTAAGCTATCTTTCTGCTTCTCCCTCCTTCCCTCGATGTTTCTCCACTTCTCTCGGTTTCTCAGTATCATCCTATATCCGCTTCCCACCTTCCTTACGTTTGTTTTCTCTCTTTTTTTAATCCCGTCTTCTCTTCTTCCTATCCCTTTCTATTTTCTCTTATTTTCTTCCCTCTTCCTGCTTCAATCATGTCCTAATTCTTCCCTTTTATTTCTCTTCCTTTTCTATCTCCTTAAAGTTTCTCGGGTGTTCTTTTCTTCTTTGTTTTTGTTTGATTCCTATTGCCTTTTCCTCCTACTTTAAGTTTCTTTTCTTCTTCCATACGTTTCTATCGCCTTCTCTATCTGAATCTTATCATCTTTCTCCCTCCTCTCTTTCTCTATCTCTGCTCCTCTCTCTTTCTCTCTCCCTCTATAAATTTTTTACACCTTTCCCGGCAGTATTTCATCCTCCACTTATTACTCATCATCTATCTCTGTTATTACATTTGTATATTTTATTGGTCTTCTCCTTTCTCGTAAAATGTATTATAGCTTTGATAATTACTGTTATAAAAGAACTTTTATTTACCTATACGTTTGTATCAACCCATCCACTGTATTTCTTCTCTTGTATTCCCTCACGTTCTTTCTCATAACACTTGACCCTTTCATGTTTGTCCTTATATAGTCATGTCTGTGTATCTTTTTTAGCTGGCTTTTTCATATCTTCATACTATTTGTTATTACTGGTGTTGATTGGTTTTTAGAAATTCGATAAATAATAAAAATCGTATTTAAATCCCCCACACAAACAGTTTCATCAACAAACCAAATAAAACACAAATGTTCTTATTGGTAATTCAGGTTTTACTAAAGGCGTAGTTAAATGGAGGATTTTTACTATTTAGTAAAAAAAAATACCTTTAGGACGCTTTTTCGAACAATTTGTTTCTAGAGGTATTTTCTTTTTTTATTGTAGCAATATAATTTCATATTTTTTCTTAATTAAAAGTTTTACAAATTTAGAAGCAAATTATTCGCAAAACTACCCGTCTCAGAAAGGATCTGGATATAAACCTTAGTATGAAATAATGCGGCAACAACTTTTTACTACAAACGAGATAGTAGTTTTAACTCCGCTCTTATTAGGTTTGAGGTTAAAGCGTGGAGCATTAGCTTTTGTTTGACTGGGGTTCGCTATTGCACGCTTCACGGCAGAAGGCTATTCATTATTTTATAATTCAGTTTCTCTTTAAAACAGCAACTTTGTCGACTACTGCTTTATGATTGCTACCTTTAACTAGCATTTTACCGACTATAAATTATTCACAATCACAAACTTAATTGGTTATTTAATTAGTGTTGCGAACGTTTACTAGCCATTAGTGCAGTGTGTTGACGGTTCGATTAGTATCGATGTGTTTTCGGTGAAGTGGACGTCGATATGAAGTGGAGTCAAGTGACAGTGTTGGTTATAGAGTCGAACGCGATGGAGTACTAGCCATGTTGCGTGATCGCAGGAAGTCGCTGACTTTGGACCGCCACAAAACTCCGCCCTTGGATAGGCTCAACCAGAAGGCTGAGAGACGAGGCAGTTTCGCAGCTCCCAGTAGTACCTCGTCCTCCCAACCTTCCGCTGGCTCCTCTAACAGTCTTCACCCGTCTTCTGCTGACCATACTCCTTTCAAGCACGAACGAAGGGGAAGCCTAGTGCAGAGGTAAACAGTATGTTTTTGTGATTGTCTTTGTTATTTTTGTAAAACTTTATGTGTTATTGTTGTAAAACTTTATGTGTAAAGTGTTGTCTATGCTTGTTTACCTTATAATAATGACTTACGTTTATACCAAGAATACGGTTTAGGGTTTCCATGGGGGATTTAAGTGCAAAGGAGGTAACGCGGTAAGCACGACGGTTCAATCACACATCGTAGAAACCCTTTTTCTTTAGTTTAGTTATCCTGGAGGCTGGAAAAGCTCCTAGATATTCTTGGGCGCTGCCGGGGGTCAAATCGTGGACCATTAGATTCGTAGTTCAGTGCCATCCCCACTATATCTATCACCGCAACTAAAGATTCAGTCTTATATAAAGATCTAAAGGGTCGTTTTGTAATGCATCCTGGACATTGTAACAATATTTGTTCGCTGCGTATATATTTTTACTTTCAGTCTGTTCACAATGTTACATTCCCGAAGTACTTTAATCAGAGTGGACTGATTATCTTTGTAGAAACTTAAATATATAAGCAATCACATCTCAATATAGTTTTATTGACTGTCCATGCAACGATTTTAAAACTGTTATTTAAAATATTATATATATTTCAAACACATTGTTTATGTATATTTAAGTATTACTTGTTCACCACTGTAGTTCCACCTTTTCATCACTGTGTTCCTACTTGTTCACCACTATATTCCCCACTTGTCCATCACTGTATTACCACTTGTTCACTGTATTTCCACTTGTTCACCACTGTATTCTCACTTGTTCACTGTATTCCCACTTGTTCACCACTATATTCCCCACTTGTCCATCACTGTATTACCACTTGTTCACTGTATTCCCACTTGTTCACCACTGTATTCCCACTTGTTCATCACTGTATTCTCACTTGTTCACTGTATTCCCACTTTTCCATCACTGTATTACCACTTGTTCACTGTATTCCCACTTGTTCACCACTGTATTCCCACTTGTTCACCACTGTATTCTCACTTGTTCACTGTATTCCCACTTGTTCACCACTGTATTCCCACTTGTTCACCACTATATTCCCCACTTGTCCATCACTGTATTACCACTTGTTCACTGTATTCCCACTTGTTCATCACTGTATTCTCACTTGTTCACTGTATTCCCACTTGTTCACCACTGTATTCCCACTTGTTCACCACTATATTCCCCACTTGTCCATCACTGTATTACCACTTGTTCACTGTATTCCCACTTGTTCATCACTGTATTCTCACTTGTTCACTGTATTCCCACTTGTTCACCACTGTATTCCCACTTGTTCACCACTATATTCCCCACTTGTCCATCACTGTATTACCACTTGTTCACTGTATTCCCACTTGTTCACCACTGTATTCCCACTTGTTCGCCACTGTATTCCCACTTGTTCATCACTGTATTCTCACTTGTTCACTGTATTCCCACTTTTCCATCACTGTATTACCACTTGTTCACTGTATTCCCACTTGTTCACCACTGTATTCCCACTTGTTCACCACTGTATTCCCACTTGTTCACCACTGTATTCCCACTTGTTCACCACTATATTCCCCACTTGTCCATCACTGTATTACCACTTGTTCACTGTATTCCCACTTGTTCGCCACTGTATTCCCACTTGTTCACCACTGTATTCCCACTTGTTCACCACTGTATTCCCACTTGTTCACCACTATATTCCCCACTTGTCCATCACTGTATTACCACTTGTTCACTGTATTCCCACTTGTTCATCACTGTATTCTCACTTGTTCACTGTATTCCCACTTGTTCACCACTGTATTCTCACTTGTTCACTGTATTCCCACTTGTTCACCACTGTATTCCCACTTGTTCACTGTATTCCCACTTGTCCATCACTGTATTCCCACTTGTTCGCCACTGTATTCCCATTTGTTCATCACTGTATACCCACTTGTTCACCACTGTATTCCCACTTGTTCATCACTGTATTCCCACTTGTTCACCACTGTATTCCCACTTGTTCACCACTGTATTCCCACTTGTTCATCACTGTATTCCCACTTGTTCACCACTGTATTCCCACTTGTTCGCCACTGTATTCCCACTTGTTCATCACTGTATTCTCACTTGTTCACTGTATTCCCACTTTTCCATCACTGTATTACCACTTGTTCACTGTATTCCCACTTGTTCACCACTGTATTCCCACTTGTTCGCCACTGTATTCCCACTTGTTCATCACTGTATTCCCACTTGTTCATCACTGTATTCCCCTTGTTTTTTTTTGTATAAGGTACAGTTACAATAGTCTACCAGTTATTGTGACAGCCTGCCAGTAAGGAATTTGTTATTAGTCAAGGACTGCATGTTGGGCATGACACCTGAGACTGTCTGAGATCAGTCGTGTCCCTGTTCGTAGCTTCCTGGAGGAGACGACTAGGCAGCGATTCAGCTGTCATTCCACCCTAAAAACTTTCAAATATCTTTCTAATTTTAATTCTACTATGCAAGTAATGTAAATATTTTTTAATCATTTTTCTTTTGTTTTTTCACAAAAGCACCAAAGAACGTCCGTTAGATGTGAGCAAATTCAAAGGTCGACCTGAGGACGTATCGCTCTCTTACTTACATTTGTCGGGTGAAATGAATACGGCTGCAATATTGAGTAAATCGTTGATTGAAAACCCCTTCACCACCGATTAAAGCCACCTTTTCCCAACTGTCTTCCATTCTTCTATCGACTACTTCCATTTTTCATTTCTAGAAACGTTTCCCAAACCGAATTAAGGCGCTTTAAAGTTTCTCCGCTTATATTCTCCAGAAACAAAACCATTATAGTGAGCGTTGCTTACTATATCCGTAACTTTTGAAAAACATTATCAGAGCATCTCATCGCCGAATGTTACCCATTTGTTTTGCCCTTCTCTCCAGCGGCTTGTAAATTTACTTTGTTTGTTGTAGTAAACCTAAAAATAGGAGGAAAATTCAGTGATTATAAAATGGCAAATGTTGATTCTGGCTTTACATTTAGAAATGCTAAAACCATTGTGTACTTTAAATTATCGCCATTTTACAATACTGCCTGTGTGACAACAATTAAACCTAACCTAAAACAACATTCCGATGGCAATTACTTCTCTAAACAAAGTAGTTGGACTCGTGGAAACGTTCAAGCGATTGCCTCTAAATGGCCATTGTTGAGCTAATTGGTCTTTACAAACTTTACTTAACTACTGCAATTACAACTTTGTACTAAGGTGAACTGGTGTCAGGATAATATGTGAAAACCCGCCGCTATGTTTCCCTGTAGCTAGAGCCTCGACATGTGCAGTAATGGTCGTGTCCCCGCATTACTTTGCTGCTTTAGGACGTGCAACAAGAACTTTTGCTCTCGCGTCCGTCTCTTCCTCTTCCTCGTCGGGTCTGGTGTCTAGTTATTTTGCTTTCCTGTGAATCTTCGTCGATCCTTACCTGGACATCCATCCATAAATGTGGGAAGTTTATCGAACACCCAGCGGAGTTTCAACTACCCCCACGAATCTGACATGATACGCGGAAATCTTCCACTCAAATGTCAGCGCCAGCCCTCCCTCGGGGCTTCGTGTCATGACCTCATCGTGGACCAGTGTAAGAGCCCGAAAGATTTCCTATAGGGCATCTACGACGAGGTGCATGCGCGTGTGTGTGTTCATATCATTGGAAATCTGCAGTCATTGGGGATATGCGTCACTAACATGGCTTGCTTTGAGCCGTGAAAAAACGTTTTTCGTTAAAAAATCGTTTACCTCTTATATTATTATATATATATATATATATATATATATATATATATATATATATTAATCACTTAAACAATAGTTTATGACTATCCGAACTTTAAATTTAGTAAATTTGTTAAAACTTACTGAGACAGAACGTTTTCGATCTCTATATGCCAATCTTCATCAGTGTCTTCTGCTTAGAGATGTCGGGTCAAGCGGTGACGGTTTTAAAGGTAGGTTTTCGATAGTATGTGTGATTTGTATTGTGTTTGTTCGTTTAATATGTTTGTACTTTGAGTGTCTGTAAATTTCATATTGTTCTTGTGTATTGAGATGTGGTCCTTTTTTGTTGTGTACGATATATATATATATAAATATAAAATACGTTTTCTTGTTTAATATGTTGTTTTAATATATATATATATATATATATATATATATATATATATATATATATATATATAGTACAAATAACTGAAATATTATTTCAGTACAAATATCGATTAATTTAATTAAATAATACGATATTGCTTAAAATATAGGAAATTGTATTTGAAAATTATTTAAACATACTCTTCAAATAACCTCTCAGTTAAAACTGAAACAGCTGTTGCCGACAGGCTTTCGGAAATTTTCGTGATAATTTAGTACATAAAAAGCTTCATAGCCGTGTAAAATATATAGATGGTCTATGTAATGTAATGGATGTTTGTAGTGGTTTGGTTTGATACGATAGACTTATCTCTTAGCAGGTGGTGTGAATGAGTGAATGAATGAGAAATATTAATTGTATAGGTAATAGTGATGTAAGTAATAAAGTAGTTTGTAATGTTAAATATCCATTTAAAAAAATTTTCGCAGTTTGTTTTAACTAACAAAATATTGATCTAGTTTTCATGGTTATAAAAAAATTGCTGAAAACGCTCTCTCTCTCTCTCTCTCTCTCTCTCTCTCTCTCTCTCTCTCTCTCTCTCTGTAAATGAGAAGCACGGAGAGCGAAATAATCGTGCAGAGTTCTCCTTTTCATAGAATCCATCACTTTTCCCGTCTCGGAACTTTGTAACGCTAACGGTTACATAGATCCCGGCAAATGAATGTGACGTAGATAAGAGTCTCGGAACTTTGTAACTTTGTAACGATAACGGTTACATAGATCCCGGCAAATGAATGCGACGTCGATAAGAGTCTCGGAACTTTGTAACGCTAACGGTTACATAGATCCCGGCAAATAAATGCGACGTCGATAAGAGTCTCGGAACTTTGTAACGCTAACGGTTACATAGATCCCGGTAAATGAATGTGACGTCGATAGAGTCTCGGAACTTTGTAACGCTAACGGTTACATAGATCCCGGCAAATGAATGTGACGTCGACAGAGTCTCGGAACTTTGTAACGCTAACGGTTACATAGATCCCGGCAAATGAATGTGACGTCGATAGAGTCTCGGAACTTTGTAACGCTAACGGTTACATAGATCCCGGCAAATGAATGTGACGTCGATAAGAGTCTCGGAACTTTGTAACTTTGTAACGCTAACGGTTACATAGATCCCGGCAAATGAATGTAACGTCGATAAGAGTCTCGGAACTTTGTAACGCTAACGGTTACATAGATCCCGGCAAATGAATGTGACGTCGATAAGAGTCTCGGAACTTTGTAACGCTAACGGTTACATAGATCCCGGCAAATGAATGTGACGTCGATAAGAGTCTCGGAACTTTGTAACGCTAACGGTTACATAGATCCCGGCAAATGAATGTGACGTCGATAGAGTCTCGGAACTTTGTAACGCTAACGGTTACATAGATCCCGGCAAATGAATGTGACGTCGATAAGAGTCTCGGAACTTTGTAACGCTAACGGTTACATAGATCCCGGCAAATGAATGTGACGTCGATAAGAGTCTCGGAACTTTGTAACGCTAACGGTTACATAGATCCCGGCAAATGAATGTGACGTCGATAGAGTGTCGGAACTTTGTAACGCTAACGGTTACATAGATCCCGGCAAATGAATGTGACGTTGATAGAGTCTCGGAACCTTGTAACGCTAACGGTTACATAGATCCCGGCAAATGAATGTGACGTCGATAAGAGTCTCGGAATGTCTGTACCGCCGTGGATACATCGGACCGCAATAAATCTATTCAGCTCCAATCTACCGTATTGTGAAGAAATTGCATCCATACCTACTAGATTTTGCAATAAAGTCGTTGATTATATTTGCAACTTTAAAACACTATCCTCGTAATGGTCTTTCCTCTACATTAATATTAATTCAGAATTCAATTTTCACCATTTCGAAATGTGTTGATTAAATAATAGTTTTCTGTTCCCCCTTCCCCTTTTTGCTCCTTCTTTTGCTTCAACGTAAAACAAACGTGTTTTATAACGCTGACAGCTTCCTCCTTTCCCCTGTCTTTTTCCTATATCTTTTTTGCTTTAAGGGTTTTATATTGTTCTGTTTTCCTCTTTCCCCTCCTTCTGTCGCTATAAGTTTTTATAACGAATAGCTTTCAGTTCCCCCCCTCGTTTCCCTTTTCCCTGTGTTACCTGACCAATAGGTATCTGTTTTGCTTTTTTCTTTTTTCTTTATTTTCTCCATTTAGGACAATCGGCCTAGGGAGCTTCAACTAACTCATCACAGCCCCTCTTTTTGTAGCTTTAAGGCGATCGAAGTCAAAGAGGTGTTTATCCTTGAGCAGAATCCATTCTTAATCGAATGAATTCTTCTTTCCTTTCAGCGGTTTTAATCGAATTATTGGTCCTATTTCCGAATTATTCATTTTCCCTCCACATACCAAACCTGAGGAGCTCCATATTGTCTTGCTGGAAATAAGCTGCCATATTAAGTATTCAGAAAGAGAATGTCTCGTTGCTCTGAGTCATTTGCTTTTTTATAAATTGTTTGTATATGTTTTGAACAATTAACTTTTTCAGTTTATGAGATTATCTCATTTAACTCTAAACCTAGAGGATCCCGAATTATATCAATTACTTTGTATAAACCACGGTACATAGATTAAGATTTCTCTGTAACATTACTCTAAATACCGTGGTATAAACTATCTTTTCTGTAAACCAGAAATGTTTCCCGTTTCCGTTTCCTCAACTCAAAACGCCCACGCTTGCAGTATGTTTTTATTCGTTTACATTGTTCAAGTGATTTTGTTCAGTTTACAAAAGCTGTAATTGCCGATAGAATCTGAGGACAGTTTTAATTAAAATTTGTGCCGATTGCAGCCGTTCTGCGCTGTTTTGATTGCCTATGCGCTACCTGTTGGAGACGCAGTGTAACTACATTCAGCTAACCTTTTGTTGTTAGTAACAGTATAATACAATAATAAAAAAGAATTTATTTCAATAAATTATGATGCTTACATTCTGTATACTCCATGAACAGAAATAAGTCATATTGTAATATAAAATAATTAGCTCACCAGTTAGTTGGCAATTAAATCAACTAAAAACAGTTGTTTTCTTTTTGTTTTAATTAAGTCTACTTACGACTGTAAGTAATCGAAACATTCAGTTGTTTTTTCTTGTAAATTGTTTTCACAATCGCGCATGTATACTGTAAGGGGAAGATATGCATTTTCATGTGCAAAGGAAATAAATCTCACATAAAAATTAAACTTCTTATTTTTATTAATATTATTTTATGTTTTTCCAAACACTTCAAACAAATGATGTTTTCCTTTAGACAGTGTTAACGTCTGCACCCACAGCCAATCATTATAATCTGTGGATTTCGCCAACTCATGGAAAAGTTTTTAATGATATTTTCTTTTTGCTATGAATTGAAATACTTTTCTAGACGATCTTTTTCTGTTTTTTTTAATTGCATTTACATCCAGTCCCATTGTTAAAAGCAAAGGTATTTACGGTGAAGCTCTGACTTTCGCTCTGAAACAAAATACTTCATTAAAGTTTTCCCAAGTTATATGGATGGAGTTTTTAGTGCAACAGATGTATATTGCCCTACAAGCATGCATAGCCTTGTAAGGGTACTGTAAACTCTTGGCTCTTTAAAAGCAGCTGATACAGTGCAGCCAACTTCTGAAACTAATGCCACAACATTTTGCTGACATTGTAAAGGGCGCATAGTTACCTTGGCTGAAGAAAAGGATATAACGCTTTGCATTGAAGGCTAACTCGCCTTTGACCAGAGCATAAAGGTTCGGACGAGTTCAGCAAACCACTCAGTTACCAGGAAATCTCTCTGTAGCTTAGAACTTGTCATTCTATTGAACACGTGTATATTTACACTTTTCTATTCTTCTTAGAATTGCATTAATTTTTACTGTAATTATTACAAGCCTACTTGATTTGTCAGTGGAATGAAATTGTTTTGTTTTCTGTTTTACTTCAAACACAAATAAAGTATAAATATTAAAATTTTTAAAACTTTATTTCCGATAACAAAATCTAAACTTAAATCTATAGCTGCCATTGTTGGTAATAGAAATAAACTAAATTATTAAAAGTTAACGAAATTTGACCCTGTAAAAACATAAAAACAAGGGAACAAAAGATTTGGGCCAAGGCTGGCGTCGAGTGTAAAGCAGTTTATTTTGACGTTGATTGCCAGTATTTTACAGTTAGGTTAGGTTTAGTTAACCTTGACAAAACACATCTGTGTTGGTCCTGCAGCCTCTGATTTCAACACTCGAGAACACACGTTAAGGGTTATACTAGGCGGTTGTTTGAATGAATACACTGACTGAAAAACAATTGCTTTGGAATTAGTTTCTCGTTATTGTTGGCAATGGGATGTTTTGATTACAGCAGTTGTTGCGGTATTTATGCGTCTGTCGCTGATTTGACCTCTTCAGTAGCCAATCATTTGTTACAAGAAAAAGCGTTTGGAAAATAATTTTGCTATGAGAAATATACGATTTATTTGGTCATTTGTTTAAAGTTAAACAAATCTGTTCCGTAAATTTCTTATTTAAAGAAATCTGCATAAAAAGGGCTTATTTCGAATGGCTACTGCTTTATACGTCCTTTATAAATAAACTATATTAACCCCATTTCCTTTTTTATTTGTGACTTCATTTTTATTTGTGACTTCATTTTTATTTGTGGCTTCATTTAGTGCTTTGTAATTTTCTCTTCTCTCGAAATCACAATTGACTATTTTAATCGTAAATGTTCTTCAAGAATTAAAAATTGACTTCAGTCGTATTAAATTCCTTCAGGAGTAGCGTGCTGTCAAATGTTGTCGTATTTGCTGTTGTATTCTTTGCAATTGGTGTTTAACAAATTTGTTACTCAATGTTAAAAAGAGAAACGGAAAAACACGGGATGAGGCTAACTTGGTTGCACAGTGTGAACGAAAATAGATCGCAGATGCAGGGCAGCGTTCAAGTGCCCAAGTTGGAAATAACACCGCTAGGGCTATAAAGCATTTGTACCAAGGTAGTTTTTTCTAAGGTGGAAGAAAGCAAATCTGTTATCACCTGTTGGATACTTGGAAAGGAAGTTACATTGTGGGTATGATTTCGTTAGGAACTCCTGGCCTGGAGATTAGGAAGAATCCATCCAAAGTAAATTTACTCTAGGGGTTATTGATGGGGGTCAGGTAGGAAGGCCATGAAGCTCTCAAGGTATAGGACGTAGGGGAAATCGTGACTTGCTTGGGTAGGTTTACTTGCCAGAAATACAACTATATTCTACCGGGGCCATAGGGAGCATATTTAGTCAACCCTCCTTTTGTATGTAAGGGGAAGTTTCGATTGGCAATGGTGGTTCTTTAGAAAATGCTTGCCCTCTATTGGCCCATACGCTGCACAGGCCTTGTAACAAGACAAATAACGCTAATTGTGTATAATATATATATAGTGTCACCTTTAATTGTTTACAGATTTACATACGTTGCTTAAAAGTACACTCCAAACAAGAAAACAGAAGTCTAAATGGCGTAAACCAGAAGTAAGGTTAGAACATAATACAAACGCAAATCTATATAAATACCCCTTTATAGCTCCATTTCACACTACAACAAATTACTTTATAGCTATTTTTATAATACACCAACAAAATAGAAAGTTAGGTCAGGTTAGACTTTATTGCGCATAACATAATGTTATTCCAAGACGTAAAGAAATAAACTAGTTTAATCCGAGAAGGGTTTAGTTTACAAAGAAACAATTATATTTTTTATAACCAGATCCATCCTGATCTTTGTAGTTATTTTTATACAGCTATATTGCAACAAAAATCCACTTCGCCTTAGCGCGATGTAAGTTGTATTTGTAAATTTAGGTTATGTTTGTACTTTTCGAATTTTAACCATTTTTTAGTTTGGTCATTTATAATGGCTTTTTATCTTTTAGAATGTATTTTCAGTTAACATTTAGAAAAATAGAAAATACAATCTATTTAGAAATAGAAACATAGAGATGATGCCACACACACACACACACACACACACACATATATATATATATATATATATATATATATATATATATATATATATATATATATATGTATGTATTACGTTATCCATTGTTTTTCCGTTGCACTGACTTTATGAAGTTAATATATTACTATTGTAAGTAGTTTTATCCACCATTAAGTGCAATGATTTTACCTTGAGTGATGAGGCGCCTTTCGGTCACTTGACCATTGTCGAATCACTGATTACTTTTTCTCAATTTTTCTGGTGCGGATCTTCGGTCCGTCGTGTTGGTAATTCAACACGACGGACCGAAGAATATATATATATATATATATATATATATATATATATATATATATATATATATATATATATATATATATATATATATATATAATATTCCTGATGATGTTGGTACTGTTAGCCAACGAAAAGCTTTGAATTGTAAATTCAATTATAATTCTTGTATTTGTATTTTGACTTAGTCCATTATTAATACACAAGAATACATATTGCGATATTTATATATATATATATATATATATATATATATTTATTTATTTATTTATTTATATATATATATATATATATATATATATTTATATATTTCTAATATATATACAGTATATAGATTTGTGTAATATAGCCGCGTAGATTTGTATTGACTGACGACATTTATATGGTGATACATTCCGCCATCGTGGAAGTACCAGCCGGCCTTACCAGGCCACAAGGTCAAGTCTATTGGAGACGATTCCGTGTTTAGGTAGTTAGGCCTACATGCACGAAGTATGTGATCCCGGAAGTAAACCGGACACATTATCTTAGTCTTATTCCCTTGATTGGTGTAAGCTATGTTTACACGTCCCCTTACACATAGACAAGACGTGTAAATGTTTTGCAAACGCTTACCAGGCTATGCAGCTCCAAACTGACTTCGTAAAGTTTGTCTTTATATTAAAACTTTAGTAATTTTGTTTAAATATTAAGATTGCTTTTTAAACAAATTAAATAACACTGAAGCTATTTGTGTTTTGCAATTGCTAACATTTTGATGCCTCATTTTAATCGTGAAAACAAGAAAACGGCTGATATCGTCGGCTGGGCTTTAACATTTATTTTATTTTTATTTTACTTTTTAACAAGTGTTTTAAATTTACAATTTGCAAAATCTCTCAAAATTTAAGAACTATCAATATTAAAATCTTTTTTTTTAACTCGTTAAACCTATTTTAAATTTAATACAAAAATAATTTTTAATACATAAATGTAATTTTAATAAAATAATATAACTTTTAGTATTAAAAAGAACGCGCTCAACAAGTCCCAATTGGTTAATATTGTATGAGGAGTGTAACGTCCTGTTTTACCATCCTTCCTCAGCTGTTATGGACAATTGATATTGAAAATTTTCTGATTCTTTAAATAGTATTTTCTGATTCTTGATTGTTTCTTATAGCCTAATTATTCGTAAAAAACATTGTGATTATTAAGATTTGTTGATTAATTCTGATGGTTAATAGCACGAAAAAAATATCGATAAATTCACGTTTTATTTCAAGTTTCTGATAGGCTAATTGCACGAGAAAAATATTGAAAGATTTAGGTTTTGTTGGTTGTTTCTGATAGCCTAATTGCACGAGAAAAATATTGAAAGATTTAGGTTTTGTTGATTGTTTTTTATAGCCTAATTGCACGAGAAAAATATTGAAAGATTTAGGTTTTGTTGATTGTTTTTGATAGGCTAATTGCACGAAAAAATATTGAAAGATTTAGGTTTTGTTGATTGTTTTTGATAGGCTAATTGCACGAAAAAATATTGAAAGATTTAGGTTTTGTTGATTGTTTTTGATAGCCTAATTGCACGAGAAAAATATTGAAAGATTTAGGTTTTGTTGATTGTTTTTGATAGGCTAATTGCACGAAAAGATTTTTGAAAGATTTAGGTTTTGTTGATTGTTTTTGATAGGCTAATTGCACGAAAAAATATTGAAAGATTTAGGTTTTGTTGATTGTTTTTGATAGGCTAATTGCACGAAAAAATATTGAAAGATTTAGGTTTTGTTGATTGTTTTTGATAGGCTAATTGCACGAAAAAATATTGAAAGATTTAGGTTTTGTTGATTGTTTTTTATAGCCTAATTGCACGAGAAAAATATTGAAAGATTTAGGTTTTGTTGATTGTTTTTGATAGGCTAATTGCACGAAAAACCATTGAAAGATTTTTGTTTTCTTGATTGTTTTTAATAAGCTAATTTTATTAAAAAACATTTAAAGATTTAAGTTTTTTTGATTGTTTTTAATAAGGTAATTCTATCAAAAAATATTGAAAGATTTAAGTTTTGTTGATTGCTTTTGATTAGCAAATTGCACGAAAAAAATATTGAAAGATTTAGGTTTTGTTGATTGTTTTTGATAGGCTAATTGCACGACAAAAAATATTGAAAGATTTAGGTTTTGTTGATTGTTTTTGATAGGCTAATTGCACGAAAAAATTATGAAAGATTTAGGTTTTGTTGATTGTTTTTGATAGGCTAATTGCACGAAAAAATATTGAAAGATTTAGGTTTTGTTGATTGTTTTTGATAGGCTAATTGCACGAAAAAATATTGAAAGATTTAAGTTTTGTTGATTGTTTTTGATAGGCTAATTGCACGAAAAAATATTGAAAGATTTAGGTTTTGTTGATTGTTTTTGATAGGCTAATTGCACGAAAAAATATTGAAAGATTTAGGTTTTGTTGATTGTTTTTGATAGGCTAATTGCACGAAAAAATATTGAAAGATTTAGGTTTTGTTGATTGTTTTTGATAGGCTAATTGCACGAGAAAAATATTGAAAGATTTAGGTTTTGTTGATTGTTTTTGATAGGCTAATTGCACGAAAAAATATTGAAAGATTTAGGTTTTGTTGATTGTTTTTGATAGGCTAATTGCACGAAAAAATATTGAAAGATTTAGGTTTTGTTGATTGTTTTTGATAGGCTAATTGCACGAAAAAATATTGAAAGATTTAGGTTTTGTTGATTGTTTATGATAGGCTAATTGCACGAGAAAAATATTGAAAGATTTAGGTTTTGTTGATTGTTTTTGATAGGCTAATTGCACGAAAAAATATTGAAAGATTTAGGTTTTGTTGATTGTTTTTGATAGGCTAATTGCACGAAAAAATATTGAAAGATTTAGGTTTTGTTGATTGTTTTTGATAGGCTAATTGCACGAAAAAATATTGAAAGATTTAAGTTTTGTTGATTGTTTTTGATAGGCTAATTGCACGAAAAAATATTGAAAGATTTAGGTTTTGTTGATTGTTTTTGATAGGCTAATTGCACGAAAAAATATTGAAAGATTTAGGTTTTGTTGATTGTTTTTGATAGGCTAATTGCACGAAAAAATATTGAAAGATTTAGGTTTTGTTGATTGTTTTTGATAGGCTAATTGCACGAAAAAATATTGAAAGATTTAGGTTTTGTTGATTGTTTTTGATAGGCTAATTGCACGAAAAAATATTGAAAGATTTAGGTTTTGTTGATTGTTTTTGATAGGCTAATTGCACGAAAAAATATTGAAAGATTTAGGTTTTGTTGATTGTTTTTGATAGGCTAATTGCACGAAAAAATATTGAAAGATTTAGGTTTTGTTGATTGTTTATGATAGGCTAATTGCACGAGAAAAATATTGAAAGATTTAGGTTTTGTTGATTGTTTTTGATAGGCTAATTGCACGAAAAAATATTGAAAGATTTAGGTTTTGTTGATTGTGTTTGATAGGCTAATTGCACGAAAAAATATTGAAAGATTTAGGTTTTGCTGATTGTTTTTGATAGGCTAATTGCACGAAAAAATATTGAAAGATTTAGGTTTTGTTGATTGTTTATGATAGGCTAATTGCACGAAAAAATATTGAAAGATTTAGGTTTTGTTGGTTGTTTTTGATAGGCTAATTGCACGAGAAAAATATTGAAAGATTTAGGTTTTGTTGATTGTTTTTGATAGGCTAATTGCACGAGAAAAATATTGAAAGATTTAGGTTTTGTTGATTGTTTTTGATAGGCTAATTGCACGAGAAAAATATTGAAAGATTTAGGTTTTGTTGATTGTTTTTGATAGCCTAATTGCACGAGAAAAATATTGAAAGATTTAGGTTTTGTTGATTGTTTTTGATAGGCTAATTGCACGAAAATTCATTGAAAGATTTTTGTTTTATTGATTGTTTTTAATAAGCTAATTTTATTAAAAAATATTGAAAGATTTAAGTTTTGTTGATTGCTTTTGATTAGCAAATTGCACGAAAAAAACATTGTAAGGTTTTGGTTTTGTTGATTGTTTTTGATAGCCTAATTTTATGAAAAAATTTTAAAAATAATAAATATATCAAATCCTTAGAGCCACATTTTCTGAATAAACTTTGTATTTTTTGTTTGTTTGGGGTTTATTAATGTACACGTCTTTACTCCCCAGTTTTGCACTTGCATGGTCAGTTAGTCAGCGATTATATTTTTTTGTTTTATATAATTTTTTGTACTCGATTGTTTATACAATATACAACAAGGTTTTGACAGTTGTCAATGATTATTCTTTTCTCTGTGTTGTCAACGTTGTTTGGCAGTCGTTAATTGTTTCTTATTATTTTTGAAATGTGCGCTGTTTGTCTTTTCAAAGCAAACTGTTTATTTTCGCTAGCTTCCTCTTTCAATTTTATTTGCGTGTCGTTTTGTCTTCATTACATTTTTCTAAAATATTCCGTAGAACATATTTCCAAGATGTAAATTTCAGCTGTACACGAAACACAGTTGAGCATGTGAAAGTCCGTAAATAGAATCAGCGAAGTCTATTTATAGCGAGAAGAGGGCGAGAGAAGAGGAAAGTACAGACTCTAAGTGTGAATGAGGCCTTCGTGCGCGTGTTTTGTGTTTGTGTAGTGTTCGACCCGAGTGATATCATCATTTGACCTTTAAAGGCATGTCGGTGTGGAAACTTACCATATTGCCTAGTGCCTATTGCAATGCGACTCGCCGAGCGCCGAGTTTTAACGAATTTAGCCGATTCTCTGTAGACAAAGGTGTTTTTGTAACTTGTAGCCATCAAGTTTTGTTGATTCAGTTGTAACTTATTTCTTAAAACATACGCGTTTCATGGAAGTAATTTAAATCCATTTATACATTTTAAAATCTAATTGTCATTACTATAAAAACGTTCATAATAACACGCAAAAACATTACAGGTCTAACAGTCTTGGGAACGGAATCAGACGTGTATATAAACAGTTGCAATAGTTACATTTTTTCAGAAGAAATAACAGGCCTGAATTCGGGCATTTGAAAGAAATATATTTTTATTAAATAAATCAACTTTACTTAATTGAAGTTGCATGATGTAATCATCTTGAATTCAGTGATTAAACTAATTTTAAAAATACTTAACTAAGTGAATACGTAATTGCTTACTTGCTGACGCGTTTCAAAACAAGTATTTTTTAAATTAGTTTACCTAATTAATGTTGAGGTATTTTTCGTTTGTAAGAAATCCCATTTGATAATAGACGGTAATTGATAAAAATACCTTTTACAAAGATAAAAGATAAAGTTACCTTTTACTATTTTTGTTCCAGCAAACAAGAATCATTAAAATTTCAGACCATCCGTCGGGCTTGTCAATATGATATCGACTTATTTCCCCACTAACTTAATAAATATGGCGATATATGCAAACGCGTGAACCTATGTCATTAGTCATCCAAACGTAATCAAGTGCGATGTCGGATATATTTATTTCATTTGCAAATGTAATTTCATTTTGTTTATGCTATTGAATAATTAAGTTTTTAATAATACTGTCAATTTGTGATGAGTGTTGTAGCATATGCAATGATTGACGCGCGCCGCCATTACAGCTGCGTTTTCAAACTGGACAAAAGGGTGGGAAACTTTTAAACGAAACATTTAGTTCAATGACAGGGTTTGACTGGCTAAAATTCCGTGTCCATAAGTGTTTTTAAAAAAGACCAGGCTTTCTGGAAAAAAAGTGTAATAGGGACAAAAATTCCTTTAGTCATTTTGTTGCCTTTTGAATTTATTTTTTAATAAAGGTGGTGCGAAAATTACTGTTGCCTTTATTTTATTTTTCAAAATTCATTTTAAACAAAATTACACTAAGGAAGTTTAAGCTATGAAATATGGAAGTCATTTCAGTTTAAATACTTATTAATATTTGCTTTTTTCTTTTTCCATGTTTGTAATATTAAATTTTTATAATAGGCCTACTTTGTCTTCAAACATTAATTTTATAAAATTTGTTAACTGTAGCGGAGGTAATTAATTTCTGTATCGCACGATTTTAAGTTTATTATAACTCCAAATTTTCAAGTAATGCAAGGAAAACTTTTAGATTAATAAACAATCTTTGAAGACAAACATTCCTAAAATAGTTTCAAGAAGAAAACACAAATAACTTTCAATGAATTTGTTCGTGCCTATATTAATAAAGTGTAAATTTTGTTAGAAGGGTTTACGAAGTTTTGTTTGTTGTTAGTAAATTTTAAAAGTATTTAATAATATTTTAAACTGTTGAATACGATTTTAATTAAGAGAAAAATACAACATCTATGATGGAAGAGAAAGCAAGCCATCTTGGCTGGAGGGGTGGGGTTTGTTGTGGTGAATTATGAATGTGATTAGGGTAAAGCTTCCATCTCCCGGGAAGTAATCGCGCACGTTGAGTCGTTCCTCAAAGTAAACTCAAGATGGCCTCAATAATCTTCAGAGAAATGTTTATGTTAACAAGATTTGTTTCGCGAAATGAAGTTCACTTCGGTGACGTGCGCTAGGTGAAGACAGATGGGAAAGACGTTTCATCTTGAACTAGAGTAATTTTCGTGGAACGTTTTCACTTAGGGATTCGTCTATATAAAGGACCTATCTGGTTGCGCCATCAAGTTGAAAAAAACTTCCTGGACATTTTTCAAATGCAATATGCGTTAGGCGTTATGAAGCAAATTGAGCAGTTTAAATAAACCCAAATCATAGAATATTTTGGGTTCAAAGATGACAGTATATGCAACCATTTGGTTTTGCTGAGTTCTTCTCTGGCTTCATTTCACTGATAGGAATTGAGTTGGTATCGAAGTGATGCCTTTTTCATTTATAATCTGTTTTATAGCCATCGATTACTAGGCATTTTTTTGTGTTTCTGTCTTTATTGAGAAGATGTTTGTGATTTAATAAAAAAATCGGCTACAACCGGAATTGATATTGTGGGTGTAATTAGTAACATATAAGCTAACGTTGCTTGTGTCTAGTAGAATTTTGTTTTTTATGTTATTAGAGCTGCTATGACGTATTTCGAGACAAGTAGGGTAATGTTAAACACTGAAACAATTATCAACGAAATTAGTAGGCGATTTTATCGGCAAATGCCAGAGCGAAATCCCAAAGGCCGTGGATGAAATTCGCCTACAGAAATTTACCGATCCGCTCGTTTATAGACTCAACAAAGAAAACTGCATTCATGACGTCACCATCTTGTAATATCAAACCGTAGAAATTGCGTTCTGTCCTGGTATTTGGCGACATAGATTCCAGTCGTGTTGGCGTAGCAATTTGGCAGCGACGTTGCCACATCTCCGATGCTGTTTTTATCAAAATGAAAGGCGTCACTGTATCGACGATCGTCATTTTCATTTATGAAACGTACTGGAGTACTGTTGCCCTTTCATATGGCCTATCCTGTAGGATAATATTTTTAAATAAATAGCAGTGCCTAAGAGAAAAGTAAAGCAAATTGAATGTTTTTTTTATATATTTGTAAATTTGTATGTCTGCCGATGCTTTCAAATTCATTGCCGTGTATATAATTACTTTTACGAAGGGATGAGTGCCTGGTAGATTCGGGTGGGATCGGGTAGGATTACGTTAGTTGTTTAGGTGGAGGCGGGTCAGGTTTTACATGCGTAGAGTTCAACTTATTCGCTTTCGATCCTTTGGAGATTTTGGGTTCGCCATCGTGGATATTATCGTCTGCGATGAATAAGAAAGGATTGTGAGTATGCGGAGGCTTTAGGTGAGGTCAAGCCACAGGTAGAGGATGTAGGAGGTCATGACATCGAGAAGCACCAGTAGGTACCTGGACTAGACGTCCTCTCCATCGGGGCCAGGTAGCACGAAGGAAAGGAAAGCGCATAGAAGCTCCCTGGTAGTGGGGTTAGGGGACAGTCGCGTACCCGAAGTGGAGCGAAGAGAGCTGACCATGAGGTATCCACTACCAAGCCATAATTGCCACATACTTACGTAGTACTAGGGATATGGTATGCAATCGGGTTGTCGAAGCGCCTATGACAGTAGAGAGGTCCGTCCCTTTAAAGTGCTGTCCCTCACACGACTTGCTTGAGTAGCGTAACCCGTTTTGCGGGAACATTCGACGAATTAGGAAGAAAATTGAACTTAACCTTCTGAGCCGCAGTTTTTACTGTAACAGTTTAAATAATATAACATAACGCCACAATAATAGTCATAAACTATTGTTTAATAAGATTCACCGAACCTAATGGACTACAAAATTCAAGAATATTTAGTAATAATAATGTCATATTATATAAGAATAATATAAATCACAAAGGTAAAAGTCAAAATAGTAAACTCAAAATCTCACCAAAAATTTGTGTTTAATAAACAAACGCACTAGTTCACAAAAGACTAGTTTCGGCGACGAAGTCGCCTTCTTTATTGCTTAGCTACTGAGGGGTAGTAGCCAAGCACTGAGGAAGGCGACATCGTCGTCTGTTGTGAACTAGTGTTTGTTTATTAAAAACTAATTTTTTGTGAGATTTTGAGTTTACTATTTTGACTTTTACCTTTGTGAATAGTTCTCACGCTAAAGTCTAAATAACTAAATAATATAAATAACATTAAGTATGTTATTGTAGGCCTTAGTTACGTTTGGATAACTTATAGATTTGTCATTGCCTATTCTACGCGATGAAGGCTGGTGAATGCCTTCGCGCAGTCAGCAGCCTATCCTGCGTCACTCTCCAAGTCTACCCATGATGCAATGCTAATGCTGTCAGTAGCTTATCCTGCGTCACTCTCCAAGTCTACCCATGATGCAATGCTAATGCTGTCAGTAGCCTATCCTGCGTCACACTCCAAGTCTACCCATGATGCAATGCTAATGCTGTCAGTAGTCTATCCTGCGTCACACTCCAAGTCTACCCATGATGCAATGCTAATGCGGTCAGTAGTCTATCCTGCGTCACACTCCAAGTCTACCCATGATGCAATGCTAATGCGGTCAGTAGTCTATCCTGCGTCACACTCCAAGTCTACCCATGATGCAATGCTAATGCGGTCAGTAGTCTATCCTGCGTCACACTCCAAGTCTACCCATGATGCAATGCTAATGCGGTCAGTAGCCTATCCTGCGTCACACTCCAAGTCTACCCATGATGCAATGCTAATGCGGTCAGTAGCCTATCCTGCGTCACGCTCCAAGTCTACCCATGATGCAATGCTAATGCGGTCAGTAGCCTATCCTGCGTCACGCTCCAAGTTTACCCATGATGCAATGCTAATGCGGTCAGTAGCCTATCCTGCGTCACACTCCAAGTCTACCCATGATGCAATGCTAATGCGGTCAGTAGCCTATCCTGCGTCACGCTCCAAGTCTACCCATGATGCAATGCTAATGCGGTCAGTAGCCTATCCTGCGTCACGCTCCAAGTCTACCCATGATGCAATGCTAATGCGGTCAGTAGCCTATCCTGCGTCACACTCCAAGTCTACCCATGATGCAATGCTAATGCGGTCAGTAGCCTATCCTGCGTCACGCTCCAAGTTTACCCATGATGCAATGCTAATGCTGTCAGTAGCCTATCCTGCGTCACACTCCAAATCTACCCATGATGCAATGCTAATGCGGTCAGTAGCCTATCCTGCGTCACACTCCAAGTCTACCCATGATGCAATGCTAATGCGGTCAGTAGCCTATCCTGCGTCACGCTCCAAGTCTACCCATGATGCAATGCTAATGCGGTCAGTAGCCTATCCTGCGTCACACTCCAAGTCTACCCATGATGCAATGCTAATGCGGTCAGTAGCCTATCCTGCGTCACACTCCAAGTCTACCCATGATGCAATGCTAATGCGGTTTGTAGCCTATCCTGCGTCACGCTCCAAGTCTACCCATGATGCAATGCTAATGCGGTCTACTTTCCTTATCTTGATAATTTTCCTAAACATTTATTTTTAAATGAAATTTTGTTTGGATCATTAAGATAAACGTTAGTTACAAGCACAGTATATGGAGTAGAGTGCTTCGTATATTTGTGGATGCTTTGGCCGCTCTCACTGTGCGGTTGTAGAAAAGCATTGCAGCTTTCACATTACATGGCAAAAGCCATTTAGCCTCCACCACTATCCACAGCACAGATGGCGACTTCGTTCAGGGCACGTGAACCAATGCACGTGTTCATACTATTCGGATTTTAACAGTTCGATAATTTTTCCGCACTGTGTGAAAGCAGAAGCACGTTTTGCTGTTGAAGAAGGCGTACAATAAAAACGAGTTGTATGATAGAATGTTCACAGATAAACACGTCTATTTTATGAATATTCTGGTAGTTTTAGAATTTCTCTGTTTTTTTTTTAAATTTTGGAAGGTTATTCTTGTCAGTGGGAAGATTTGTTGTTACCCTATAAATATTTAGACGTCATCTACCTCTTGTGGAGGACTAAATCTTGATTTTACTATCTAAAAGTAGATTTGCTTGGCCAGAGGTGTACCAGACAGACTCGCATGGGCAAGTGTAGGAACTCTGGCCATGAAGGCATTGTGTATTTATTTCTTCTTGCCACATTCGTCTAGACGATCACAGCCTAAACTCCAAACAAATAAATCCAATGTCAGTTCGTTCCTCAGTCACGTAGGAGAGATTTTACAGTGCGTTTTTCTAAGACGTTAGTTGAGTCAGTTAACATCGGTTTTATAACGCCGAGCACTCCTATTAATTATTCGCGGAAGTGTAGAAGCACGTTTGTGAGATCTTGTGTACGTGCTTCTGTGCGCTCAGCCACGTCTCTTGTATACCACATTACGGTACTTAGAGAGAAGCAGAAAGGGGGATAACTAAGGTGGTTTGTTGACACGGCCTGTTTGATCAATCACAACACTGGCCAGGGTAATTGGCGGAATAGTTTTGCTGGTCCCGCTTTGTCTCAGACGGCAACGGTACTTAGAGAGAAGCAGAAAGGGGGATAACTTAGGTGGTTTGTTGACACGGCCTGTTTGATCAACCACAACTCTGGCCAGGGTAATTGGCGGAATAGTTTTGCTGGTCCCGCTTTATCTCAGACGGCAACGGTACTTAGAGAGAAGCAGAAAGGGGGATAACTTAGGTGGTTTGTTGACACGGCCTGTTTGATCAATCATAACACTGGCCAGGGTAATTGGCGGAATAGTTTTGCTGGTCCCGCTTTGTCTCAGACGGCAACGGTACTTAGAGAGAAGCAGAAAGGGGGATAACTTAGGTGGTTTGTTGACACGGCCTGTTTGATCAATCATAACACTGGCCAGGGTAATTGGCGGAATAGTTTTGCTGGTCCCGCTTTATCTCAGACGGCAACGGTACTTAGAGAGAAGCAGAAAGGGGGATAACTTAGGTGGTTTGTTGACACGGCCTGTTTGATCAATCACAACACTGGCCAGGGTAATTGGCGGAATAGTTTTGCTGGTCCCGCTTTGTCTCAGACGGTAACGGTACTTAAAGAGAAGCAGAAAGGAGGATAAACTTAGGTGGTTTGTTGACACGGCCTGTTTGATCAATCACAACACTGGCCAGGGTAATTGGCGGAATAGTTTTGCTGGTCCCGCTTTGTCTCAGACGGCAACGGTACTTAGAGAGAAGCAGAAAGGGGGATAACTTAGGTGGTTTGTTGACACGGCCTGTTTGATCAATCATAACACTGGCCAGGGTAATTGGCGGAATAGTTTTGCTGGTCCCGCTTTATCTCAGACGGCAACGGTACTTAGAGAGAAGCAGAAAGGGGGATAACTTAGGTGGTTTGTTGACACGGCCTGTTTGATCAATCACAACACTGGCCAGGGTAATTGGCGGAATAGTTTTGCTGGTCCCGCTTTGTCTCAGACGGTAACGGTACTTAAAGAGAAGCAGAAAGGAGGATAAACTTAGGTGGTTTGTTGACACGGCCTGTTTGATCAATCACAACACTGGCTAGGGTAATTGGCGGAATAGTTTTGCTGGTCCCGCTTTGTCTCAGACGGCAAATGGAAATGTACAACTAAATTAATAATAACAGATGAATAACTAAAATTATTTATAAAAAGAATAATAAACCGTCATTGGGTGCGTGGTGCAGACAGTAACATGTAAAGTGGTATGTTACTAAACATCGCCTTATACGTCTTATAAATATTAAAAATAAATAGAATATAAGAAAACGTGAGTTAACCATTGGCGGGGAGGGGGAGGGAGCGTTCCCAGCCCAAATACCGTCTCTGCTGTTATTGGGACATTCACACGTTAGACTAATGAGGACTGTGAAGCAGTGAAAACAACTAACTGCCGCGCTCTTCTGTCTCTTTGAGGCTATTTTGGAATATCTACGTTAATTTTGGATGTTCTGTTACGTATGGAGGCTTTATATACCCCATTGACAACTAAATGTGAATTAGTTTTGTTTCTTTTTCGAATTAAGTGGTCAGTTTCATTCAACTGTCTTTTTATTTTATTAAAATTGAGAAAAGTAAGTTATGTCAAACCGAATTTACCACACTCCCACTCACGCGCCGGATATAGATCAAAGTGTCTGTTATATATATATATATATATATATATATATATATATATATATATATATATGCAACTGAGATTATTCATATAACATAATTATTTATTAATTTTAGAAGAATTATTATTAAAATTTTTATTAATTTCAATAAAAATTTATAAATAATTCTTGTATTTGAATAACCGGTTGTTTTTGATTATTGTACAAGAAAACATATTATATATATATATATATATATATATATATATATATATATATATAAATGTATTTAAACTGTGATTGAATTTTCGATTTCCGCTTTTATTTATATTTATACTCTTTAACATTTATTATATGTCACTTACTGAAAACGTATTGGCGCTTACTTTCTTGTCCAACGAAGACGGCCGTTTCGGGAGATTGGCTATTACGGTCTGAGTTGATAAACATCTCCCGACACAGCCGTCCTCTTGTGACAGAAAAGGAAGTATTCCTAAAGACGTGTTGCAAAGACATACTATGTGAAAGTATATAAGTATGCTGTATATAAGATATTTTCTCTCAAAACCGTCCAAGTAGATTTTAAGGGAAATACTTTTTTGTATAAAAGATCGCCTTTATCAAACTTATGTTTGTACTTAAAAGTTTACCCGTCTAATAACAACATTGTGCAAACACTCTCTCACAGACACAGTGTATGTTACCCCTTACGTTGCAATCCCAGAATATATATACTCTAATAAAATAAATAAATTATAATCATTTTAAAAGAAATTAATTTTTTCCTACATACATAGCTTCAATTGCGAAAAACATACGGTTTTAAAAGGACACAATTTTCTAAAGGAAAAGTATCATTATTTATTGTTTAAACAGACCCAGTAAACGATCGCTGTTGGGAGATACGGTCTAGTTTTGACATTTCTGACTGCACGCATCAGTCAGCGGAAGGTCAGGCTTTTTGGCACGACATACTTGCCTGGCCTCAGTGGGTGTATGCCAACTCTGTCGGCTTACTTACAACGCCGAACACAGATGGAGCGAGAATATTAGTGTGTCAACGGGTGGCCAGTGTTTCGGTGGTGTTTCTTTTCTTTTCAGTTTCGTGTGTTGCAGTGGCTTTTTATTGTTGGTTTTGTAAGAAAAATGATTATGTTTTTATGTGCACAGATTAAATTTAGAAAGATTGAAGTCGTACGTGACACACTTGCAGTGCTATGATGTGGGGTTTTTCTTAAGCTTAGTGTTTTGTTTAGTTTAGGTTATCCGCTCACAGATTACAGAATGTCCGTTGCTTATCTAATTTTAAGATGATAAGCTGAGTGTTTCCTGATTAAGTAATCAATGATATTATTTTTAATAACTTGGAAGTGATTCATTGTGGTTAATTATCACGATGATGCTCTTATATAAGAAGCTTTTGTGCTTAGACGAATATGTAACATTTAGTTTCAAATAATGCAAAAACTTTTACAGTCGAGTTTATCCATTCAAACTACCTACTTAGGTTTAAATCTGCGGTAAATTATATTATCGCGTTTAAGAAATTCAAACAATATTTTCTAATAAAATTATTTAAAAGTATTTTAAAGGTAAAAATTTTAAAAACAAATACAATTAGAGATATCGTGTGGTAATTTCCTTATTTATTTTAATATTATAAATACCTTCTTATAAATATTTCTCATAAAATTTTACTTCTTTTTTTAAAATTCTTGTTTACTTCCGCTTAATTTTATAACGTATAACGACGTATATTTAAATGCCTTGTATTGGTTTGGTGACAGATTTTGGAAACGAATGAAGTTGTTTTATTCCTTAATGCAGGACAAAACCTTCGCTTTTAACTATTCGCTCTCGTAATTCAGCATTGATTAGTAAACTGATTGTTAACAGATGTTTACATTTGTAACTTATGCGCAAAACTCCGCTTGAGGTTTTAACTTGTTCACAAAAAAGAACTTTCTTAAAAACAAATCGATAAATCAGATATAATATAATACTTTGTACTTAAAAAAATTCTCTGTCATTCTGTCTTGGTTCCTTCTAATTTCATGTATAGTATTGTGTAGCGTGCCCTGTTGTTATAGGTTGTTAATTAAACTATTTCAACAAAAAACTGAGAAAATCTCGAAAAAATATTTTTATTGACGGTTTATGAATCAGACTTCCGTAGGAAATTTTGTGGTTTTGGTTCCGTACGATTTAGTTGTGAGAAGGTTAGTACGGTTGCACTGTGACAGTATTGGGTGTCACGCGTCACTATCGTTATATGGAAAATCAAGTGCGTAGAGAAATACAATGTTTTGTGTAATCGGCGTTACTGAGAACAGCTGATCAAACTAACCAAGGTCATGAAGGATGAAATCATGCCAATGTGTGGGCACGGGTTGAGGTTAGGTTAGGTATGGGTCTGTGCGAGTCCCATTATGTCTTCTTCCCCACCCTCACCGTCTACCTCTGGAAACACTATCAAGAACGTATTCAACGGAGTACAGACGCAGGCGACCAGGTAAATATGTAACTTTAGCGGCAAGTTTTTGCTTAACGATCTCGAGCGCTGAACATTCTCGAGCTGGTTTTAGTCAAAGGAATTCCAATTTGATGCAAGCGCCTTTTAAGTTTCATTCGTGACTATGATGAAGCAGTAAATTGAGTTACCTCGTATAGTTTCAGAATGTTATATGTGCAAAACAATTTTTTTTCATTTTAATGATTTTGAAACGTCTATTGTTCTAAGTTTATAATTAATTATTAGCTTAGTTTTAAAATTATATATTATTTTTTTTCAAATGTATACAGCTAAAGAAAAAAATGTTTTTTTTGTATAAAACGAGGTGGTTATGGTTATATTTAGAGACAAGGTGTTATTTCATTTATAAAGTTGTGTAGATTTATGTTGTACTGATATCGAGTTTTATTTATTTACAATAATGTAGATAATAATTTAATTATGACTGTAAATTAATTTGGCACTTTTATCTAATTAGTCAGTTTTGCTTATTCTATTTTGCTTAATTTTTTTTATGACCCCGCAATTTATAAATATTGTAGGAAATGGATAACGTAACTATATTACACAATCGTCCATACGGATGAAGTTTGATTACGAAGGGGGCGGGGCACATCCTTTAAAGCTAACTAGGAAATGCAGTACTCATCAGTAATGTCCTCTTTAAAGGTCCCCTAACACTTTTGTAGAGGCCTCATTTTATTCCTGAGTTTTATTGGCATTTTTACTGCAACTAAAAGTATTATTTGTCTTTAGTATTTTCGTCAAAACTTCAGACACTGGCAACAACATTTTATAACATTCTTTTTTACTAACCATATTGGCATACGTGTTAAACAATTCCAGCCACTTTACAATCTCTTTTAATTATATGCAAACAGCTGTTATGCTCATAAAAGTAAAAGCTTTTGTAATTTAAAACAAATTAAATTAAGATGAGTACATAAAAAAATTGAGACTTTATACTGTATATTTGTGTTTTTTTTAACTAATATAAATTTTATGAAGAATTGTATGAAATTTAAATAGAGGTGTAAAAATAGTTTATTTGAAAAACATATTTTTCTTTAAATTTTCATCATCCTTTAATTCTTGGAAAGAAAATGACAGGCTAATCATTGCAGAGAACAAGTCATTTTGATTTTATATTTTAAAATAGTGGTGGCCTATTAAAACTGGAATTTTTTTGCATATAACTTTTCATAAAAATTATGTAGTACTAAGATTTAAATATATTATTTACGTACAGCCTACAAAATTCCAATTTTTTCGTTCAACCACTAGTAAACCTTTTTTCCATTTTGTACAACTAGATCTTTCAATAATAAATCTTTTCCCCTCTTGGTCTCTCTTTTGCAGTTTATAATACAACTTTAACACTTGAATAAGGGAATTAAAATTAAAACCTGTTACCATCCTAAACATGAACTCATGGTACCATGGTTGCCTAAATGTAGGTATTTTAATAAACAATAGTTGTTTATAAATATAATTTAGGATTTCTTTATTTTAATTGCTAATCCCACCAGTGAACTTTTTTATTAAATTCTTATATCTCTCCCTTGAAGTATTTTTCTGTTTAGTGTGTTTTAATTTCTTCTAATAAAAAAATTATTTCAGTTCTATTATACATTGTATAGTTATAAGGGATCCGACAAAGGGTATTTTTGTAATTTAATTTCAAACAACAATTTTACCCTATTTGGTATGGTGTATTTAGGATGTTTTGAGTGGCAAAGCTTTGTCCTCCTCGTTTTTCTTTTTCAAAACTTCTAAAAATATACAATATCAAGAGAACAGTGGTACAATATATTACAATAAAAATATTGAAAAGAACCCCAATACCACAAAAATAATAAAAAGTAACAAATAAAACAAGTTACTTAAGATCAAACCCTTATGTACATTTCGATGACCATGTCATCATCATCAGAGGGTCTTGTTACAAAACACAACCTAGCACACAAGAAGTTACAAACTAGAATGATCATTCTAGTTTGTAACTTCTTGTGTGCTAGGTTGTGTTTTGTAACAAGACCCTCTGATGATGATGACATGGTCATCGAAATGTACATAAGGGTTTGATCTTAAGTAACTTGTTTTATTTGTTATTTTTGATTATTTTTGTGGTATTGGGGTTCTTTTCAATATTTTTATTGTTCTAAAAATATATTTAAATATAAATTAATAACTTTTTTCCAACCAATTTTAATGATTATTTTTTATTTTGTCCCTTTTATTGTAAATAAACTTTAGGGGTATGGCCCCTTTTGTTAGATGTAATCAAAATAGTTACAAGTTAAAGAAAGTAAAACAAATATACTGTAAAATTATAATAAAAGTTGACAATTTTTGTTTCATTTTTTATTGAGCGACAACGATGTCTATACCCAGAAACATTTATATTAGTATGTGGAATAAGTGATGAAAATCTGAAAGGCCTATATCTAATGTTTTTCAAAAATCAAGTTTTCTGTCTTTCACAAGTGTAACTATGTCTCAGTATTTATTGATCTCCATTAATGGAAGCTCTTGTTTCCTGGAATGGCTGCCTTCCAGACAATAGCCGACTAATTGTGCTCCAAAGCTGTAATTAACTCTTACTTTTTGTTGTCCATATAAATCAGGTCTTATTGATCTCAGATTTAATTGCATAATGTTTAAATATAATTTTTATAAAATAAAACTAAGAGAATATTAATAAAATGCTAAAAGACATTTTAAAACAATCTGTTAACAATAAAATATTACTCCTTCCTGCTAAAGAAAATCTCTAAAAAAATTTTAAATGTTTTTTTAAATGGGGCGAGTTAGAGGAAGAGATTTTACTTCAGTAACTTCACTAGTTTTTTAAAAATTACACTGACTGTATTTTTATAACTGAACAGTTGTATAAGATAGTTATATTCTTACATTTAATGTTAAAATTTCTTTTAGCTCAAATGTTTTTGATATTCTCCATTTACATAAGTTAAATCCTTACATAAATGATTATTTCAAAATTTCTCTTTTATTTTATTGTGGGGTCCACATTTCTGCTCTGAGTTTGACAAATTACTGCTTTCATTCAATTCTTGTTGCGTATGGTCTCCATCTTAATTAGACCAATATAGGAAAAAGTACAGCTATAAGAATTGTTAATTGTGTTTTACTCATAATACTAAAATAATCTGTGTGTTATATTTAATATAATTACTTACTTTACTTTAACCAACGCCCACTCTTGGCATTTCAGCCATTCGGTGCTGCGCAGTCCAGTAGAGGGAGGTGAGATGCTCTAAGTCGGAGCTATATGCTTCATCGCGGACGTCCCGCAGTCCTTGGTGTTCGAACAGATGTTGGGCGTTCAAAATTGATATAAATAGATAATATGTTACTGACAATTAAATCTGTCTCACTTTTTTATTTGTACTATCTATATTGTCTCACTTCTTGTATTGCTTTCTTAAAGTGCTACAAACCAGTCATGATGGAACTGACTGTAAAATGCCTTGCTGCAGCTTAAATAGTGCGGGTAGCCTCATGCTTACTAAGAAGTAATAATGTTAAATTCCATTAATGATTTTTGTGGTTATTCAGTATAAAACTTTCCCAGATTTTGTTTATGGGTAATATGGGTACACTAACAATTAGTAAGATGAGTCTGATGAAGTATCTTTGGATGCAAGATAGAGTTAATGTTTTGAAGCGGTTTATAAATTGCAATTACTCTTAAAGTATCCTTATGAAGGAGCAGCAACTCACACTCAGTTTAGTCAAAACCTTGTTTCAATAAAATATATTTGTCGCCAATGTACAATGTTGGGATGTTCAACACAACCAAACCTTTTTAATTTGGAGATTTTATGTGTAACCCTTTTCTAGAGAAAGTGCCACAACTGTTAAACTGTTCATGTCCATATAGAAATAGACCAAAGATAATGGCTTCTTACAAACAAATAAACTTTTATTTCCTTAAAAGTAAATACGGTTTTAACTGATTTATTACACAATAAGTTCTGTATTGTGCAAAGGTGAATTTTGTGAAATAGTTTAACCGAAATAACGCAATAAAAACATGTTTGTGATCAATGAACTATTTATAAAATTTCCAATCATTAAAATCCTCAAAAGTTTAATTCATCTGTACATCGTACATATATTCGTACACTGGTTTTATTCCTGATACATTAGTTTTAGCTTTGTGTGTTTTATTTAACAAAAAATTTAGCTTTCAGAATGTTCTAAACTGTTTCACTTTTAACATCAATTTCTGTTTAATGTTTTGGTTTGCCAGTAAAATCCAAGTTGGTGTAGCCCAAACATTTCTTCAAGTTTCATTTTCATTTCATACAGAATTAAATTAATTTGATATTCAATTGTAGATGAGTTTATTTGACTGAGGAGAAATTGTAAAATGCTCACTGTTGTACGTTATTTTAGAAATATTGTATTTTTTTAAATATCTTAAACTTGAGGATATTCCTAAACAAAGGATCATTCCTTTCCAGTAGCCTTTAATTATTGTTGTGTGTTTAGACATAAGGGTTCTACCCAAAATTAAGCTCTGTTATAAACCTGAGATATTTTTAATTTAATTCATATATTTATAAAATCTGAATTTTAGTAATATTAAAGGATTTTTTTTTATAAATCAACATGTCGATATTTCACTAATGGAACTAAGGAAAGGTACAATAAATATAATATATTTTTCTTTTCCTAATGATATAATAAAATGTAAAACAAAATAATTTATATTTTTTGAAACAATTTATGAAAAAAATATCGTTTACAAAAATTATATGAAGTTGTATTTTTATAAACATTTCTGAACATGTCACCCAATGTTAGTTTACTTTATATACAAATAATGTATTCAATGTTGTGAATTGAATATAAAATATATTTGTTCCTGCGAAATATTAAAATACCTTTGTAATTTCAGATGGTTTAAGCACATCTCAGACGCAGCTGAAGCATACAAACAGAGAGAAGGTAAACACCGTAGGCAAGATGCAGCAGCTGTATCAGTGCAAGATGAAACATCCAACCAAGACAAAACCAAAGAGTAAGTTGTATTTCTGCTTATTATTTTGCAGTTTTTATTTTGGTATAGGTACATATTTTAAAAAAGTAATTTTGAAAAAACGTATTACTAACAGTAGACCTTTATTTAGCTCAGAATTCTATATTTTTTAAAATGCGTTCTATTAGTTCACACACTTCATATATATATATTTATATTTATATATATATATATATCTTGTAAACAATTTTCAATCGTTAATAAAATACATTTTTATTCATCCAATTAAGTGGAGATATTTATTCAATAATTTAATTGCAAAATTTTTAGGGTCCAGCCAGATTCAACCTGAGAATCTTAATGTTTCAATGCACCAACTTCCCTAGAAATATATTGCTCAATGATGTATATGAATTTTTTCCCCCAACTGGTTGTCATTGAAACCTTAATTGTATGACTTTAAACTGTTGCCACGGTTACCACACAATATCATAAATAGTGATCCAGGGTAACTAAAATAAAATTTTTTTTTGTTAAGCTCAGTATGAATTTCGTTAAAATTTTTTAAATATTATTTGGTAATGAAGTAGATTAAAATTTTTGCATGACAAAATTTTTAAAATGTTTTGTAACAAACTAAACCTTTTTTCTGAAATGTAACAATCATAGAAATTGTATGCATATTTCACTTGAAGAGTTATTATTTAGTCATTTTAAAAATTCTTTAATATATTTTTTATAGTTCAGTAGAGTCTTGAAATTTGAGGTAGATGGGACCCTCAAATTACTGAAAACTCGGATTACACAGAAGTACGTTTCTGTGCAATAAAAAAAATAGGAGTTTTAATGAACCCTTATACTATAATAATTAAAAATAAACTAATTAAGTATAGAACTTTATATTGAACATATCTTGGAACCCTGACTCATCATTTTCTTTCAAATAGATAAAATGGGTTCAAAATTTCTGGGGTGTGCTGTACCTAAGAAGTTGTTGGGATGGAATGCAAGATACTAGAATTTCCCTGCTTGGTTACTAACTAAGAAAATAAAAAGACTATAATCCGAAAAGATTTTGTAATATTTCAAGAGTAATGATAATTATATTTATTTTGTTAATTTGTCATAAACAGTATGAGGTTTGTGATTTTGAAAGTTAAAAAAAAAATATTGAACAACAAATTAATACAATACATCCACTTTTTGTCTTTTTTTTGTTAGAGCTATCAAAAATTGTATTTTTTGCAGTTTTTTATTACACACTAACCCAATAACATGGTTATTAAAATTCCAGATTATTTGGTTTATTTTAAACATAAAAGTAACTAGTCTTGAAGATGAACTTTGCCTATAAATTCATAGATTATTTTCGCATTCATAGCTCCCTTGTGACTTGAGTGTGAATAAAACTGAATCATTTAGTGAATTTATATTGGCTGCTAAGGTACTGGGATCAACATTATATTATAATATAGTTATTTTTATGAAAGATTAAAACTTGGAATAGATACAAATATATTTTTAAATGTATATTATATACAAATAATTTATTACAGTTGAGTAACACCAGATTGTTATAAATTTGTTGATTTTCTTTATTTAAACCACCCATATATGTTATTAATATTTGTTAATCTTGCATTTCTTGTTGTCTTGTAAAGCATTAATTCTCCTTTGTCCAGTGTGAGTGTTAAGCCGTTTACTTGATTAAATTAAATCAATCTGCATCGTTTAAAATATAAGCAAAATATTTACCATGAAATTCGTTTTCTTAAAACTTTTAAAAGTTTATTCTGCTTTAATTTGTTTGTTATCGTCTATATTGGTAGGAGAGGTGTCATAGCAATGGAATACTATTTTGCAAGCAGTACTTCGTTGTTATTTTTTGAAAATAATTAAAAATGTAAACACCATAAAAATAAATTATCGACTGTATATAATCATGAAGATTACTGATTACTTTAACAGAGACCATTTATCAATCCTGACCAAATCTTATATAAAAAATAATATTATAAATTATCTAGAAAGTCAATAATAAACAATATAATGGTTATTTATTATTACCAGTATAAAAGTAAACATACAAGATCTGTATAAAAATATCAAGGATGGTTTCAGAAAAATACATTAATTTCAGTTGTTCTTCTTAGTATGTCCCTTCAGCAGTAGCAGCAGCTTCTCCATGACTTGAAGGCTTCTGGTTGGCGGATATCCGAAAGTCCTTGAGGGCTTGTGGGCAGGCTTCTTTGAGGAAGGTTTTCACTTTCCTCGGATTAGGATAGGAAATAGTTTGCTGGTCTACACTGGAATGGGAATGGGGTTGGGAAATCGTTGTGCAATTTTTCACTAGGTCAGATTCTTGGAGTAACTGTGACTGAGTGCATTGGAGTGATACAACTTCCCTAATGGATATGTATGGGGTTTCCACCTTGTAGAAACTGCAGTTTTTGTGACATACAGTAATACCTCGACATACGCTACCCGGTCTTAAGCGGTTTTAAATCATGCTGACAGAGTTACGCAGAAACTGGCTTGTTCTGGAAGAAAATGCTTAAAAGAACTTTTATAGTGCATGAAGAGAAAACATTTCTAGGTTTTAAGGCCGCCAAAGACCGCTTGACAGTGATGGTTGGCGCAAATAGAGCTGGTGACTGTAAGTTGCAACCTCTCATAAACTATGAGACAGAACGAGATCTCTGTTGAAGATTTTTGGAAACAATTCAATGTTTTAGTTGCTTTGAAAATCATTGGACAATCTTGGAATAAAATTTTACAAAAATCTTTGAACGACGTTTGGAAGAAGACGTGTCTATTTTTTCACCACTTAAACTCAAGCAGAATCAGTGCTAGAGTCTAATGAAATTACTCATGTGATTCAAGACGTTTCTCCAGGGAACTCAATTTAGAAGTGGATAATGACTTTCAAGAACTGCTGGATTTACACAACAAAGAGCTGACATTTAATTGATGAGCTCATAGAAATGAGCATTCATATGTGAGCAAGAGCTAAAAACGTAGATTCTTTAGACCCAGTTGACATCGAAAATGCCAAGTTAAAAACTTGACAAAAGGCTTTTGTGTAATTGAGCAAGGCTTACAAACCTTAGTTGTTTTTGGAAAAAGAAGACTTCAACAATTGGCTTATTTTTGTAAGAAAACAAAAAAAATTAGCAAGTTATAAGGAAATTCAACTTGAGAAGAAAAAATCTTCAATTTGTCGAACGAACTTGTTAGATTTTATGATACCTTCTATGTGAAAATAACTTTATTTTACTTACTTCTTAGCAATATGTATGCTTATAATATAATTTTTTTGTTGTATTATGTATTTAAGATTTTGCACAAACACATTTTTCTTCTAAATTATTAGTTTATTTAGTCTTTGGTCCCAATTAAACATGATTACTATGTGATTGTATGTAAAATTATACCCCGCCTTACGCGAATTTGACTTACACAGTTATCGCTCGGTCCCACCTATCGCGTAAGTATGGGGTATTACTGTACTTTCATCGTCAAACTCATGACCAGCATCTCCATTTCTGATTTTCCCTGTCCAACATAAAATTCAATGATATACTGTTGTTCAATAGTTCACTGCCTTTTGTGATTGCACAATCATTCGGCAGAGGTCCACTAAAAACTGATTTAGCCTGAAAAACACTCGTAGGCAATTGGTTCTTAATATGTGTTGTAAGTCTATGTGGTGTGAGCTTGTTGGGCCTACAGGCACAGTTCCCTATTTGTTTTACATAGACCCCTGTATACTGGTTGATTCATTGCAATAATTCTTGAAGCCTATAAGCCGTTCTGTTTGCAGGTGTTTTTTTTAAGTGTACATGTTTTCCTACTAAAAAAAATAAATTATCACTATGATTCTCTGGACAATATTTATTTTCTAGTAATTTTGTATTGTAGATATATAATTTTCTTGTTAGGTTATTTTGAGAAAAATCAAATGTATTTCTTTTATATATTGTTATACATATTATAAATCAAATATCTTTTTCAAATATTTCAATGTGAGAATATAAGGGCTTATTTTGGAAATAATTTGAGTTAGTTTTCTGTACTTATTAGCTATAGATTAAAAACATATTTAAATGGTTTTTGTGTCAGTTATGGAGGGTTTTTAGTCTTGTATTACGCCAAGTATCCAGCTATTTCAATAACTCCATTTATTTTGCCTCATAACTAAAAGAGATAATAGAAAAGTCTTCATTTGTCAGAGAAAAGGAAAATGTTCTAAGGAAAACTAAACTATTGAAATACTTATGAAATGAAGTTGTCCAAGAAATGATTATGTAATACTACAAAATCTAAAGATATAATTTCTAGGAAATTTTATTAAAAAATGCATAGATTACTGTTATTGTTTAAAATTAATTGAATGTATGAGTCACTCCAATGAAACACAGTTGATAGTAATATGATTAATACTGCTTCCTAGTCTAGATTTTTAACGTTCAAAGGTAAATTTCATATATCTTGTATTAGATTTAACTATCCTCATTTTACATAATAACATATGCTTATAAGTTCTGTCTTATTTAAATATTTTTAGTGTAGTTGGTTATTGTTTCTGTATTGTATGAGAGAGGACAATACAAATGTTATGCTAAAATCTGTACAACGCAAAGTTTAATTATCTTGCAAACTTTTAAAGATATTTTGCATAACAACCAGTTTTAAATAGTCATTAAACTTTTGAAAAGAAAAAAAACTTTTCTCATTTCTAAGGTCACTGAAGATCAAATTGTGTCTATAAAATTCTTGTGTTTGATTTTTAAAAGGTAAACAAAATATTAATATCTTGGTTAATCATATGGGCATAATTAATATTACAACCAATACTAGAGGAAAAGACTTAGCTTACCTCTTACCCTTGAAATATACCATGAATACTAATTAGTCAATTTTAATTCCCCATATTTAATTAAATACATTCTTGCTAAGTATACCCATATTTGTCCTCAGTTAAATTATTTCATAATATTCATTTGAAGTTAATCATTTAAATTTCAGATCAGATGAGGGTGTGAGCAGTAGCGACCTATTATCTCCTCCAAGAACGACTAACGGTGCAGATAATGACTCCGCCAGCCCTAACAGTGAGGCAACCCCTCTTCCTTCTGGAGAGAGCACGCCACAAGCTTCACCTTCGTCGGGCACACCTATTCCTAATCATCCAGAGACTCCAGAACCTGTCGCCAGAAAGATAGGTATGAATTTTTTTCAATTGCAATTAATATAATAAATAACTTCCAGGTACATTTTATAAATGATTTTGATTGTTTAATTTTATACTTGTAATGCATTTTAAAAATTACAATACATTTTAAAGTTATTTTGTTTTCTTCCAGTTATGCATAAGGAATAAAGTGTAACTACATCATTAAAAAAAATGCAAATGTCTATTTGTAATTTTAAACATAATTTGGCTTAAAATTTTTGCTTTGACTTTTAGTTTTTGAAAGTGTTTTCAAATATGTTTAAATGTTATACAATCGCTTTGTAGACTGTAGTTGTTAGGAACTTATAACTCAAAGTAACGTTTTTGCTTCTTTATTAATTAAATACTCTTTTGCTGTCACTTTTATTAGTTATCTAAAATAATTTAGCATCTTGTTTTTGTGAAATTACCCTTTTAATATAACAATTACTACAACAGTTTCTCAAAAGTTTGAACCAACAGTTTTCATTTACATCACCAATTTAGTTAAAAGTCTTCAATGTAATACATTGAATTCACTTCATTATGTTTTTTTTTTTAGAAATAATTTCTTTTAGTTTAAATGTATCATAAATTCTTATATTTCTTATGGATGACCTTTATCTCAATATTTTTTTTTTTTTAAAGTATACCTTAACATTTCTTAAGGTTGGTCGTTTCATTTTTAAGACTACATTTGGCCATTTAATTTTCTATGATACTTTAGCCAAAAAGGGGTTCTATTGTATTCAAAAACCTCCATGCAACTTTTAACAACCTGAAGACAATAAATGAAACACTTGTTTTTAGTCTAAGCAATGAATTTGTCAGTTCAGTTATTCTGGGTATGATAAGGCGAGGCTTTGTCAGAGTGTTTTTGCAAATTAAAGTAATAACTTTGTATAAACACTGCAAGACAATCCTGTTACTTGATCAATACGACTATTATTGAAGACGAGTTAATTCTTTACATTTTCTTTATTATGTGCATAAAATACAAATCATTTTTACTGCACTGTTTGTAGCACATTTTATGTACAATATGATTAAATTGTTAAGGTAGAGTGATTTATATATGTATTTTTCTTAGATTTAGCTTCTTATGAATTATTCTCGATTTTCAGTATCCGCAGTACCTCCACTACTCATTTCTGAGGATATTCAGAAGTTTGCTCTGTTTTAATTTACATTAGTAACACTTTTTTAAAATAACAATTTTAATTTAACAAAAAAGATTTATATTTACGTAACAATGATAATTATACATAGAGTATTGTATCATTAATATATTTTTGATGTATTTAAACTAATTTTTATTTAGCATGACCCAAAAATTAATCATGTAGTTTTTTTTTAAATAGAGAATAATAATTTATTAATGTGGTAATGGGAATAAATTTATTTGGTTGTGATATGGTAATAGGTGAAGGTTTGAGTCCCAGTCCGGTAAGGAAAGCAGCAGAACCTTTACGCTTAACCACAGCTGAGAGCCCTTTGATAGAACCTTCAGAGGTACTCATCTCACAACGTCCTGTTCTAACAGCCGAACCTGTTCTCACACCATTAGGTATCTTACAGTGTTTTATTAACAGTATAGTTTAGTTTTATTAGATAATAATATTAACTCATTATTTAAATTTGTATTTACATTTTTACTATTCCAGTACTTTCATTATTAGTAAAATTTATTAGCAAAAGTAAAAGCATATATTCTCTCTCACACACACACACACACACACACACTTTTCCAAAATGGTAAACAGTGAAAATTTTTCCAAAATAAACAATAATTTGGAGTTTTTTTATTAGTCCATTTCACACATCTCCTTTACAAGACGTCTACTTATGAATTAATAGAACAAATCCAGGACGTGTTTTAGAAAATGTAAAAAAATTCTGTTTTCTAAAGTTTTTCAAACACCATCTTTTATTTTTTTGTTTGTTTTATGTATTTTATGGTATTAACCCTTAGCACTCGGTTTTTTTTAACATGCTTTGCTTCAACAGTTGTAATTAAATTGAGACAAATTCCTCACCTGCAAGTTGCATTATTGTTTATGGGAAACCTTGTTTTACCTTATGATTTTAGTAAACTCAGCTATTTTTATTTACTAATACAGTATGTATATGATTTTATTACCTTATTTGTAGTTTTGCAGAGTATGATATCTTCCAAAACAGTCTCCCCGATGAAGTCCTGGTTTTCTACTGCATGATTTGCAGAAGAAATTGTTTCCCTTCTGCCTCCTTTTATCTTCCTGTTACTGCAAACTACACAATCCTTAGAGTTACTTTTATCATTGGAATAAATTAAATTAGTCTTTCTTCATTGACAGTAGTTGATGGCCGACCCCTCTTTGTACACCGGTTATTCCTGATATCACCATCGAGTTCCCTCACCACGTTTTGGTGAAACCATTTTGTTTAACAAGATTTTCTCTCCTTTCTTTTTTTTGTTATTATAGATAATAAAACTTTTACTACAGCTACATCTAATAGCCAGAAAAACATTTTCCTCCACCATTTATTTGTTCGTTTCGTATAACTGTACGATTCTGACTGGTAATATTTACAAATAACTGTTGGTTTAATTATTTTGTTTATAAAAATGAACTACATTCTGATAAATCAGGATCAAGTAAAAGATCAGAAATTTCAGAATCACTAATTGCACTTGAAGCCATGGCAAACTACGAGTAAACAACTTAGATTTTGTGATGACTCACATATTCGTAAACATTTTCAACTTAGTTCAAATTATTGTCAATAGATTGTAGCACCAAACGGTAAAAGATTGAATGTCGGGGGCTTCGCCACAGATGAGTTATAGGTATTTGAAAATCGTGGCGAGTGACCCCCAACATACGAGTAAACTGCAATATACGCTAAGCAGGGCTCCTAAGGGTGAAAACAGCAACCTTATAATTGAATTTTTTTGAGAAGAGGGCTGTCAAAGAATTTAATCTAGTTAGTATCAATTATGTGGGACAATGTTGTTTTGTTTGAAGATAAAAAAAACTTTTTTGTCATCGCCAAGCTATCATTCTGAAACTAAAGTAAAATCTTTCCATTTGTTTGAACTGCAAACAAACATGAAAGCACCATAGTTTCTCCTGTAAAAACAAATTTTAAGGGTCAAACTTTGCAGCAATATAATGAATCACCAAATTATTTAAAACTTCTTAACATCTTCAGTAACTAATACTGACACTTTTCTATACAAACGCTGGATTGTTTGGCTGGTATTTGGAATGAGTAATCCAATTCTTACTATTAGATCACACTCCCTCTTTATATGTTAATATATCTTGTTTGGATTTTCAATCCTTAGTAAAATACATTTTATTCATCCACCCAAGTACAAATAATTTTTTTTTCAACTAGTATTGGATGACACTTGACATTAATACAGTTGTTTCAAATATTAATTAATTTATCTTAATAATTAATTTTGCTTTCTGTTTAACCACTTAATATTGCGATTCTGCCATATGTATGTACATATTTATGTTAATTGTAATTATTTAATAAAAAGTAACTAAAATTACATTTCCTTTTGTTGACCTAAGCAGGAATTAACTTGAATTTTTTTAAAATATTTTTTTTACTCCACGCTTTTGTTTTGGGTATGGAATGTCATCAATGCTATCTCCAAGTGAATTTTTCCTTGCTTTAATTTTAATGTACCCTATTAAGAGCCTAAAAGTAAAATATCTTTGCAAACCTTGAACATTGCAAAGGTTATTAGGAGGATTCGCCAATTTTAAAAGAGATTTATAACTGTATCTTAAATTTATTGGACATTACAAAACTTACGAACAAGTGTTAACACAAGGATACAAAACGACATTTACAGACGAAATGAAATATCACAGGGTAATGAAACTCAAATCATTTGATTTGTTATCTCTAGCAGTTCACTAAATTGTGGAGTCACATGGAGCAGTTCTCGTAAATACTGAAATTGTGTAAAACATTATTTATTTTTATTTTTCTATGGGTGATTCAGTGTATACGAGTTTATTTTACAATGGGGTTTTTAAAAGTAAATAAGAAATTTTTCCTTTCACCCAATAATATGATAATCTGGAAAAAAAAATACGCCTTTGAAACCGTATAGTTTGTCTGGTAGCTATTATTCAATCTTCCTACTTATAGTGAATTTCAATAGACTTTTGTCAGGACCAAATATTTACAAATCCAGTATCAGTAGCCAATGGTCCTGAGCTAGAAGGTATATTGGACTCTTGCATCAATGGCTTTTCGGGCTATCAGCTATTTGTGAAGCTGGACACCTGAAGGGAAAGGAAGTAGCTTTTTACTGAGTTTACAAAAATATGATTATAATTTTAGCCAGGCCACATAGTCCTTGATAGACTGTAGTTGAAAATGGCTGCCATGCTGTAGTAATAAGACATTTTTTATAAATACCTTCTATTTTGTACTTGTACTTGTACTTCTTAGTCCAGGCGTCCAGCTCTAGGTGTAGCCGATAGCCCGATGTCCACTATATATTCGGAACGCCAAACTCCACAGCCCTCTTACCTTCTATTTTTACAGTACAAAAAAGTATAAAGCGGATGGTCATAGAAAACTGTGCACGTATAACAAATTTCTTGAAAGTTTTTGAATTTTCTTTTAAAAAAATATTTACCTTTGTAAATATTTCTTAGAGTTTTCTGTTTAGTTAATATTTTAAAAATTGTCAGTGTTTCTTTCTAGAATATTGAAACAATACTCCTTAAATTTGAATTCTATAATTTGGAACACAAATAAGTGGTTTGTAGTATGGGTAATCATTTTCAAAAAAATGCATGTGCAAACTATTTTATGTCCAGTTCATGTGATAGAATCTGATTGTCTTACAACAATTTTAGAAACTTTGTCTTTTGTCTCCAAGAGGTTTTCAAAAATATTTATTATTTTTATATGGTTATGCAAGAACAACAATCATCGTAACTATTTATCATCAAATGATTTGTAGTTCTGAAGTTGGATATTGTGGGGATTTGTCTAGCAGTGGAAGAATTTTATTCTGCATACCTCATTCATGTTCCAGAAACCTTTTTATTGCCTGACATAAGTACTAATTAAAAATGAATGCTATAGTTTATATAAGAACTTTAATACTGGCTTTTTATTAGAATTTAGCCTTCTTTATTGTTTTGTTTAAACTTACAGAGAAACTAAGGCGGATAGACGAATCAATCAAACAGGCATTGTTAGAGAAACAACAGATAGTAGCAGATATTTTACATGTGCCTAGAGAGGAATATGAAAACATTGCAGAGCTGGCAGCCGAACCTGCAAAGGACAAAGAAGCTACTGAAATAGTTTTAGCTGCCGTAAATCAAGGTAAGTTGTCTACAATTAAAATAAGGCCTGTTACAATTCAACCCTCTAAGTTGAACCTCAAAATCTAGCGAATTTTTCAACTCAAGAATTTTTAGTCATTTGATCTTACAATATTCACTGTTGTTTTACTTAATTTCATTTAAAGACATTAATAGCTTGTCACAACACACTAGTTGTAGAGATCATAAAGACATTAATAGCTTGTGACAACACACTAGTTGTAGAGATCATAAAGATATTAAGAGCTTGTCACAACATACTAGTTGTAGAGATCATAAAGACATTAAGAGCTTGTCACAACACACTAGTTGTAGAGATCATAAAGACATTAATAGCTTGTCACAACACACTAGTTGTAGAGATCATAAAGGCATTAATGGCTTGTCACAACACACTAGTTGTAGAGATCATAAAGGCATTAATGGCTTGTCACAACACACTAGTTGTAGAGATCATAAAGGCATTAATAGCTTGTCACAACACACTAGTTGTAGAGATCATAAAGGCATTAATGGCTTGTCACAACACACTAGTTGTAGAGATCATAAAGACATTAATAGCTTGTCACAACACACTAGTTGTAGAGATCATAAAGACATTAATAGCTTGTCACAACACACTAGTTGTAGAGATCATAAAGGCATTAATGGCTTGTCACAACACACTAGTTGTAGAGATCATAAAGACATTAATAGCTTGTCACAACACACTAGTTGTAGAGATCATAAAGGCATTAATAGCTTGTCACAACACACTAGTTGTAGAGATCATAAAGGCATTAATGGCTTGTCACAACACACTAGTTGTAGAGATCATAAAGGCATTAATGGCTTGTCACAACACACTAGTTGTAGAGATCATAAAGGCATTAATGGCTTGTCACAACACACTAGTTGTAGAGGTCATAAAGGCATTAATAGCTTGTCACAACACACTAGTTGTAGAGATCATAAAGACATTAATAGCTTGTCACAACACACTAGTTGTAGAGATCATAAAGGCATTAATGGCTTGTCACAACACACTAGTTGTAGAGATCATAAAGACATTAATAGCTTGTCACAACACACTAGTTGTAGAGATCATAAAGGCATTAATAGCTTGTCACAACACACTAGTTGTAGAGGTCATAAAGACATTAAGGGCTTGTCACAACACACTAGTTGTAGAGGTCATAAAGACATTAAGGGCTTGTCACAACACTATAGTTGTAGAGATCTTAAAGACATTAATAGCTTGTCACAACACACTAGTTGTAGAGATCATAAAGACAATAATGGCCTGTCACAACACACTCGTTGTAGAGATCATAAAGACATTAAGGGCTTGTCACAACACACTAGTTGTAGAGATCATAAAGACATTAAGAGCTTGTCACAACACACTAGTTGTAGAGATCATAAAGACATTAATAGCTTGTCACAACACACTAGTTGTAGAGATCATAAAGGCATTAATGGCTTGTCACAACACACTAGTTGTAGAGATCATAAAGACATTAATAGCTTGTCACAACACACTAGTTGTAGAGATCATAAAGGCATTAATAGCTTGTCACAACACACTAGTTGTAGAGATCATAAAGGCATTAATGGCTTGTCACAACACACTAGTTGTAGAGATCATAAAGGCATTAATGGCTTGTCACAACACACTAGTTGTAGAGATCATAAAGGCATTAATGGCTTGTCACAACACACTAGTTGTAGAGGTCATAAAGGCATTAATAGCTTGTCACAACACACTAGTTGTAGAGATCATAAAGACATTAATAGCTTGTCACAACACACTAGTTGTAGAGATCATAAAGGCATTAATGGCTTGTCACAACACACTAGTTGTAGAGATCATAAAGACATTAATAGCTTGTCACAACACACTAGTTGTAGAGATCATAAAGGCATTAATAGCTTGTCACAACACACTAGTTGTAGAGGTCATAAAGACATTAAGGGCTTGTCACAACACACTAGTTGTAGAGGTCATAAAGACATTAAGGGCTTGTCACAACACTATAGTTGTAGAGATCATAAAGACATTAATAGCTTGTCACAACACACTAGTTGTAGAGATCATAAAGACAATAATGGCCTGTCACAACACACTCGTTGTAGAGATCATAAAGACATTAAGGGCTTGTCACAACACACTAGTTGTAGAGATCATAAAGACATTAAGTGCTTGTCACAACACACTAGTTGTAGAGATCATAAAGACATTAATGGCTTGTCACAACACACTAGTTGTAGAGATCATAAAGACATTAATGGCTTGTCACAACACACTAGTTGTAGAGATCATAAAGGCATTAATAGCTTGTCACAACACACTAGTTGTAGAGATCATAAAGACAATAATGGCTTGTCACAACACACTAGTTGTAGAGATCATAAAGGCATTAATAGCTTGTCACAACACACTAGTTGTAGAGATCATAAAGGCAATAATATCTTGTCACAACACACTAGTTGTAGAGATCATAAATGCATTAATAATAGCCTGTCACAACACACTATTTGTAGAGATCATAAAGGCATTAATGGCTTGTCACAACACACTAGTTGTAGAGATCGTAAAGGCATTAATGGCTTGTCACAACACACTAGTTTTAGAGATCATAAAGACATTATTCGCTTGTCACAACACACTAGTTGTAGAGATCATAAAGACATTAATGGCTTGTCACAACACACTAGTTGTAGAGATCATAAAGGCATTAATGGCTTGTCACAACACACTAGTTGTAGAGATCATAAAGGCATTAATAGCTTGTCACAACACACTAGTTGTAGAGATCATAAAGCCATTAATGGCTTGTCACAACACACTAGTTGTAGAGATCATAAAGGCATTAATAGCTGTCACAACACACTAGTTGTAGAGATCATAAATGCATTATTAATAGCCTGTCACAACACACTAGTTGTAGAGATCAATAAGGCATTAATGGCTTGTCACAACACTAGTTGTAGAGATCATAAAGGCATTAATGGCTTGTCACAACACACTAGTTGTAGAGATCATAAAGGCATTAATGGCTTATCACAACACACTAGTTGTAGAGATCATAAATGCATTATTAATAGCCTGTCACAACACACTAGTTGTAGAGATCAATAAGGCATTAATGGCTTGTCACAACACTAGTTGTAGAGATCATAAAGGCATTAATGGCTTGTCACAACACACTAGTTGTAGAGATCATAAAGGCATTAATGGCTTATCACAACACACTAGTTGTAGAGATCATAAAGGCATTAATGGCTTGTCACAACACACTAGTTGTAGAGATCATAAAGGCATTAATGGCTTGTCACAACACTAGTTGTAGAGATCATAAAGGCATTAATGGCTTGTCACAACACACTAGTTGTAGAGATCATAAAGGCATTAATGGCTTGTCACAACACACTAGTTGTAGAGATCATAAAGGCATTAATGGCTTGTCACAACACACTAGTTGTAGAGATCATAAAGGCATTAATGGCTTATCACAACACACTAGTTGTAGAGATCATAAATGCATTATTAATAGCCTGTCACAACACACTAGTTGTAGAGATCAATAAGGCATTAATGGCTTGTCACAACACTAGTTGTAGAGATCATAAAGGCATTAATGGCTTGTCACAACACACTAGTTGTAGAGATCATAAAGGCATTAATGGCTTATCACAACACACTAGTTGTAGAGATCATTAAGGCATTAATAGCTTGTCACAACACACTAGTTGTATAGATCATTAAGGCATTAATGGCTTGTCACAACACACTAGTTGTAGAGATCATAAATGCATTATTAATAGCCTGTCACAACACACTATTTGTAGAGATCATAAAGGCATTAATTTCTTGTCATAACACACTAGTTGTAGAGATCAATAAGGCATTAATGGCTTGTCACAACACACTAGTTGTAGAGATCATAAAGACATTAATAGCTTGTCACAACACACTAGTTGTAGAGATCATAAAGGCATTAATAGCTTGTCACAACACACTAGTTGTAGAGATCATAAAGGCATTAATAGCTTGTCACAACACACTAGTTGTAGAGATCGTAAAGGCATTAATGGCTTGTCACAACACACTAGTTGTAGAGATCATAAATGCATTAATAGCTTGTCACAACACACTAGTTGTAGAGATCATAAAGACATTAATAGCTTGTCACAACACACTAGTTGTAGAGATCATAAAGGCATTAATAGCTTGTCACAACACACTAGTTGTAGAGATCGTAAAGGCATTAATTTCTTGTCATAACACACTAGTTGTAGAGATCAATAAGGCATTAATGGCTTGTCACAACACACTAGTTGTAGAGATCATAAAGACATTAATAGCTTGTCACAACACACTAGTTGTAGAGATCATAAAGGCATTAATAGCTTGTCACAACACACTAGTTGTAGAGATCATAAAGGCATTAATAGCTTGTCACAACACAATAGTTGTAGAGATCATAAAGGCATTAATAGCTTGTCACAACACACTAGTTGTAGAGATCATAAAGACATTCATAGCTTGTCACAAAACACTAGTTGTAGAGATCATAAAGACATTAATAGCTTGTCACAACACAATAGTTGTAGAGATCATAAAGGCATTAATAGCTTGTCACAACACACTAGTTGTAGAGATCATAAAGGCATTAATAGCTTGTCACAAAACACTAGTTGTAGAGATCATAAAGACATTAATAGCTTGTCACAACACACTAGTTGTAGAGATCGTAAAGGCATTAATAGCTTGTCACAACACAATAGTTGTAGAGATCATAAAGGCATTAATAGCTTGTCACAACACACTAGTTGTAGAGATCATAAAGACATTAATAGCTTGTCACAAAACACTAGTTGTAGAGATCATAAAGGCATTAATAGCTTGTCACAACACAATAGTTGTAGAGATCATAAAGGCATTAATAGCTTGTCACAAAACACTAGTTGTAGAGATCATAAAGACATTAATAGCTTGTCACAAAACACTAGTTGTAGAGATCATAAAGGCATTAATAGCTTGTCACAACACAATAGTTGTAGAGATCATAAAGGCATTAATAGCTTGTCACAACACACTAGTTGTAGAGATCATAAAGGCATTAATAGCTTGTCACAACACAATAGTTGTAGAGATCATAAAGGCATTAATAGCTTGTCACAAAACACTAGTTGTAGAGATCATAAAGACATTAATAGCTTGTCACAACACACTAGTTGTAGAGATCGTAAAGGCATTAATAGCTTGTCACAACACACTAGTTGTAGAGATCATAAAGGCATTAATAGCTTGTCACAACACACTAGTTGTAGAGATCATAAAGCCATTAATGGCTTGTCACAACACACTAGTTGTAGAGATCGTAAAGGCATTAATTTCTTGTCATAACACACTAGTTGTAGAGATCAATAAGGCATTAATGGCTTGTCACAACACACTAGTTGTAGAGATCATAAAGACATTAATAGCTTGTCACAACACACTAGTTGTAGAGATCATAAAGGCATTAATAGCTTGTCACAACACACTAGTTGTAGAGATCATAAAGGCATTAATAGCTTGTCACAACACACTAGTTGTAGAGATCGTAAAGGCATTAATGGCTTGTCACAACACACTAGTTGTAGAGATCATAAAGATATTAATAGCTTGTCACAACACACTAGTTGTAGAGATCATAAAGGCATTAATAGCTTGTCACAACACACTAGTTGTAGAGATCATAAAGACATTCATAGCTTGTCACAACACACTAGTTGTAGAGATCATAAAGATATTAATAGCTTGTCACAACACACTAGTTGTAGAGATCATAAAGACATTAATAGCTTGTCACAACACACTAGTTGTAGAGATCATAAAGACATTAATAGCTTGTCACAACACACTAGTTGTAGAGATCATAAAGGCATTAATAGCTTGTCACAACACACTAGTTGTAGAGATCATAAAGGCATTAATAGCTTGTCACAACACAATAGTTGTAGAGATCATAAAGGCATTAATAGCTTGTCACAACACACTAGTTGTAGAGATCATAAAGACATTAATAGCTTGTCACAACACAATAGTTGTAGAGATCATAAAGGCATTAATAGCTTGTCACAACACACTAGTTGTAGAGATCATAAAGGCATTAATAGCTTGTCACAACACACTAGTTGTAGAGATCATAAAGGCATTAATAGCTTGTCACAACACAATAGTTGTAGAGATCATAAAGGCATTAATAGCTTGTCACAAAACACTAGTTGTAGAGATCATAAAGACATTAATAGCTTGTCACAACACACTAGTTGTAGAGATCGTAAAGGCATTAATAGCTTGTCACAACACAATAGTTGTAGAGATCATAAAGGCATTAATAGCTTGTCACAACACACTAGTTGTAGAGATCATAAAGACATTAATAGCTTGTCACAAAACACTAGTTGTAGAGATCATAAAGGCATTAATAGCTTGTCACAACACAATAGTTGTAGAGATCATAAAGGCATTAATAGCTTGTCACAAAACACTAGTTGTAGAGATCATAAAGGCATTAATAGCTTGTCACAACACAATAGTTGTAGAGATCATAAAGGCATTAATAGCTTGTCACAACACACTAGTTGTAGAGATTATAAAGGCATTAATAGCTTGTCACAACACAATAGTTGTAGAGATCATAAAGGCATTAATAGCTTGTCACAAAACACTAGTTGTAGAGATCATAAAGACATTAATAGCTTGTCACAACACACTAGTTGTAGAGATCGTAAAGGCATTAATAGCTTGTCACAACACACTAGTTGTAGAGATCATAAAGGCATTAATAGCTTGTCACAACACACTAGTTGTAGAGATCATAAAGCCATTAATGGCTTGTCACAACACACTAGTTGTAGAGATCGTAAAGGCATTAATTTCTTGTCATAACACACTAGTTGTAGAGATCAATAAGGCATTAATGGCTTGTCACAACACACTAGTTGTAGAGATCATAAAGACATTAATAGCTTGTCACAACACCCTAGTTGTAGAGATCATAAAGGCATTAATAGCTTGTCACAACACACTAGTTGTAGAGATCATAAAGGCATTAATAGCTTGTCACAACACACTAGTTGTAGAGATCGTAAAGGCATTAATGGCTTGTCACAACACACTAGTTGTAGAGATCATAAAGATATTAATAGCTTGTCACAACACACTAGTTGTAGAGATCATAAAGGCATTAATAGCTTGTCACAACACACTAGTTGTAGAGATCATAAAGACATTCATAGCTTGTCACAACACACTAGTTGTAGAGATCATAAAGATATTAATAGCTTGTCACAACACACTAGTTGTAGAGATCATAAAGACATTAATAGCTTGTCACAACACACTAGTTGTAGAGATCATAAAGACATTAATAGCTTGTCACAACACACTAGTTGTAGAGATCATAAAGGCATTAATAGCTTGTCACAAAACACTAGTTGTAGAGATCATAAAGACATTAATAGCTTGTCACAACACACTAGTTGTAGAGATCATAAAGGCATTAATAGCTTGTCACAACACACTAGTTGTAGAGATCATAAAGGCATTAATAGCTTGTCACAACACACTAGTTGTAGAGATCATAAAGGCATTAATAGCTTGTCACAAAACACTAGTTGTAGAGATCATAAAGACATTAATAGCTTGTCACAACACACTAGTTGTAGAGATCATAAAGGCATTAATAGCTTGTCACAACACACTAGTTGTAGAGATCATAAAGGCATTAATAGCTTGTCACAAAACACTAGTTGTAGAGATCATAAAGACATTAATAGCTTGTCACAACACACTAGTTGTAGAGATCATAAAGGCATTAATAGCTTGTCACAAAACACTAGTTGTAGAGATCATAAAGACATTAATAGCTTGTCACAACACACTAGTTGTAGAGATCATAAAGGCATTAATAGCTTGTCACAAAACACTAGTTGTAGAGATCATAAAGGCATTAATAGCTTGTCACAACACACTAGTTGTAGAGATCATAAAGGCATTAATAGCTTGTCACAAAACACTAGTTGTAGAGATCATAAAGACATTAATAGCTTGTCACAACACAATAGTTGTAGAGATCATAAAGGCATTAATAGCTTGTCACAAAACACTAGTTGTAGAGATCATAAAGATATTAAGAGCTTGTCACAACATACTAGTTGTAGAGATCATAAAGACATTAATAGCTTGTCACAACACAATAGTTGTAGAGATCATAAAGATATTAAGAGCTTGTCACAACACACTAGTTGTAGAGATCATAAAGACATTAATAGCTTGTCACAAAACACTAGTTGTAGAGATCATAAAGGCATTAATAGCTTGTCACAAAACACTAGTTGTAGAGATCATAAAGGCATTAATAGCTTGTCACAACACACTAGTTGTAGAGATCATAAAGACATTAATAGCTTGTCACAAAACACTAGTTGTAGAGATCATAAAGACATTAATAGCTTGTCACAACACAATAGTTGTAGAGATCATAAAGACATTAATAGCTTGTCACAACACAATAGTTGTAGAGATCATAAAGATATTAAGAGCTTGTCACAACACACTAGTTGTAGAGATCATAAAGACATTAATAGCTTGTCACAAAACACTAGTTGTAGAGATCATAAAGATATTAAGAGCTTGTCACAACACACTAGTTGTAGAGATCATAAAGACATTAATAGCTTGTCACAACACACTAGTTGTAGAGATCATAAAGGCATTAATGGCTTGTCACAACACACTAGTTGTAGAGATCATAAAGGCATTAATAGCTTGTCACAAAACACTAGTTGTAGAGATCATAAAGGCATTAATAGCTTGTCACAAAACACTAGTTGTAGAGATCATAAAGATATTAAGAGCTTGTCACAACATACTAGTTGTAGAGATCATAAAGGCATTAATAGCTTGTCACAAAACACTAGTTGTAGAGATCATAAAGATATTAAGAGCTTGTCACAACACACTAGTTGTAGAGATCATAAAGACATTAATAGCTTGTCACAAAACACTAGTTGTAGAGATCATAAAGATATTAAGAGCTTGTCACAACATACTAGTTGTAGAGATCATAAAGACATTAATAGCTTGTCACAACACAATAGTTGTAGAGATCATAAAGGCATTAATAGCTTGTCACAAAACACTAGTTGTAGAGATCATAAAGATATTAAGAGCTTGTCACAACATACTAGTTGTAGAGATCATAAAGGCATTAATAGCTTGTCACAAAACACTAGTTGTAGAGATCATAAAGACATTAATAGCTTGTCACAACACAATAGTTGTAGAGATCATAAAGGCATTAATAGCTTGTCACAAAACACTAGTTGTAGAGATCATAAAGACATTAATAGCTTGTCACAACACAATAGTTGTAGAGATCATAAAGGCATTAATAGCTTGTCACAAAACACTAGTTGTAGAGATCATAAAGATATTAAGAGCTTGTCACAACACAATAGTTGTAGAGATCATAAAGCATTAATAGCTTGTCACAACACACTAGTTGTAGAGATCATAAAGACATTAATAGCTTGTCACAACACAATAGTTGTAGAGATCATAACGGCATTAATAGCTTGTCACAAAACACTAGTTGTAGAGATCATAAAGACATTAATAGCTTGTCACAACACACTAGTTGTAGAGATCATAAAGGCATTAATAGCTTGTCACAACACACTAGTTGTAGAGATCATAAAGGCATTAATAGCTTGTCACAAAACACTAGTTGTAGAGATCATAAAGCATTAATAGCTTGTCACAACACAATAGTTGTAGAGATCATAAAGACATTAATAGCTTGTCACAACACACTAGTTGTAGAGATCATAAAGACATTAATAGCTATTATGCCTTTCTCTTATTTTTAGACACCTTATTTTTCTCTCTTACCTAGTTAATGTAAGTACATACCTGACTGAGGGGAATAGCAAGACACCTTATTTTTCTCTCTTACCTTGTTAATGTAAGTACATACCTGACTGAGGGGAATAGCAAGACACCTTATTTTTCTCTCTTACCTAGTTAATGTAAGTACATACCTGACTGAGGGGAATAGCAAGACACCTTATTTTTCTCTCTTACCTAGTTAATGTAAGTACATACCTGACTGAGGGGAATAGCAAGACACCTTATTTTTCTCTCTTACCTAGTTAATGTAAGTACATACCTGACTGAGGGGAATAGCAAGACACCTTATTTTTCTCTCTTACCTAGTTAATGTAAGTACATACCTAACTGAGGGGAATAGCAAGACACCTTATTATTCTCTCTTACCTAGTTAATGTAAGTACATACCTGACTGAGGGGAATAGCAAGACACCTTATTTTTCTCTCTTACCTAGTTAATGTAAGTACATACCTGACTGAGGGGAATAGCAAGATACCTTATTTTTCTCTCTTACCTAGTTAATGTAAGTACATACCTGACTGAGGGGAATAGCAAGACACCTTATTTTTCTCTCTTACCTAGTTAATGTAAGTACATACCTGACTGAGGGGAATAGCAAGACACCTTATTTTTCTCTCTTACCTAGTTAATGTAAGTACATACCTGACTGAGGGGAATAGCAAGACACCTTATTTTTCTCTCTTACCTAGTTAATGTAAGTACATACCTAACTGAGGGGAATAGCAAGACACCTTATTTTTCTCTCTTACCTTGTTAATGTAAGTACATACCTGACTGAGGGGAATAGCAAGACACCTTATTTTTCTCTCTTACCTAGTTAATGTAAGTACATACCTAACTGAGGGGAATAGCAAGACACCTTATTTTTCTCTCTTACCTTGTTAATGTAAGTACATACCTGACTGAGGGGAATAGCAAGATACCTTATTTTTCTCTCTTACCTTGTTAATGTAAGTACATACCTGACTGAGGGGAATAGCAAGATACCTTAATTTTCTCTCTTACCTAGTTAATGTAAGTACATACCTGACTGAGGGGAATAGCAAGACACCTTATTTTTCTCTCTTACCTAGTTAATGTAAGTACATACCTAACTGAGGGGAATAGCAAGACACCTTATTTTTCTCTCTTACCTTGTTAATGTAAGTACATACCTGACTGAGGGGAATAGCAAGACACCTTATGTTTCTCTCTTACCTAGTTAATGTAAGTACATACCTAACTGAGGGGAATAGCAAGACACCTTATTATTCTCTCTTACCTAGTTAATGTAAGTACATACCTGACTGAGGGGAATAGCAAGACACCTTATTATTCTCTCTTACCTAGTTAATGTAAGTACATACCTGACTGAGGGGAATAGCAAGACACCTTATGTTTCTCTCTTACCTAGTTAATGTAAGTACATACTTAACTGAGGGGAATAGCAAGACACCTTATGTTTCTCTCTTACCTAGTTAATGTAAGTACATACTTAACTGAGGGGAATAGCAAGACACCTTATGTTTCTCTCTTACCTAGTTAATGTAAGTACATACCTTACTGAGGGGAATAGCAAGACACCTTATTTTTCTCTCTTACCTAGTTAATGTAAGTACATACCTGACTGAGGGGAATAGCAAGACACCTTATTTTTCTCTCTTACCTAGTTAATGTAAGTACATACCTGACTGAGGGGAATAGCAAGACACCTTATTTTTCTCTCTTACCTAGTTAATGTAAGTACATACCTGACTGAGGGGAATAGCAAGACACCTTGTTTTTCTCTCTTACCTAGTTAATGTAAGTACATACCTGACTGAGGGGAATAGCAAGACACCTTATTTTTCTCTCTTACCTAGTTAATGTAAGTACATACCTAACTGAGGGGAATAGCAAGACACCTTATTTTTCTCTCTTACCTTGTTAATGTAAGTACATACCTGACTGAGGGGAATAGCAAGATACCTTAATTTTCTCTCTTACCTAGTTAATGTAAGTAAATACCTGACTGAGGGGAATAGCAAGACACCTTATTCTTCTCTCTTGCCTAGTTAATGTAAGTACATACCTGACTGAGGGAAATAGCAAGACACCTTATTTTTCTCTCTTACCTAGTTAATGTAAGTACATACCTGACTGAGGGGAATAGCAAGACACCTTATTTTTCTCTTTTACCTTGTTAATGTAAGTACATACCTGACTGAGGGGAATAGCAAGACACCTTATGTTTCTCTCTTACCTAGTTAATGTAAGTACATACCTAACTGAGGGGAATAGCAAGACACCTTATTATTCTCTCTTACCTAGTTAATGTAAGTACATACCTGACTGAGGGGAATAGCAAGACACCTTATGTTTCTCTCTTACCTAGTTAATGTAAGTACATACTTAACTGAGGGGAATAGCAAGACACCTTATGTTTCTCTCTTACCTAGTTAATGTAAGTACATACTTAACTGAGGGGAATAGCAAGACACCTTATGTTTCTCTCTTACCTAGTTAATGTAAGTACATACCTAACTGAGGGGAATAGCAAGACACCTTATTATTCTCTCTTACCTAGTTAATGTAAGTACATACCTGACTGAGGGGAATAGCAAGACACCTTATTATTCTCTCTTACCTAGTTAATGTAAGTACATACCTGACTGAGGGGAATAGCAAGACACCTTATGTTTCTCTCTTACCTAGTTAATGTAAGTACATACTTAACTGAGGGGAATAGCAAGACACCTTATTCTTCTCTCTTACCTAGTTAATGTAAGTACATACCTGAATGAGGGGAATAGCAAGACACCTTATTTTTCTCTCTTACCTAGTTAATGTAAGTACATACCTGACTGAGGGGAATAGCAAGATACCTGGACAACATGAGTAGGACACTGTACATGAAAACCATAATTCTTTCCATCAGGCCAAAATAATTTTAGCAGTCTTAATAAATCATTCTATAATACAAAAAAACTCGAGTTATTACTTTTATGCTTGCCATATTGGGAGAACAGTCGAACACTCAAGACCCAAGACTTGTTATGCAGTACTTTAATTAGATCATCATTGTGTTTAAGCTTGTATCTTGGTAGTGGCAACCAGCCCCACAGTCAAAGTATTTAAATAAATTAAATATGTGAAATTTAAATGATTTTTTTTTTAAATTCTGGGCAGGATTTGGTAATTAAAATTGTACAAAAAACCTCAATGTATAGTTTTGTTAACTATATGAAGCAACTGTGGTGTAATGTTTATTTTTAAATAAATAAAACCTCTAAACCACAAATAACATTTTATGTAAACCTTATGTACATTTCGATTGCCCAGCAATCATCTTCAGAGGTATTTAAAAAATACAACTAACTGTAGTTCTCATCAACATGCTTAATTTCTTTTCTAATTTTTCAACTTTTTTCAAATATTTATGTTCATTAACTACATAAACTTGTTTACAAAATGTGTCCCAATCTTCTTTATTTTCTTTTGCTAACTTTAAATGTAAATTATATAACTCCAATTCCACTGTATTTAATTTACCATAAAGGTATTTTATTTCTAAACTCGGCCATTTCTCCTTAGCAAATTGTAAAACTTTCTTTGTTCTGTAATTTTTAACTTTTATATTAATTCCTTCAATAAATTTAGGAGTTAAGTTCTTCTTTTTACATGTTTTAAGAAATTTTATATCCGCTAATATAAATTTAACTTGTAAATTTAATTTTTGGGATCTGTTATGCTCACTTGACCGAGAAGTCATATTTATAACTATATGAAGCAACTGTGGCGTAATGTTTATTTTTAAATAAATAAAACCTCTAAACCACAAATAACATTTTATTTAAACCCCTTATGTACATTTCGATTGCCCAGCAATCATCTTCAGAGGTATTTAAAAAATACAACTAACTAAGTTAGTTGTATTTTTTAAATACCTCTGAAGATGATTGCTGGGCAATCGAAATGTACATAAAGTTTAAATAAAATGTTATTTGTGGTTTAGAGGTTTTATTTATTTAAAAATATAGTTTTGTTGCTCATTAAATAATTTTGTGCGTAATATAGTTAAAATATTTTCAGTGACATTAGTGTTAATATTAAAAATACCGTTGATGTATTTGTTCCAGCGAGTAAATTATGGACAGTAGTAAATGAAGCATTAAGGGTGACTGAAGAAGAAGCAGTGAGCGCCACTTCAGAAGTTGGATCAGTGAAGAACAGACTGCCTTCTATTCCAGCACAGAACCTCCACAGCATTTCCAATTCTCTCAATTCAGATCTTTCACAGTTACTTGTAAGTATACTTGAAGTTTGTTAGAGCATGCTGTGTAATATTATAGTCATAACTTGTCCAAAAATTATGAAATTGTAAAAGTTTAGGTTTATGTATTTAGTTACAGAAATAAATCTTTAGTATTGTAATAGAAAAAATGCAATTATTAACTAGACTTTCTTCAATTTCCTTTATATTTCAAGGCAGTAACTGAAACACTTGTAAATATGTTACTCTTGCATATAATAGCACTTACTTTAATAATTGTTGAGAACAGACGTTTTGGGCGGTGTCTCATTGTCAACTCATACATAAAACCCTCACAAACAATTTAAACCCAACAACATAAACAACGACACATACAACTCTGCGGGTGTTTACAAATTAACTTGCAGTTCGTGCTCCAGTTTTTACATAGGCCAGACATGGAGGTTATTTTACACAAGCTATCAGGAACACATGAAAGCACTCACAAACAAAAACACCCAATCTAATTTCACCGAACATCTCATATCCACAAACAACATCTAACCTACAAATTCTTTACAAACAAAACAAGAATAACTAACAACATACAACCCAACAATACGAGATACACAAACATTTCAAGTTGCATCCTACCCACATTTTTAACACTCAGTTACACTATAACTCGTGTATACTTTTTGACTCACCAAATACACCTACATCCCATCCCCATCCTAACATACAAAAACCATGAGATCAGTTATGGTCTGAGTTGACAATGGGACACCTCCCAAAACATCTGTCCTCAACAATTATAAAAGTAAGTACTATTATAGCAAGAGTAACATATACATTTTTACATAAACTTATATACATGTACAAACTTGCGTATACGTATTTACAAATGTTTTTAATACAATACTCGTAGCTCATGTGAAAATGGAATCAATTAACATTAAGCCAGTAAGTACATATTAAATTTTTTTAACCCTTTCATAAATATACTGTATAATTTTATAGTAATTGTATCCTTTTGAAGTATCACCAGTAAAGAATAATAAGTTAGAGTGAATGTCTGTTACAATGAGCCAAAGCAATTGAAAGTAAGAGCAACTCATCTTGAGCTGCACATTGTATTGTCATTATAACTTTCATTGTCATGAAGTTAGTTAGTCAGGTTTCTATTATGTAGTATTTTTGTCTTAGGCAAATTCAGTCCATGATTGTCCTTGTACCTTGTTTACCTTGTACCTGGTTATTGCGAATGCAAGTCGCAAAGGAAATTTTAGTAGTTTAAAATCATCCTGGGAATACGTTGAACAATCCTTCCAAATTTCATTAACTTCTGTTCAGCAGTTTAAATGTTCATAAGACGTTACATACACACATATGTTCAGCAGTTTAGGCGTTTGTAAGACACACACACATGTATGCACAAACACACACAGACATCAGTTTTTGAACCATTCTAAGCCTCTGGGGTGGAGCCCTGTAGATGCATCTACACCAAACTTCACAAAAACCATCCTGAAAATATGTTAAACAATCTCTCCAAATGTCATAGTTTAGGCTTTCATAAGATACATACATCGGTTTTTGAACCATCTTAAGCCTCTGGGGCGGAGCCCTGTGGATGTATCTACATCAGACTTCACATGAACCGTCCTGGGAATATGTCAAACATTCCCTCAAAATTTCATAACCTTCTGTTCACCGGTTTAGGCATGAATCTATAAGATACATACATCAGTTTTTGAACCATCTTAAACCTCTGGGGCAGAGCCCTATTGATGGATCTGCGCCAGACGTCACATGAACAGTCCTGGGAATATGTCAAACATTCCCTCAAAATTTCATAACCTTCTGTTCACCGGTTTAAGCATGAATCTATAAGATACATACATCAGTTTTTGAACCATCTTAAGCCTCTGGGGCGGAGCCCTGTGGATGTATCTACATCAGACTTCACATGAACCGTCCTGGGAATATGTCAAACATTCCCTCAAAATTTCATAACCTTCTGTTCACCGGTTTAGGCATGAATCTATAAGATACATACATCAGTTTTTGAACCATCTTAAACCTCTGGGGCAGAGCCCTATTGATGGATCTGCGCCAGACGTCACATGAACCGTCCTGGGAATATGTCAAACATTCCCTCAAAATTTCATAACCTTCTGTTCACCGGTTTAGGCATGAATCTATAAGATACATACATCAGTTTTTGAACCATCTTAAACCTCTGGGGCAGAGCCCTATTGATGGATCTGCGCCAGACATCACATGAACAGTCCTGGGAATATATTTGAAAAATCTCCAAATTTCACTAACTTCTTCACCTGTTTAAACTTCCATAAAATACATGCATACACATATAAATCGGATTTTGAACCATCCTAAGCCTCTGAGGCAGTGCCCTGTCGTTGGACCTGCACCAAACTTCACATGAACCGTCCTGGGAATATGTTGAAAAAATCTTTCCAAATTTCATTAATTTCTTTTCATTGGTTTAGGCATCCATAAGATACATACATACTCACATAAAGACATCGGTTTTTGAACCATCCTGAGTATATGTTTAACAAACTCTCTAAATTTCATCGACTTCTGTTCAGCGGTTTAGGCGGCTATTACACACACACACACACACACACACACATTCATTTTTATAGGTATAGATTATTTTGTTAGTGTAATTTTGGGCTAGCACTACAATGTGACACTATTATTTTTGTGGCATTTATTGTCCACAATATCTACATTGTTATTATTTTGCCTGAAACTGTAAAATTTTTTTTGTAATTATTTTTTGTAGAACTATACAAAGATCTGCACTATACACTATTCTAGTAATGAAGTTTATTTAAAAATTATTTATGTTTCTCATACCCCAGACAATAGGTTTAATGTACATTATTTTGAATGAATATGATTTCTTGGTTATTTCTGAATTTCATAACTTGTTATATTACAATGTATTAACATACGAAACTAACAAAACTTTTAATTTTTATTGGTTAAATTCATTTACATAATAACTGACTTTTATTGCATATTGGAGAATTAACTAAAAATTATATAGATTATTAATATTCATAGAATGTTTATAAACATTTGTTTTACAACTGACGTAAATTTATCTTTATGTAATAGTTGATTAAATACAACTTTGTTGTTATAGAATAAGATGACGGCTCGCGATGAAGAGCGAGAAAGGTTAAGACAAGAACTCCAAAAGTCTCGAGAACAGTTGCATGCACTCTATGAACGTTATGATCATATACCTGAACCAAGTAAGATTTTTTTAGTTACTTTGTTGTCATACATACTGGATTTGTGTTTTTATAGAAATAAGATGTAGAATGTAGTCACTTGCTTTTTAAAAAATCAATAACTTGAAAAGCTTTTTATGTAAAACATGTAACTTAATTTATTAAAATTAGAGCTTTTTTTTAGATTTGGCAATAAGCATATTTACAGAAAAAATAATTTTACTTTAGTAGAGAAATAATAATATAGTTTGACTTATTTCCCCCCCTCCATAAATGAAACCACTTAATTTATTTTAAATACAAATAACTTTTATATTTCTATTTTTAAAAAAAACACTTGTCTGGTAATTTCAAAATGAATAGTAATAATTGCATTAAAGGGTTAAAATTATCGAAAATGTCATCTATAATCAACATTTTTTTTAAAGGATAAATTAACTCCTGCAAAAATGAACTCCTCATTTTTAAAAATATTGGTAAAATTTTTCATGGGTGTTAAAAGTGCAATGTCTAGCAGTGTAAGAAATACAATTCTCCAGGCCTCGGAAATTTTACCCCTTTAGTGCGACTACATTGTTATTAAGGCTTTCCTTCTTCTCCAATAGTATATTACGAAGATTCTTTGTTTCTTGCAATTCAGTATTTATGCAGTGTAGAATTTTATTTTATTAAAGTAGTTTCCTATAGCTTAATTTCCCTGTAACTACTCCATCAGAGGTGGTTCATGAATTTATGGTTTTAGCATTTTAACCAATAAACTGTTGCTTCTTATAATCTTTTTTCTTTTTTGTTGAATGCTTCCAGTTTGTGTTATCATCCTTCTAACCAATTTCATCATCTAATATAAAGTTACATACCATAACTTTTTTCAAGGGCATAATTTATTTTCTTCCTTCTTCATAATTTATACGGTTTTGACTATATTTTTGCCTAATAATGTAATTTGTTTCTTTTCTGTGTCAAAAATCTCATAAGGTCTAGAATCTTTGAAATCTTGAATCCATATTAGTTTTTATCTTCCTACAACTGGGGTCTGATTAATTCAACTTATTATGTTAACGCTGTAGAACGTAACCTTGCCACCAGTCATATGGTGTTATTATTTCACTTTGACTTTTTCTTACAAATATGCTTCATCAATATGGAATTCATAATAATAGTTTTATCAAATGATTAATTGGAGATGAATTTTCTTACAATAATCTCTAGATAAATCAGAATTTAACAGATGACTCTAGGAAGCTATTAGATTTGTAATTAATCTTATTTTAAAAATTTATCCTAATTAGTGGCAGGTAAAACACTTATACAGTGATTTTTATTAAATCAATTAATATAATTATTTTCATCCATAATGTTGAAAATATGGATGAACATTATTGATGTACATTATACTTTGTAAGTATATTATGTACTTAAAAACACTTATTTTTAAGTACATAAGGTGGTGGGATTTAAATATGAAAGCTTTAATATATAAACAAAAATGTACACATTTTGAACTGAGATATTCAATTGAAGAAAACTTTATCTATTGATTGAAAATAGTTGTTTTTCAATAATATAATTTATTATTATTATTATTATTATTACTGCCATTTAGAATGTGTTTAAACATAGATGAATTTCAGTATTTTAATGAAGAGGTAGTGGTAGGTATACTTACTATGCATGGGAGATAGAGGGGTTTGCTAGAGATTGGCTCTCAAGAAAGTGGGTTTGGGGCCCAAGAATCAATAAAAAAAAAAATAGATTAGAATAAAACAACTTAGATAAGTAACTATTGCAAGGAATTATGACATCTTTCGAGCAAATGGAACGGGGAGAAGTTTAAACTGAGAAATTTGAATAGAGAAACATTTCTACGATAAATAAAAATGTCTTTGTGGTAATGCAGACTTTTAACTAATCTATAAACTAATCACAAATCTCCCAGACAATGCTTTCATGAAACATTTATTAAAAAGATAATGCTTATAGAGTTTAAATGATTAATAGATGAAAACCTTACTTTCCATGACTACTGTATGCATAACCCAAACAAGGTGATAATTAAATAATAAAAATATGGTACAACTCGCAAATATACAATTTTTTATTTCAAACTCGTTTCAACGACTACTTTGTCGTCATCCTCAGTGAAAATACACAAATGAAATTAACTAAAAAATATATATATATATTAAACATAACCTATAAAGTTTTAGCAAACTTTATAGGTTATGTTTAATATATATATATTTTTTAGTTAATTTCATTTGTGTATTTTCACTGAGAATGACGACAAAGTAGTCGTTGAAACGAGTTTGAAATAAAAAATTGTATATTTGTGAGTTGTACCATACTTTTATTATTTAATTATAACTTTCACTCACAAACCAGCTCGAATATTATTTACAAACAAGGTGAGTTTAAAATGCAGACATTTTGCAAGTACAGTTCTTTAAAAAGGTTTCTGGATATTTGTGGATATTAATGTAAGGTTAATAATGTTCAGATAAAGCTACATATAAATAAACTCAGTGGAATAATGATTAACTATCATAACCGTGTTTACTAGGCTAACAAAAATCAGCATCTAATTGAATAGAAATCACCAGGCATACCTGTGTAACCCACCTTCCTGGAGCATGGTTACACTAACTTTATTTCAAGCAAACTATCATCATGAAGCTTATTTATGATTGCTCAAAAAAAAAAAACCATTCCTGCTCTACAGAATTTTTATGACAAAAAATTGTATTTTCATCAAAACAAGCCAGATGTCCATAACATCATAACATAAAAATTCTCAACACTTTCTCCAGCAATAGATAGAGACCCAGCACAATACCCAAAAATACATGGAAAGCCGATTATAAATGCTTTAATGAGAAGCTTTTAGATAATTACAAGTAGTTTATCTTTCTCTATCAGCCCATTGTCACAAGTTTAACAGTTAACAGTGCTAATTATAAACACGTATTAGTGAAAACTTCAAAGCAGCACAAGTAGTATGTATCTAAAGTTTACTTTGATTAAATATAAAAGTCAAAATGCAGGCGCGTATCCAAGGGGGGGGGGGGCGATGGGGCGATCGCCCCCCAACCCTCAAGAACTTTGGGTTAAAAATCGACAATATATTATTAAATTATGACTTTCTATTAAATTAGACTTTTACTTAAGTTAATTCGTCTTTTATTGTAAATAAAAAATAAAATTTTAATTTTTAATTTGAAAATGTAACACGTTCCCTCAGCATACTTTCGTAAACGTCTAAACGTTTTAACAATAGATAGCGCTAGTGAAGCTTAGTCTCGAACATATGATTTTCAATACGTAATTTTGCAAGCGTAATATTCACAGTTGAGTCCGGAATTGTTCGTGTTGGAAGAATAACTACTTATATTAATTAATAAACCATTTTTATAATAATAGCTTATTATGAAATTAATAATATTCTGTAGCCATAAGTGTTATAGAAACTGGAATAATTATTTATTAAAAAGTCTAATTTGCTACGAATCTTTATCACGTTACCGATTTCTAATGCAAGCGTAGAAAGAACTTTTTCTGTTCTATGTTTTTGCATACACGCACGTGCGCGTGTGCACACACACACACACACACACACACACACACATATTATATATATATATATATATATATATAAAATGCATCGAACGCCCCCCCCCCCCCCCAAAGCAAGTCGCTGGATACGCGCCTGAAATGTATGTACATTTTTTGAGACTGTGTGTGTGTGTGAAATATGGTCAACATTTTCATCTTATAGATATTTATTATTATTAATTACAAGAATATAAAAATTTCAAGTATAAGAATATATTTTGAATGATAATATAGTTAAAGTTTTTACATATATATATATATATATATATATATATATATATATATATATATATATATATATGAAGTTAATATATTACTACTGTAAGTAATTTCATCCACCATTAAGTGCAATGATTTTACCTTGAGTGATGAGGCGCCTTTCGGTCACTTGACCATTGTCGAATCACTGATGACTTTTTCTCAATTTTTCTGGTGTGGATGTTCATCAAGTACCAACACCACGGACCGAACATAACGTAAAATATCAAGAATATATATATATATGAAGTTAATATATTACTACTGTAAGTAATTTCATCCACCATTAAGTGCAATGATTTTACCTTGAGTGATGAGGCGCCTTTCGGTCACTTGACCATTGTCGAATCACTGATGACTTTTTCTCAATTTTTCTGGTGTGGATGTTCATCAAGTACCAACACCACGGACCGAACATAACGTAAAATATCAAGAATATATATATATATGAAGTTAATATATTACTAATGTAAGTAATTTTATCCACCATTAAGTTCAATGATTTTACCTTGTGTCTTGTGACACAAGGTAAAATCATTGCACTTAATGGTGGATAAAATTACTTACAATAGTAATATATTAACTTCATAAAGTCAGTGCAACGGAAAAACAATGGATAACGTAAAATATCAAGAATATATATATACACACTCTAGGTTACTCTAATAATCTACAGTATATTATCGATTAAAAAAAAAACAAAAGTAATGTACTGTGTGAAGTACAAATAGTTACTGAAATTTTAGAATTATAATTCTATTAATTTTTTTGGTGTAACAAAAAGAAGCTTAAGACAGGTATTTAAAAATTTAAAAGAATAAACTGTAAAAATTGTCTCACTAAACTATGGGCTAATCTCAATATACCCTGTATAATTGTGTATTTTACCTGCTGAGGATTTTTTTTGGTATTATTTAATGAAACACATGGTAAACTTATATTACAAATTAATATATTACCATTATAAAACTAACCTTCAGTTTGTTTATTAAAACTCCCAACAAGCTTAATCAAGAGGTTTGTTATTTAATAATCACTGTTATTTAAACCAGCCAATTGGGTTTTGTATATAGTTTCCCCATCTTTGCTGGGGGTTATTTTCTTATATAACATTTTTAATATTATGTTTTATACCGGTTTGTTCAAAAAGAACATTGCAATAAACTGTACTATTGAAATTCTTTCCAATCACTTCTGCTTCCATATACTTTAATCTATCTTTTAAACAGTTATTCTTGTAGTATTTAGATGTACAGCTTATTATAGTGCTGGTGAAACAAACACATCTATTTGTAGCATTACTATAGCACTGCTCTTTGTACTAAAACACAATTGCTTAGCATGTGTGTGAGTGTGTATATCTGCATGTGTAGGTCCTGAAGTTCCAACAATAGACGTAGACACACAGTCCGAGAATGATCAGGCAACTGACGGGCAGCAAAATGCTTCAGCAGAGGTTAGTCTGTTATAAAAAATGTTTTTAAAAAATCTAGAGAATGTATATAAACTGCCATGTGGTATGTAAATACTTGTATCATCATTTTAAATATATTATATTTAATGGTAATTATTTTACATTACTGTTGTTAAAAATAAGAAAGTAAAAACTTAATTTCATAATTTCTGTAGAAAATCAACTTGAAAATCAAACCAGTTTACAATGTTTAGTTCTAAATGTTTTAGTTTTTTATTCACTTTGCATGTATGCACGCACAGTAAAATTTTCCCTGTTAATTTGAAAAATAAATGTAGTCCACGATCATCATATGAAATAATTTCTTGAATTTTCATAAAGTAAAAAAAAAATGCTAAATGTCTAGGATGTTTAATTGAGTTTATTTTGTATGATGATACTGAGGTTTCACAATGTGTTTGTGGACGCACACGTGTGTGTATAGATAAGATATATATATATATATATATATATATATATATATATATATATATATAAATATCGCAATATGTTTTCTTGTGTATTAATAAAGAACAAAAGTCAAAATACAAATACAAGAATCATACTTGAATTCACAATTCAAAGCTTTTCGTTGGCTAACAGTACCAACATCATCAGGAATATTAAACCATTATATTAAGGTTTAATATTATATTATATTATAATATTAAGGTTTATATTATAATATTAAGGTTTAATATTCCTGATGATGTTGGTACTGTTAGCCAACGAAAAGCTTTGAATTGTGAATTCAAGTATGATTCTTGTATTTGTATTTTGACTTTTGTTCTTTATATATATATATATATATATATATATATATATATAGAGAGAGAGAGAGAGAGAGAGAGAGAGAGAACTAATAGAAGGAATTGAAAAAGGTTGTCTTCAACAGATGTAATTTATTTATTCTATATCTATAAAATGTTTAGAGGGATTGTTTGATATATTACCAGGGTGGTTCGTGTGAGGTTTGGTGTAGATCCATTACCAGGACTCCGCCCCAGAGGCTTAGGATGGTTTAAAAACTGATGTATATATGTATGTATCTTATTAATGCCTAAACTGCTGAACAGAAGTTTATAAAATATAACATATTTAAAAAGGGATTGTTTGACATATTCCCAGGATGGTTCGTTTGAGGTTTGGTGTAGATCCATTAACAGGGCTCCGCCCCAGAGGCATAGGATAGTTCAAAAACTGATGTATGTATATATACAAGGGTTATTTATAAAATAAGGTTCCCGTAATATTTAAACATAGACAGCTTTATATTTGTTCTTAATGTAATACATCATTTTAAAGCTTAAAACTTGCGCTACTTTTCCACATAACCACAGTTTCTATCCAAACACTTCAGAAAACGATGCTCCAACTTTTCTATCCCCATGTTGTATAATTCTGCCGCCAATCCTTTGAGGATTCGAGAAACCTCTTCCTTGACTTCCTATTCGGTACTAAACCATAAGCCACCCAAGTGTTCCTTTAATTTTGGGAATAAATGATAATCACTTGGGGCTAGGTCTAGACTGTAAGGGGGGGGCACAACAGTCAAAATCTGTCAGGAGTTCTTGAGTTTGATGTGAGACATGAGTTCGAGTGTTGTCATGGATAAGCCTCACACCGCTGGACAATCTTCCTCTCTGGCGGTTCTGGATCGCAAGTCTCAGTTTTCTCAATGTGTCGCAATATTTGTCGGAGTTAACTGTTGTTTTATAAGGCAAAAATGTCGATTAAAAGCAGGCCCTTCCTGTCCAAAAAGACATTTGCCATGACTTTCCCAGCAGACTGTGTTTGTTTAAACTTCTTCGGCTTAAGCGAAGTTGAGTGACGCCATTCACGTGATTGCTGCTTGGTCTTGGGGGTAAAGTGAAATGCCCATGTTTCATAGCCTGTAATAATGGAATCTAAGAATTCATCTTTGATGTCTTCACATTGCTGCAAAACATGCTGGGCACACTCGACATGTTGCTGTTTGTGGTTTTGTATAAGCATTTGCGGTACCCACCGCGCACACACTTTGGGATAGCCTAATTTTTTGGTTGAAATGTTATGAAAGTCTCAGGAATACACAAAGCAAAATTTTTCAGCAATATTTGATCTGCAAGCTGCTCTTCATGGCAATATTCTTTCAACTTTATCAACAATTCCGTCTAAAACTGGGCTTCCGCTCCGGTCTTCATCATGAATTTTTGTCCCTCTACACCATTTGCGAACATGTTGAGCAGATATACACTTTCCCCCATAAACTTCGATTAACTGACAATAAATGTCAATCGGTGAAATCTGTTGGGCATTTAAATAAACATATCACAGCACGAATTATGAATTTCACAACTGGCCGTAACAGCATTGGGGAACTCCAACTTCAAAGGCGGCTAGCCCAGCATAGAGCAATATAGCGAGGCGGATGTGGCGGAGATAGTGAGAGGAGGAGTTGATAAGTGTGACATTGTTTCTCCTAGCATGTCGCATTCTTTCTTAGCAGCATAATTAACCTTATTTTATGAATTACCCTAGTGTGTGTGTCTGTGTGTGTATGTGTATGTGTGTGTATGTGAGTGTGTTATGAATGCCTGAGCTGCTGAACATAGGTTAATGAAATTTGGTGGAATTTTTTTAACATATTCCCAGCATGCTTCATGTTACGTTTGGTATATATCCAACCAAAGGACTCTCCCCCCTTAGGGGGAGGCTTAGGATGTTTCAAAAACCGATGTGTATATGTATGTGTCTTATGGACGTCAAACCCCTCTAAACAGAAATTAATATAATTTGGAGGGATTGTTCAACTTATTCACAAGATGGTTTGAGTAACGTTTGGTATAGATCCATCCAAAGGGCTCTGTCCCAAAGGGTTAGAATGGTTTGAAAACCAATGTATATATGTATGTATCTTATGGACATCTAAACCACTATACAGAAGTTGATGAAATTTAAAGGGTTTGTTTAACATACTCCAAGAATGGTGTGTGTGAAGTTTGGTGTAGATCCATCCACAGGGCTCTGCCTCAGAGGCTTAGAATTGTTCAGTGTACAGTCTTCCATAAGTCTAAAGTTAAAATGTATTTCTATACTAGCGCTACTACAATTAATATTTAAAAAATTATAAACAATATGTAAGAATAAAAAATACATACTTATTTATATTAAAAGTAGGATCGCCGATAATAAATATTCTTGCGAAATTTAAATCAACCAAAACTGTGCAACAATACCAGAATAACCACACAAAAACTGACATCCAACTTGATCCAGGCAGAAATCAGAGGTGGCAAGTTCAATGGAGAAATTGTCTTAATTCCATGAATACCGATGATTTCATCAGATATACCCATTGATTTCAAACAAACTATAATTTCCTTTGTGTTTTGCATTCACAATAACCATAAACAAGGCACAAGGCCAATCGTAGACCATTGCTGGATTAATTTTGAACATTCAAGCTTTTACCACGGATATATATGTTTGTGTTCTCACGTGTTGGGACACCTAAATATTATATATTTATATGCAGTGAAATGAAGAAAAAGATTGTCTATCCTCTAGCATTGCAGTAAATGAAATATAATTATTTAGATGTTTGATTTGCTTTTCTTAATTGCAAAAATTATGATTTTGGGTGCAGCAGCGTGCGCCGGGTAATGCCAGTATGTAATAAAATAAAAAAAAAAAACAATCCTGTTTAAAATCAATATTACATGCCTTGTAATCAAGTATTAACCAAGTAAAAAACAAAAGCGTGAATTAGGTAATCACATATTGTTAACATCAATCTGAAATTTATCGAAGATTTTTATATACCTTATTACTATATTGAGATTATTATTAACATAATATATCTGAATCGGGATTCAACTGAAATAACAGTTGTGACTTACAACATGAAGTTCAACATCATTTATGAAAATGCAGAGTTATCAAATCATTATTCTTTATCAATAGACATTATAAAATATAACAGGTGTGTTTGACAAGTACATTCTCAAAACTTAATTATTTTTATTATTTTAAAAGAAACCCATGTTCACTTTCATGTAATTTTTAAATATTTATTGGAAAAACTGATGACTATTAATGAAATTTTGAATTCAAATAGTTTATATGTTTATAAACAACTAAGACTATAATGGTTCAAAATTCTGTTCTAGGTGTTTGTTGACGCTTTGTCCGGGGAAGCCGAAAACAATCTTGAAGCTGCAGCAGCAACAGAAAGTGAAATAGAGTGAATACAAAAGTGATGAACACTTATTTTCTAAATCTTAGATACTGCTACACTTAAAATCCGTTAAAAAGGAATATTAAATATTTCTTAATATAAGGTTTCTAATGGACTTGACTATGAGGGGATATATTGGTGAGTGTTTGTTAGCCGACATTGGTTTTGTGATTATTCTTCTAGTATTGGTTTAGAGACTACTAACTCAAGAAGCTATGATCTGAACTCAAATAATAATTTGATACTGAATAGAAAAATCACGTCATGTTGAATGGTAAATAATATTGAGATTTAAAAATACCATCCAGCAGTAATAATATTCGTTTTTTGTACTTTATTGTGCTATGTAAAATATTTATAAGGCATTAGTATTAATATTGTGTGTACAGTAAAAAAAGGTAAGCTATGCCTTTAGTGCCTAGATGAGAAAAATTCTTGTTACCAGATCCAGAATCCAAAAAAAAATCACTTGGCCTAATTCTAAATTTTATTCTAATCATTTAGTGGTGCTCATTACATACATGATTTCATGTACATTCTTTGTGAATAGAATATAGGGCGCCAACAGTAGACAAATTGTTGGGCAGAACACTGTAATTGCTATATATTTCATTTACTTTTATATAGCCTAATGTATAAAATATCAGAAATTTGTTATTTTTTTATATAGGTTTATTTAGGTGTTATTTACCTCATTTTATATAAATTTTCTGCTGGATAAAGACTACATTGTTTTAAAAACCTTTATAAAAATAGTGTAGTGCTGAAATTTATTTTGTAAATTGCATTTATATCTAGGTTTTACATTCTCAGTTTTCCCGGTGCAAACTGTTGTTTGGTGCTACCTACCCTTTTGTTTATAAGCTGTATGTACATTGACTAAAGAATGTTTTATGGAATCTCGTAATATTTGCTATGTCTTATATATATATATATATATATATTTTTAAATACAGTTCAAACATTTTTTTAAGGGTTTATTTTAAAAGTTTCATTAGTTTAAACAAATGTCATTGTTTTTATTTACCTTTAAAATGTTTTGAGTTAAATATATGGGATATTATTATTATTATTGTATATTGCATTGTATATATTATGAGATTTATAGTTACATTCCTTAGATAATGAATCAAAAGTTTATAACATTTAATTTATATTTTATGAAAACGGTATTTTATTTTAACCTTCTAAAAGTAAAACTACCATGAAATGTAATACAAACTATACATTTTTGAAGTGTTTTTTCATAGACTATTAATAATAATAGGCTAAAATAATTTTGCCAAAGCGTAAACAAAATGTACGTCTCAGGCATAAAAAACATAAGAACTAAAACCCATGAGAAAATTAATTTTGGAAAAAAGACTTCAAAAATCTTAAATATAAATATATTTTTTGTTAATTTTAAGTTTTATTCTGAAATTTTCAACTTGAACTTTGCTATTACTAAACTTATTTTTTCGACATTAATTCTTGCTTATTTCTCCAAAAAGTAAATTATTTTACACCTTACATACCTGCATAACCAAAATTTAAATTTTTTAAAGGTTAAAATAAATATACAGTATTTATAAATTTTATTTTATAGGCTGAGCGAATTAAATTTGTGTTAGTTTTTACATTTGGCTTTTAAACTGACTTTAATACCATTTAATCGAATTAAGCGGTTGTCGTAGATAATAAGTCATATATTCAGTATTAATTATTGTGTATGCATTTACAAGAATTTTTAAACCATTTTGGCTTTTCAGAAATTTGTGCTTGAAATAATAACACATCTTTCTGTTTTCATCAGTTTTAAATTAAAAGAAAATTTGGCAAATAATTATTTTATAATCTATTTCAAGTTATGAATTTCAGAGCATAAATAATAAACAGTATTAGAGAATTTTTAAAAAATTATTTACAACAGATGGTTTTCTAAATATATTTATTATTTGTTAAAACAAGAGCATGAGATTTCTGAAAAAAATGTTGTAAAAAAAGGAAAATAACTTTAAAATCCAATAGCCAAAAATATAAAGCATATTGTTTTCCATTTTACCATGAAAGTATGAAATGTTGATAACTAATAGATAACACAACAGATTGTGTATTCTAGTATTTATATTATAACCAAAGTGTATGTACATAACCTATTTGTAATATAAAAAGAAGGGCAACCATGTATTAACTAAGGCCTAATATAATATCTCTTAGACAGCATGTTAACTATAAAATGTGATCATATAATAATTGTTATGCTGGCAGAAGTAGTGTATATTCTTGTAACACAGATCATGTATATAGACTGAAATCACATGAATAAATACATATTCATATATAATAAATGTATGTACATTTTTATTAATTTTCGTTTTTGTTATTTAGGACCTTCCAATTTATCCATATTCTTTTTAGTATTACAAACCTAAAAATTATATAAAATTATAATGGTCTTATTTTACCAAATAAAAACATTTTTCACAACGAAATGTTCATTATCATGATACAGCAATATCACTTAGGGGAAGACCTAATTGGGTAAGCGGCTGAATCAGAACTGGTTAGGAAGGGAACAAAACCGAATGGTAGGTGGAGTAAGGGCTTCACAGTCAATTGAGAACATGCTACACGAAAATGTGAACACAAATAGTACTGCTTTACAATAAGGCAAATGTACTCTTCAGAAGATTCATATCAGAAGCAAAGAGAACCTCCTTTAGGACTTTTGTAGGATCTCTCAATGTCAACACTCCCAGTAACATCATGTGGCAGAACTTACGATGAATGCAAGGAGTCACAAATCCAAAAATCCTCTTCATTAGAAACAAAGACTTCCTCTTACCAAAGACACATTAAAAGTTGACAAATTCATGAAGGAATATTCCAATCCAGGGAAAAATCTACTGACCTTTCTGGTTAACCCATTGCCTCCCATGGACGAAACTATCTTGTCCCTACAAAATGTGTCTATTGGGATTGTCTCAAATCAAACACTCTGCGCCAGGAGAGGATAACACTTTTAATGGAATTTAGCGAAACACCAACATACCTCAAACGTGGAAGACTGCAATAGTTATCCCACTGCTTAAGCCAAGAAAGGAAGCCACGAACGTAAAATCATACACACCAATTTCACTGAATTCTGACCTTGGAAAACTTCCGGAAAGACTGGCAAACAGATGGCTAATGTGGAGAATAGAAAAGGAAGGAAGACTTGGCTTTTATCGACATAGATCCACTATCTATGCCCTTGAAGTCTATCTATGCTTCAAGGTCAGCCCAATGCTTTACAATATAGCTGTAGAATATTTCCCAAGTAACCTAGCACCTGAAACCGTATGTGCAACAGATGTTGACTCAGGCGTAGCCAATGTACAAGTGTAAGGTGGTGCAAGAAATGGTGTATTGAGTGTGTAATAGTTTGTTTTTATCGTCGTCTTCATCGGCCCCTTCTTGTTCTTCAGTGGAACTTTCGCTTGCAACAATTACATCATCACTCAAAATTTGAAACCCCCGTCCACTCGGTCACACCCGAATTAATGGACAAATTAACCATCTCGGCAACTGTCACACTCTCAGATTCTTCACCTCTGGATTAAAGATAAAGTTAATTCCAACCATTCTTTACATTTGACACTGACAAATGTCTCCATGAACTGGCAACATTGAAAATGGCATCTTTAATACTGTAAAACCACCAAAACTGTTTTACAGACATTGATTCGTTAGATGAGAACAACCTTTTAATTAACATTTCTCTATAATGAGGTTCCTTGTTTTTGATGATGCCTTGATCCATGACTCTGTAAGACAAGTTGTGTTTGCATTTTTCATTTCACAAGTAGGGCGCTTCCATCCATTTCACACTCTTCTGGGCGTAATAGTGTGCAAGGAGAGTAATCAAATTCTTGAATGCACGAGTTTTTTTTTATTTCCCAATCCCAAGTAGAGGTAGCCTTTGATTGCCAGTGGCATTTGCGCAAACGATAGCAGTGATGCGATTTTGTTGTACTTTGAAGCCTGGAGCAGCTGTCACTTTATATTTTTAAAGATGAAAAATCGTTAAACAAACGAGTTGTAAAGAATTTAAGGCCGATATCTGTAAAGGTTTAGGAGTAATACGCTTTTAAAATGACAAATAAAGCCAAACTACACATGCAAGTTGCATGGTACAAGGCATGTTTGAAACCGTCATATATTTTTAAATAATAATTATAACAGGTTTTTTCTTATAAAAAATGAAAGAAGAAATCCTATATTTTCATTTGTAGGCTTCATTTTTGAAATATATTTAGTATTTTTTGAGTAATTGAGGCTGTAAAAAAACGATTAATATTTTATTTTATGCCGGATATTGTATGCATGTACCTAGTAGTTCAGCGTTATTCCGCAAGGTTGCAGCAAATAACGGTATATTGAAATCAAAATCAACTTACACAAAAATGCAAATAACTCATGAACTAGACACAATTTTGAAAAACTATTGGCACCACGTGATTCTACGTTAAATGCTGCTACAATATACGTTTATAACAAAAAATCCGATTTTTCATCGATTTTTAGGAAAAATTGAAGGCCTCCCCCTTCACATTTCGCAAAAGTCGAAAATCACTCATTTTCACGAGCCAACTACTCAAAAACTGTTGAAGATATTTTAAAACAAAAAACGGCGAAATAAAATATAGGCTTTCGTCTTTCGTTTCGTATAATAAACATCTTGATGGGCTGCATAATGTCAGAGGTATGACGGTTTAAAAAAAGGCTTGCATCGTGAAAACCTGGAAATGTAAAATCGGGCTGTATTTTTATCACTTTAAAGGCGTATAACTTCTAAACCATACAAGATATCGAGCTCAAATTTTCACAAGTTGTTTCTTTAATGATTTCCAATCTTCTGAGATATATATAACATAATTTACTTAAAATGTAGGTATTTTGTAAAAAAAATTTATAATCATTTATTACGTAATTTTATATTTTCAAAGATGAAAAATCGTTAAACAAACGAGTTGTAAAGAATTTAAGGTCGATATCTGTAAAGGTTTAGGAGTAATACGCTTTTAAAATGACCAATAAAGCCAAACTACACATGCAAGTTGCATGGTACAAGGCATGTTTGAAACCGTCATATATTTTTAAATAATAATTATAACAGGTTTTTTCTTATAAAAAATGAAAGAAGAAAGCATATATTTTCATTTGTAGGCTTCAGTTTTGAAATATATTTTACAGGTTTTGAGTAATTGGGCTAAAAAAAAACGAATATTATTTTATTTTTTTCTGGATATAGTATGAATGTACCTAGTAGTTCAGCGTTATTCCGCAAGGTTGCAGCAAATAACGGTATATTGAAATCAAAATCAACTTACACAAAAATGCAAATAACTCATGAACTAGACACAATAATGAAAAACTATTTGCACCACGTGATTCTACGTTAAATGCTGCTACAATATACGTTTATAACAAAAAATCCGATTTTTCATCGATTTTTAGGAAAAATTGAAGGCCTCCCCCTTCACATTTCGCAAAAGTCGAAAATCACTCATTTTCACGAGCCAACTACTCAAAAACTGTTGAAGATATTTTAAAACAAAAAACGGCGAAATAAAATATAGGCTTTCGTCTTTCGTTTCGTATAATAAACATCTTGATGGGCTGCATAATGTCAGAGGTATGACGGTTTAAAAAAAGGCTTGCATCGTGAAAACCTGGAAATGTAAAATCGGGCTGTATTTTTATCACTTTAAAGGCGTATAACTTCTAAACCATACAAGATATCGAGCTCAAATTTTCACAAGTTGTTTCTTTAATGATTTCCAATCTTCTGAGATATATATAACATAATTTACTTAAAATGTAGGTATTTTGTAAAAAAAAATTATAATCATTTATTACGTAATTTTATATTTTCAAAGATGAAAAATCGTTAAACAAACGAGTTGTAAAGAATTTAAGGTCGATATCTGCAAAGGTTTAGGAGTAATACGCTTTTAAAATGACAAATAAAGCCAAACTACACATGCAAGTTGCATGGTACAAGGTATGTTTGAAACCGTCATATATTTTTAAATAATAATTATAACAGGTTTTTTCTTATAAAAAATGAAAGAAGAAATCCTATATTTTCATTTGTAGGCTTCATTTTTGAAATATATTTAGTATTTTTTGAGTAATTGAGGCTGTAAAAAAACGATTAATATTTTATTTTATGGGGGATATTGTATGCATGTACCTAGTAGTTCAGCGTTTTTCCGCAAGGTTGCAGCAAATAACGTTATATTGAAATCAAAATCAACTTACACAAAAATGCAAATAACTCATGAACTAGACACAATTTTGAAAAACTATTTGCACCACGTGATTCTACGTTAAATGCTGCTACAATATACGTTTATAACAAAAAATCCGATTTTTCATCGATTTTTAGGAAAAATTGAAGGCCTCCCCCTTCACATTTCGCAAAAGTCGAAAATCACTCATTTTCACGAGCCAACTACTCAAAAACTGTTGAAGATATTTTAAAACAAAAAACGGCGAAATAAAATATAGGCTTTCGTCTTTCATTTCGTATAATAAACATCTTGATGGGCTGCATAATGTCAGAGTTATGACGGTTTAAAAAAAGGCTTGCATCGTGAAAACCTGGAAATGTAAAATCGGGCTGTATTTTTATCACTTTAAAGGCGTATAATTCCTAAACCATATAAGATATCGTGCTCAAATTTTCACAAGTTGTTTCTTTAATGATTTCCAATCTTCTGAGATATATATAACATAATTTACTTAAAATGTAGGTATTTTGTAAAAAAAAATTATAATCATTTATTACGTAATTTTATATTTTCAAAGATGAAAAATCGTTAAACAAACGAGTTGTAAAGAATTTAAGGTCGATATCTGCAAAGGTTTAGGAGTAATACGCTTTTAAAATGACAAATAAAGCCAAACTACACATGCAAGTTGCATGGTACAAGGTATGTTTGAAACCGTCATATATTTTTAAATAATAATTATAACAGGTTTTTTCTTATAAAAAATGAAAGAAGAAATCCTATATTTTCATTTGTAGGCTTCATTTTTGAAATATATTTAGTATTTTTTGAGTAATTGAGGCTGTAAAAAAACGATTAATATTTTATTTTATGCCGGATATTGTATGCATGTACCTAGTAGTTCAGCGTTTTTCCGCAAGGTTGCAGCAAATAACGGTATATTGAAATCAAAATCAACTTACACAAAAATGCAAATAACTCATGAACTAGACACAATTTTGAAAAACTATTTGCACCACGTGATTCTACGTTAAATGCTGCTACAATATACGTTTATAACAAAAAATCCGATTTTTCATCGATTTTTAGGAAAAATTGAAGGCCTCCCCCTTCACATTTCGCAAAAGTCGAAAATCACTCATTTTCACGAGCCAACTACTCAAAAACTGTTGAAGATATTTTAAAACAAAATACGGCGAAATAAAATATAGGCTTTCGTCTTTCGTTTCGTATAATAAACATCTTGATGGGCTGCATAATGTCAGAGGTATGACGGTTTAAAAAAAGGCTTGCATCGTGAAAACCTGGAAATGTAAAATCGGGCTGTATTTTTATCACTTTAAAGGCGTATAACTTCTAAACCATACAAGATATCGAGCTCAAATTTTCACAAGTTGTTTCTTTAATGATTTCCAATCTTCTGAGATATATATAACATAATTTACTTAAAATGTAGGTATTTTGTAAAAAAAATTTATAATCATTTATTACGTAATTTTATATTTTCAAAGATGAAAAATCGTTAAACAAACGAGTTGTAAAGAATTTAAGGTCGATATCTGTAAAGGTTTAGGAGTAATACGCTTTTAAAATGACAAATAAAGCCAAACTACACATGCAAGTTGCATGGTACAAGGCATGTTTGAAACCGTCATATATTTTTAAATAATAATTATAACAGGTTTTTTCTTATAAAAAATGAAAGAAGAAATCCTATATTTTCATTTGTAGGCTTCATTTTTGAAATATATTTAGTATTTTTTGAGTAATTGAGGCTGTAAAAAAACGATTAATATTTTATTTTATGCCGGATATTGTATGCATGTACCTAGTAGTTCAGCGTTTTTCCGCAAGGTTGCAGCAAATAACGGTATATTGAAATCAAAATCAACTTACACAAAAATGCAAATAACTCATGAACTAGACACAATTTTGAAAAACTATTTGCACCACGTGATTCTACGTTAAATGCTGCTACAATATACGTTTATAACAAAAAATCCGATTTTTCATCGATTTTTAGGAAAAATTGAAGGCCTCCCCCTTCACATTTCGCAAAAGTCGAAAATCACTCATTTTCACGAGCCAACTACTCAAAAACTGTTGAAGATATTTTAAAACAAAAAACGGCGAAATAAAATATAGGCTTTCGTCTTTCGTTTCGTATAATAAACATCTTGATGGGCTGCATAATGTCAGAGGTATGACGGTTTAAAAAAAGGCTTGCATCGTGAAAACCTGGAAATGTAAAATCGGGCTGTATTTTTATCACTTTAAAGGCGTATAATTCCTAAACCATATAAGATATCGAGCTCAAATTTTCACAAGTTGTTTCTTTAATGATTTCCAATCTTCTGAGATATATATAACATAATTTACTTAAAATGTAGGTATTTTGTAAAAAAAATTTATAATCATTTATTACGTAATTTTATATTTTCAAAGATGAAAAATCGTTAAACAAACGAGTTGTAAAGAATTTAAGGTCGATATCTGTAAAGGTTTAGGAGTAATACGCTTTTAAAATGACAAATAAAGCCAAACTACACATGCAAGTTGCATGGTACAAGGCATGTTTGAAACCGTCATATATTTTTAAATAATAATTATAACAGGTTTTTTCTTATAAAAAATGAAAGAAGAAATCCTATATTTTCATTTGTAGGCTTCAGTTTTGAAATATATTTTACAGGTTTTGAGTAATTGGGCTGAAAAAAAACGAATATTATTTTATTTTTTTCTGGATATAGTATGAATGTACCTAGTAGTTCAGCGTTATTCCGCAAAGCTGCAGCACTTTACGGTATTTTAATACCAAATATTACTTACACAAAAATGCAAATAACTCATGAACTAGACACAATTTTGAAAAACTATTTGCACCACGTGATTCTACGTTAAATGCTGCTACAATATACGTTTATAACAAAAAATCCGATTTTTCATCGATTTTTAGGAAAAATTGAAGGCCTCCCCCTTCACATTTCGCAAAAGTCGAAAATCACTCATTTTCACGAGCCAACTACTCAAAAACTGTTGAAGATATTTTAAAACAAAAAACGGCGAAATAAAATATAGGCTTTCGTCTTTCATTTCGTATAATAAACATCTTGATGGGCTGCATAATGTCAGAGGTATGATGGTTTAAAAAAAGGCTTGCATCGTGAAAACCTGGAAATGTAAAATCGGGCTGTATTTTTATCACTTTAAAGGCGTATAACTTCTAAACCATATAAGATATCGTGCTCAAATTTTCACAAGTTGTTTCTTTAATGATTTCCAATCTTCTGAGATATATATAACATAATTTACTTAAAATGTAGGTATTTTGTAAAAAAAAATTATAATCATTTATTACGTAATTTTATATTTTCATAGATGAAAAATCGTTAAACAAACGAGTTGTAAAGAATTTAAGGTCGATATCTGCAAAGGTTTAGGAGTAATACGCTTTTAAAATGACAAATAAAGCCAAACTACACATGCAAGTTGCATGGTACAAGGCATGTTTGAAACCGTCATATATTTTTAAATAATAATTATAACAGGTTTTTTCTTATAAAAAATGAAAGAAGAAATCCTATATTTTCATTTGTAGGCTTCATTTTTGAAATATATTTAGTATTTTTTGAGTAATTGAGGCTGTAAAAAAACGATTAATATTTTATTTTATGCCGGATATTGTATGCATGTACCTAGTAGTTCAGCGTTTTCCCGCAAGGTTGCAGCAAATAACGGTATATTGAAATCAAAATCAACTTACACAAAAATGCAAATAACTCATGAACTAGACACAATTTTGAAAAACTATTTGCACCACGTGATTCTACGTTAAATGCTGCTACAATATACGTTTATAACAAAAAATCCGATTTTTCATCGATTTTTAGGAAAAATTGAAGGCCTCCCCCTTCACATTTCGCAAAAGTCGAAAATCACTCATTTTCACGAGCCAACTACTCAAAAACTGTTGAAGATATTTTAAACAAAATACGGCGAAATAAAATATAGGCTTTCGTCTTTCGTTTCGTATAATAAACATCTTGATGGGCTGCATAATGTCAGAGGTATGACGGTTTAAAAAAAGGCTTGCATCGTGAAAACCTGGAAATGTAAAATCGGGCTGTATTTTTATCACTTTAAAGGCGTATAACTTCTAAACCATACAAGATATCGAGCTCAAATTTTCACAAGTTGTTTCTTTAATGATTTCCAATCTTCTGAGATATATATAACATAATTTACTTAAAATGTAGGTATTTTGTAAAAAAAATTTATAATCATTTATTACGTAATTTTATATTTTCAAAGATGAAAAATCGTTAAACAAACGAGTTGTAAAGAATTTAAGGTCGATATCTGTAAAGGTTTAGGAGTAATACGCTTTTAAAATGACAAATAAAGCCAAACTACACATGCAAGTTGCATGGTACAAGGCATGTTTGAAACCGTCATATATTTTTAAATAATAATTATAACAGGTTTTTTCTTATAAAAAATGAAAGAAGAAATCCTATATTTTCATTTGTAGGCTTCATTTTTGAAATATATTTAGTATTTTTTGAGTAATTGAGGCTGTAAAAAAACGATTAATATTTTATTTTATGCCGGATATTGTATGCATGTACCTAGTAGTTCAGCGTTTTTCCGCAAGGTTGCAGCAAATAACGGTATATTGAAATCAAAATCAACTTACACAAAAATGCAAATAACTCATGAACTAGACACAATTTTGAAAAACTATTTGCACCACGTGATTCTACGTTAAATGCTGCTACAATATACGTTTATAACAAAAAATCCGATTTTTCATCGATTTTTAGGAAAAATTGAAGGCCTCCCCCTTCACATTTCGCCAAAGTCGAAAATCACTCATTTTCACGAGCCAACTACTCAAAACCTGTTGAAGATATTTTAAAACAAAAAACGGCGAAATAAAATATAGGATTTCGTCTTTCGTTTCGTATAATAAACATCTTGATGGGCTGCATAATGTCAGAGGTATGACGGTTTAAAAAAAGGCTTGCATCGTGAAAACCTGGAAATGTAAAATCGGGCTGTATTTTTATCACTTTAAAGGCGTATAATTCCTAAACCATATAAGATATCGAGCTCAAATTTTCACAAGTTGTTTCTTTAATGATTTCCAATCTTCTGAGATATATATAACATAATTTACTTAAAATGTAGGTATTTTGTATAAAAAATTTATAATCATTTATTACGTAATTTTATATTTTCAAAGATGAAAAATCGTTAAACAAACGAGTTGTAAAGAATTTAAGGTCGATATCTGTAAAGGTTTAGGAGTAATACGCTTTTAAAATGACAAATAAAGCCAAACTACACATGCAAGTTGCATGGTACAAGGCATGTTTGAAACCGTCATATATTTTTAAATAATAATTATAACAGGTTTTTTCTTATAAAAAATGAAAGAAGAAATCCTATATTTTCATTTGTAGGCTTCATTTTTGAAATATATTTAGTATTTTTTGAGTAATTGAGGCTGTAAAAAAACGATTAATATTTTATTTTATGCCGGATATTGTATGCATGTACCTAGTAGTTCAGCGTTTTTCCGCAAGGTTGCAGCACTTTACGGTATTTTAATACCAAATATTACTTACACAAAAATGCAAATAACTCATGAACTAGACACAATTTTGAAAAACTATTTGCACCACGTGATTCTACGTTAAATGCTGCTACAATATACGTTTATAACAAAAAATCCGATTTTTCATCGTTTTTTAGGAAAAATTGAAGGCCTCCCCCTTCACATTTCGCAAAAGTCGAAAATCACTCATTTTCACGAGCCAACTACTCAAAAACTGTTGAAGATATTTTAAAACAGAAAACGGCGAAATAAAATATAGGATTTCGTCTTTCGTTTCGTATAATAAACATCTTGATGGGCTGCATAATGTCAGAGGTATGACGGTTTAAAAAAAGGCTTGCATCGTGAAAACCTGGAAATGTAAAATCGGGCTGTATTTTTATCACTTTAAAGGCGTATAATTCCTAAACCATATAAGATATCGAGCTCAAATTTTCACAAGTTGTTTCTTTAATGATTTCCAATCTTCTGAGATATATATAACATAATTTACTTAAAATGTAGGTATTTTGTAAAAAAAATTTATAATCATTTATTACGTAATTTTATATTTTCAAAGATGAAAAATCGTTAAACAAACGAGTTGTAAAGAATTTAAGGTCGATATCTGTAAAGGTTTAGGAGTAATACGCTTTTAAAATGACAAATAAAGCCAAACTACACATGCAAGTTGCATGGTACAAGGCATGTTTGAAACCGTCATATATTTTTAAATAATAATTATAACAGGTTTTTTCTTATAAAAAATGAAAGAAGAAATCCTATATTTTCATTTGTAGGCTTCAGTTTTGAAATATTACAGGTTTTGAGTAATTGGGCTGAAAATAAACGAATATTATTTTATTTTTTTCTGGATATAGTATGAATGTACCTAGTAGTTCAGCGTTATTCCGCAAAGCTGCAGCACTTTACGGTATTTTAATACCAAATATTACTTACACAAAAATGCAAATAACTCATGATCTAGACACAATTTTGAAAAACTATTTGCACCACGTGATTCTACGTTAAATGCTGCTACAATATACGTTTATAACAAAAAATCCGATTTTTCATCGATTTTTAGGAAAAATTGAAGGCCTCCCCCTTCACATTTCGCAAAAGTCGAAAATCACTCATTTTCACGAGCCAACTACTCAAAAACTGTTGAAGATATTTTAAAACAAAAAACGGCGAAATAAAATATAGGCTTTCGTCTTTCGTTTCGTATAATAAACATCTTGATGGGCTGCATAATGTCAGAGGTATGACGGTTTAAAAAAAGGCTTGCATCGTGAAAACCTGGAAATGTAAAATCGGGCTGTATTTTTATCACTTTAAAGGCGTATAACTTCTAAACCATATAAGATATCGAGCTCAAATTTTCACAAGTTGTTTCTTTAATGATTTCCAATATTCTGAGATATATATAACATAATTTTCTTAAAATGTAGGTATTTTGTAAAAAAAATTTATAATCATTTATTACGTAATTTTATATTTTCAAAGATGAAAAATCGTTAAACAAACGAGTTGTAAAGAATTTAAGGTCGATATCTGTAAAGGTTTAGGAGTAATACGCTTTTAAAATGACAAATAAAGCCAAACTACACATGCAAGTTGCATGGTACAAGGCATGTTTGAAACCGTCATATATTTTTAAATAATAATTATAACAGGTTTTTTCTTATAAAAAATGAAAGAAGAAATCCTATATTTTCATTTGTAGGCTTCATTTTTGAAATATATTTAGTATTTTTTGAGTAATTGAGGCTGTAAAAAAACGATTAATATTTTATTTTATGCCGGATATTGTATGCATGTACCTAGTAGTTCAGCGTTTTTCCGCAAGGTTGCAGCAAATAACGGTATATTGAAATCAAAATCAACTTACACAAAAATGCAAATAACTCATGAACTAGACACAATTTTGAAAAACTATTTGCACCACGTGATTCTACGTTAAATGCTGCTACAATATACGTTTATAACAAAAAATCCGATTTTTCATCGTTTTTTAGGAAAAATTGAAGGCCTCCCCCTTCACATTTCGCAAAAGTCGAAAATCACTCATTTTCACGAGCCAACTACTCAAAAACTGTTGAAGATATTTTAAAACAAAAAACGGCGAAATAAAATATAGCATTTCGTCTTTCGTTTCGTATAATAAACATCTTGATGGGCTGCATAATGTCAGAGGTATGACGGTTTAAAAAAAGGCTTGCATCGTGAAAACCTGGAAATGTAAAATCGGGCTGTATTTTTATCACTTTAAAGGCGTATAATTCCTAAACCATATAAGATATCGAGCTCAAATTTTCACAAGTTGTTTCTTTAATGATTTCCAATCTTCTGAGATATATATAACATAATTTACTTAAAATGTAGGTATTTTGTAAAAAAAATTTATAATCATTTATTACGTAATTTTATATTTTCAAAGATGAAAAATCGTTAAACAAACGAGTTGTAAAGAATTTAAGGTCGATATCTGTAAAGGTTTAGGAGTAATACGCTTTTAAAATGACAAATAAAGCCAAACTACACATGCAAGTTGCATGGTACAAGGCATGTTTGAAACCGTCATATATTTTTAAATAATAATTATAACAGGTTTTTTCTTATAAAAAATGAAAGAAGAAATCCTATATTTTCATTTGTAGGCTTCAGTTTTGAAATATATTTTACAGGTTTTGAGTAATTGGGCTGAAAATAAACGAATATTATTTTATTTTTTTCTGGATATAGTATGAATGTACCTAGTAGTTCAGCGTTATTCCGCAAAGCTGCAGCACTTTACGGTATTTTAATACCAAATATTACTTACACAAAAATGCAAATAACTCATGATCTAGACACAATTTTGAAAAACTATTTGCACCACGTGATTCTACGTTAAATGCTGCTACAATATACGTTTATAACAAAAAATCCGATTTTTCATCGATTTTTAGGAAAAATTGAAGGCCTCCCCCTTCACATTTCGCAAAAGTCGAAAATCACTCATTTTCACGAGCCAACTACTCAAAAACTGTTGAAGATATCTTAAAACAGAAAACGGCGAAATAAAATATAGGCTTTCGTCTTTCGTTTCGTATAATAAACATCTTGATGGGCTGCATAATGTCAGAGGTATGACGGTTTAAAAAAAGGCTTGCATCGTGAAAACCTGGAAATGTAAAATCGGGCTGTATTTTTATCACTTTAAAGGCGTATAACTTCTAAACCATATAAGATATCGAGCTCAAATTTTCACAAGTTGTTTCTTTAATGATTTCCAATATTCTGAGATATATATAACATAATTTACTTAAAATGTAGGTATTTTGTAAAAAAAATTTATAATTATTTATTACGTAATTTTATATTTTCAAAGATGAAAAATCGTTAAACAAACGAGTTGTAAAGAATTTAAGGTCGATATCTGTAAAGGTTTAGGAGTAATACGCTTTTAAAATGACAAATAAAGCCAAACTACACATGCAAGTTGCATGGTACAAGGCATGTTTGAAACCGTCATATATTTTTAAATAATAATTATAACAGGTTTTTTCTTATAAAAAATGAAAGAAGAAATCCTATATTTTCATTTGTAGGCTTCAGTTTTGAAATATATTTTACAGGTTTTGAATAATTGGGCTGAAAATAAACGAATATTATTTTATTTTTTTCTGGATATAGTATGAATGTACCTAGTAGTTCAGCGTTATTTCGCAAAGCTGCAGCACTTTACGGTATTTTAATACCAAATATTACTTACACATAAATGCAAATAACTCATGAACTAGACACAATTTTGAAAAACTATTGGCACCACGTGATTCTACGTTAAATGCTGCTACAATATACGTTTATAACAAAAAATCCGATTTTTCATCGATTTTTAGGAAAAATTGAAGGCCTCCCCCTTCACATTTCGCAAAAGTCGAAAATCACTCATTTTCACGAGCCAACTACTCAAAAAATTGTTGAAGATATCTTAAAACAGAAAACGACGAAATAAAATATAGGCTTTCGTCTTTCGTTTCGTATAATAAACATCTTGATGGGCTGCATAATGTCAGAGGTATGACGGTTTAAAAAAAGGCTTGCATCGTGAAAACCTGGAAATGTAAAATCGGGCTGTATTTTTATCACTTTAAAGGCGTATAATTCCTAAACCATATAAGATATCGAGCTCAAATTTTCACAAGTTGTTTCTTTAATGATTTCCAATCTTCTGAGATATATATAACATAATTTACTTAAAATGTAGGTATTTTGTAAAAAAAATTTATAATCATTTATTACGTAATTTTATATTTTCAAAGATGAAAAATCGTTAAACAAACGAGTTTGGAATAATTTAAGGCCGATATCTGTAAAGGTTTAGGAGTTATACGCTTTTAAAATGACAAATAAAGCCAAACTACACATGCAAGTTGCATGGTACAAGGCATGTTTGAAACCGTCATATATTTTTAAATAATAATTATAACAGGTTTTTTCTTATAAAAAATGAAAGAAGAAATGCTATATTTTCATTTGTAGGCTTCATTTTTGAAATATATTTAACATTTTTTGAGTAATCAAGGCTGTAAAAAAACGAATATTATTATTTTTTTTTCTGGATATAGTATGAATGTACCTAGTAGTTCAGCGTTATTCCGCAAAGCTGCAGCACTTTACGGTATTTTAATACCAAATATTACTTACACATAAATGCAAATAACTCATGAACTAGACACAATTTTGAAAAACTATTGGCACCACGTGATTCTACGTTAAATGCTGCTACAATATACGTTTATAACAAAAAATCCGATTTTTCATCGATTTTTAGGAAAAATTGAAGGCCTCCCCCTTCACATTTCGCAAAAGTCGAAAATCACTCATTTTCACGAGCCAACTACTCAAAAACTGTTGAAGATATTTTAAAACAAAAAACGGCGAAATAAAATATAGGCTTTCGTCTTTCGTTTCGTATAATAAACATCTTGATGGGCTGCATAATGTCAGAGGTATGACGGTTTAAAAAAAGGCTTGCATCGTGAAAACCTGGAAATGTAAAATCGGGCTGTATTTTTATCACTTTAAAGGCGTATAACTTCTAAACCATACAAGATATCGAGCTCAAATTTTCACAAGTTGTTTCTTTAATGATTTCCAATCTTCTGAGATATATATAACATAATTTACTTAAAATGTAGGTATTTTGTAAAAAAAATTTATAATCATTTATTACGTAATTTTATATTTTCAAAGATGAAAAATCGTTAAACACACGAGTTTGGAATAATTTAAGACCGATTTCTGTAAAGGCTTAGGAGTTATACGCTTTTAAAATGACATATAAAGCCAAACTACATGTGCAAGTTGTATGATACAAGGCTTGTTCAAAACGGTCATATATTTTTAAATATTCATTATAAGAGGCATTTTCTTATAAAACATTAAAGAAGAAAGCCTATATTTTCATTTGTAGGCTTCAGTTTTGAAATATATTTTACAGGTTTTGAGTAATTGGGCTGAAAAAAAACGAATATTATTTTATTTTTTTCTGGATATAGTATGAATGTACCTAGTAGTTCAGCATTATTCCGCAAAGCTGCAGCACTTTACGGTATTTTAATACCAAATATTACTTACACAAAAATGCAAATAACTCATGAACTAGACACAATTTTGAAAAACTATTTGCACCACGTGATTCTACGTTAAATGCTGCTACAATATACGTTTATAACAAAAAATCCGATTTTTCATCGATTTTTAGGAAAAATTGAAGGCCTCCCCCTTCACATTTCGCAAAAGTCGAAAATCACTCATTTTCACGAGCCAACTACTCAAAAACTGTTGAAGATATCTTAAAACAGAAAACGGCGAAATAAAATATAGGCTTTCGTCTTTCGTTTCGTATAATAAACATCTTGATGGGTTGCATAATGTCAGAGGTATGACGGTTTAAAAAAAGGCTTGCATCGTGAAAACCTGGAAATGTAAAATCGGGCTGTATTTTTATCACTTTAAAGGCGTATAATTCCTAAACCATATAAGATATCGAGCTCAAATTTTCACAAGTTGTTTCTTTAATGATTTCCAATCTTCTGAGATATATATAACATAATTTACTTAAAATGTAGGTATTTTGTAAAAAAAATTTATAATCATTTATTACGTAATTTTATATTTTCAAAGATGAAAAATCGTTAAACAAACGAGTTTGGAATAATTAAAGGCCGATATCTGTAAAGGTTTAGGAGTTATACGCTTTTAAAATGACAAATAAAGCCAAACTACACATGCAAGTTGCATGGTACAAGGCATGTTTGAAACCGTCATATATTTTTAAATAATAATTATAACAGGTTTTTTCTTATAAAAAATGAAAGAAGAAATGCTATATTTTCATTTGTAGGCTTCATTTTTGAAATATATTTAACATTTTTTGAGTAATCAAGGCTGTAAAAAAACGAATATTATTATTTTTTTTTCTGGATATAGTATGAATGTACCTAGTAGTTCAGCGTTATTCCGCAAAGCTGCAGCACTTTACGGTATTTTAATACCAAATATTACTTACACAAAAATGCAAATAACTCATGAACTAGACACAATTTTGAAAAACTATTTGCACCACGTGATTCTACGTTAAATGCTGCTACAATATACGTTTATAACAAAAAATCCGATTTTTCATCGATTTTTAGGAAAAATTGAAGGCCTCCCCCTTCACATTTCGCAAAAGTCGAAAATCACTCATTTTCACGAGCCAACTACTCAAAAACTGTTGAAGATATCTTAAAACAGAAAACGGCGAAATAAAATATAGGCTTTCGTCTTTCGTTTCGTATAATAAACATCTTGATGGGCTGCATAATGTCAGAGGTATGACGGTTTAAAAAAAGGCTTGCATCGTGAAAACCTGGAAATGTAAAATCGGGCTGTATTTTTATCACTTTAAAGGCGTATAATTCCTAAACCATATAAGATATCGAGCTCAAATTTTCACAAGTTGTTTCTTTAATGATTTCCAATCTTCTGAGATATATATAACATAATTTACTTAAAATGTAGGTATTTTGTAAAAAAAATTTATAATCATTTATTACGTAATTTTATATTTTCAAAGATGAAAAATCGTTAAACAAACGAGTTTGGAATAATTTAAGGCCGATATCTGTAAAGGTTTAGGAGTTATACGCTTTTAAAATGACAAATAAAGCCAAACTACACATGCAAGTTGCATGGTACAAGGCATGTTTGAAACCGTCATATATTTTTAAATAATAATTATAACAGGTTTTTTCTTATAAAAAATGAAAGAAGAAATGCTATATTTTCATTTGTAGGCTTTATTTTTGAAATATATTTAACATTTTTTGAGTAATCGAGGCTGTAAAAAAACGATTATTATTTTATTTTATGCGGGATATTGTATGCATGCACCTAGTAGTTCAGCGTTTTTCCGCAAGGTTGCAGCAAATAACGGTATATTGAAATCAACTTACACAAAAATGCAAATAACTCATGAACTAGACACAATTTTGAAAAACTATTTGCACCACGTGATTCTACGTTAAATGCTGCTACAATATACGTTTATAACAAAAAATCCGATTTTTCATCGATTTTTAGGAAAAATTGAAGGCCTCCCCCTTCACATTTCGCAAAAGTCGAAAATCACTCATTTTCACGAGCCAACTACTCAAAAACTGTTGAAGATATCTTAAAACAGAAAACGGCGAAATAAAATATAGGCTTTCGTCTTTCGTTTCGTATAATAAACATCTTGATGGGCTGCATAATGTCAGAGGTATGACGGTTTAAAAAAAGGCTTGCATCGTGAAAACCTGGAAATGTAAAATCGGGCTGTATTTTTATCACTTTAAAGGCGTATAATTCCTAAACCATATAAGATATCGAGCTCAAATTTTCACAAGTTGTTTCTTTAATGATTTCCAATCTTCTGAGATATATATAACATAATTTACTTAAAATGTAGGTGTTTTGTAAAAAAAATTTATAATCATTTATTACGTAATTTTATATTTTCAAAGATGAAAAATCGTTAAACAAACGAGTTGTAAAGAATTTAAGGCCGATATCTCTAAAGGTTTAGGAGTTATACGCTTTTAAAATGACAAATAAAGCCAAACTACACATGCAAGTTGCATGGTACAAGGCATGTTTGAAACCGTCATATATTTTTAAATAATAATTATAACAGGCTTTTTCTTATAAAAAATGAAAGAAGAAATGCTATATTATCATTTGTAGGCTTCATTTTTGAAATATATTTAACATTTTTTGAGTAATCGGGGCTGTAAAAAAACGATTATTATTTTATTTTATGCGGGATATTGTATGCATGTACCTAGTAGTTCAGCGTTTTTCCGCAAGGTTGCAGCAAATAACGGTATATTGAAATCAAAATCAACTTACACAAAAATGCAAATAACTCATGAACTAGACACAATTTTGAAAAACTATTTGCACCACGTGATTCTACGTTAAATGCTGTTACAATATACGTTTATAACAAAAAATCCGATTTTTCATCGATTTTTAGGAAAAATTGAAGGCCTCCCCCTTCACATTTCGCAAAAGTCGAAAATCACTCATTTTCACGAGCCAACTACTCAAAAACTGTTGAAGATATCTTAAAACAGAAAACGGCGAAATAAAATATAGGCTTTCGTCTTTCGTTTCGTATAATAAACATCTTGATGGGCTGCATAATGTCAGAGGTATGACGGTTTAAAAAAAGGCTTGCATCGTGAAAACCTGGAAATGTAAAATCGGGCTGTATTTTTATCACTTTAAAGGCGTATAATTCCTAAACCATATAAGATATCGAGCTCAAATTTTCACAAGTTGTTTCTTTAATGATTTCCAATCTTCTGAGATATATATAACATAATTTACTTAAAATGTAGGTATTTTGTAAAAAAAATTTATAATCATTTATTACGTAATTTTATATTTTCAAAGATGAAAAATCGTTAAACAAACGAGTTTGGAATAATTTAAGGCCGATATCTGTAAAGGTTTAGGAGTTATACGCTTTTAAAATGACAAATAAAGCCAAACTACACATGCAAGTTGCATGGTACAAGGCATGTTTGAAACCGTCATATATTTTTAAATAATAATTATAACAGGTTTTTTCTTATAAAAAAAGGAAGAAGAAATCCTATATTTTCATTTGTAGGCTTCAGTTTTGAAATATATTTTACAGGTTTTGAATAATTGGGCTGAAAATAAACGAATATTATTTTATTTTTTTCTGGATATAGTATGAATGTACCTAGTAGTTCAGCGTTATTTCGCAAAGCTGCAGCACTTTACGGTATTTTAATACCAAATATTACTTACACATAAATGCAAATAACTCATGAACTAGACACAATTTTGAAAAACTATTGGCACCACGTGATTCTACGTTAAATGCTGCTACAATATACGTTTATAACAAAAAATCCGATTTTTCATCGATTTTTAGGAAAAATTGAAGGCCTCCCCCTTCACATTTCGCAAAAGTCGAAAATCACTCATTTTCACGAGCCAACTACTCAAAAACTGTTGAAGATATCTTAAAACAGAAAACGGCGAAATAAAATATAGGCTTTCGTCTTTCGTTTCGTATAATAAACATCTTGATGGGCTGCATAATGTCAGAGGTATGGCGGTTTAAAAAAAGGCTTGCATCGTGAAAACCTGGAAATGTAAAATCGGGCTGTATTTTTATCACTTTAAAGGCGTATAATTCCTAAACCATATAAGATATCGAGCTCAAATTTTCACAAGTTGTTTCTTTAATGATTTCCAATCATCTGAGATATATATAACATAATTTACTTAAAATGTAGGTATTTTGTAAAAAAAATTTATAATCATTTATTACGTAATTTTATATTTTCAAAGATGAAAAATCGTTAAACACACGAGTTTGGAATAATTTAAGACCGATTTCTGTAAAGGCTTAGGAGTTATACGCTTTTAAAATGACATATAAAGCCAAACTACATGTGCAAGTTGTATGATACAAGGCTTGTTCAAAACGGTCATATATTTTTAAATATTCATTATAAGAGGCATTTTCTTATAAAACATTAAAGAAGAAAGCCTATATTTTCATTTGTAGGCTTCAGTTTTGAAATATATTTTACAGGTTTTGAGTAATTGGGCTGTAAAAAAACGAATATTATTATTTTTTTTTCTGGATATAGTATGAATGTACCTAGTAGTTCAGCGTTATTCCGCAAAGCTGCAGCACTTTACGGTATTTTAATACCAAATATTACTTACACAAAAATGCAAATAACTCATGAACTAGACACAATTTTGAAAAACTATTTGCACCACGTGATTCTACGTTAAATGCTGCTACAATATACGTTTATAACAAAAAATCCGATTTTTCATCGATTTTTAGGAAAAATTGAAGGCCTCCCCCTTCACATTTCGCAAAAGTCGAAAATCACTCATTTTCACGAGCCAACTACTCAAAAACTGTTGAAGATATCTTAAAACAGAAAACGGCGAAATAAAATATAGGCTTTCGTCTTTCGTTTCGTATAATAAACATCTTGATGGGCTGCATAATGTCAGAGGTATGACGGTTTAAAAAAAGGCTTGCATCGTGAAAACCTGGAAATGTAAAATCGGGCTGTATTTTTATCACTTTAAAGGCGTATAATTCCTAAACCATATAAGATATCGAGCTCAAATTTTCACAAGTTGTTTCTTTAATGATTTCCAATCTTCTGAGATATATATAACATAATTTACTTAAAATGTAGATATTTTGTAAAAAAAATTTATAATCATTTACTACGTAATTTTATATTTTCAAAGATGAAAAATCGTTAAACAAACGAATTGTAAAGAATTTAAGGCCGATATCTGTAAAGGTTTAGGAGTTATACGCTTTTAAAATGACAAATAAAGCCAAACTACACATGCAAGTTGCATGGTACAAGGCATGTTTGAAACCGTTATATATTTTTAAATAATAATTATAACAGGTTTTTTCTTATAAAAAATGAAAGAAGAAATGCTATATTTTCATTTGTAGGCTTCATTTTTGAAATATATTTAACATTTTTTGAGTAATCGAGGCTGTAAAAAAACGATTATTATTTTATTTTATGCGGGATATTGTGTGCATGTACCTAGTAGTTCAGCGTTTTTCCGCAAGGTTGCAGCAAATAACGGTATATTGAAATCAAAATCAACTTACACAAAAATGCAAATAACTCATGAACTAGACACAATTTTGAAAAACTATTGGCACCACGTGATTCTACGTTAAATGCTGCTACAATATACGTTTATAACAAAAAATCCGATTTTTCATCGATTTTTAGGAAAAATTGAAGGCCTCCCCCTTCACATTTCGCAAAAGTCGAAAATCACTCATTTTCACGAGCCAACTACTCAAAAACTGTTGAAGATATCTTAAAACAGAAAACGGCGAAATAAAATATAGGCTTTCGTCTTTCGTTTCGTATAATAAACATCTTGATGGGCTGCATAATGTCAGAGGTATGACGGTTTAAAAAAAGGCTTGCATCGTGAAGACCTGGAAATGTAAAATCGGGCTGTATTTTTATCACTTTAAAGGCGTATAATTCCTAAACCATATAAGATATCGAGCTCAAATTTTCACAAGTTGTTTCTTTAATGATTTCCAATCTTCTGAGATATATATAACATAATTTACTTAAAATGTAGGTGTTTTGTAAAAAAAATTTATAATCATTTATTACGTAATTTTATATTTTCAAAGATGAAAAATCGTTAAACAAACGAGTTGTAAAGAATTTAAGGCCGATATCTGTAAAGGTTTAGTAGTTATACGCTTTTAAAATGACAAATAAAGCCAAACTACACATGCAAGTTGCATGGTACAAGGCATGTTTGAAACCGTCATATATTTTTAAATAATAATTATAACAGGCTTTTTCTTATAAAAAATGAAAGAAGAAATGCTATATTATCATTTGTAGGCTTCATTTTTGAAATATATTTAACATTTTTTGAGTAATCGGGGCTGTAAAAAAACGATTATTATTTTATTTTATGCGGGATATTGTATGCATGTACCTAGTAGTTCAGCGTTTTTCCGCAAGGTTGCAGCAAATAACGGTATATTGAAATCAAAATCAACTTACACAAAAATGCAAATAACTCATGAACTAGACACAATTTTGAAAAACTATTTGCACCACGTGATTCTACGTTAAATGCTGCTACAATATACGTTTATAACAAAAAATCCGATTTTTCATCGATTTTTAGGAAAAATTGAAGGCCTCCCCCTTCACATTTCGCAAAAGTCGAAAATCACTCATTTTCACGAGCCAACTACTCAAAAACTGTTGAAGATATCTTAAAACAGAAAACGGCGAAATAAAATATAGGCTTTCGTCTTTCGTTTCGTATAATAAACATCTTGATGGGCTGCATAATGTCGGAGGTATGACGGTTTAAAAAAAGGCTTGCATCGTGAAAACCTGGAAATGTAAAATCGGGCTGTATTTTTATCACTTTAAAGGCGTATAATTCCTAAACCATATAAGATATCGAGCTCAAATTTTCACAAGTTGTTTCTTTAATGATTTCCAATCTTCTGAGATATATATAACATAATTTACTTAAAATGTAGGTATTTTGTAAAAAAAATTTATAATCATTTATTACGTAATTTTATATTTTCAAAGATGAAAAATCGTTAAACAAACGAGTTTGGAATAATTTAAGGCCGATATCTGTAAAGGTTTAGGAGTTATACGCTTTTAAAATGACAAATAAAGCCATACTACACATGCAAGTTGCATGGTACAAGGCATGTTTGAAACCGTCATATATTTTTAAATAATAATTATAACAGGCTTTTTCTTATAAAAAATGAAAGAAGAAATGCTATATTATCATTTGTAGACTTCATTTTTGAAATATATTTAACATTTTTTGAGTAATCGAGGCTGTAAAAAAACGATTATTATTTTATTTTATGCGGGATATTGTATGCATGTACCTAGTAGTTCAGCGTTTTTCCGCAAGGTTGCAGCAAATAACGGTATATTGAAATCAAAATCAACTTACACAAAAATGCAAATAACTCATGAACTAGACACAATTTTGAAAAACTATTTGCACCACGTGATTCTACGTTAAATGCTGCTACAATATACGTTTATAACAAAAAATCCGATTTTTCATCGATTTTTAGGAAAAATTGAAGGCCTCCCCCTTCACATTTCGCAAAAGTCGAAAATCACTCATTTTCACGAGCCAAATCCTAAAAAACTGTTGAAGATATCTTAAAACAGAAAACGGCGAAATAAAATATAGGCTTTCGTCTTTCGTTTCGTATAATAAACATCTTGATGGGCTGCATAATGTCGGAGGTATGACGGTTTAAAAAAAGGCTTGCATCGTGAAAACCTGGAAATGTAAAATCGGGCTGTATTTTTATCACTTTAAAGGCGTATAATTCCTAAACCATATAAGATATCGAGCTCAAATTTTCACAAGTTGTTTCTTTAATGATTTCCAATCTTCTGAGATATATATAACATAATTTACTTAAAATGTAGGTATTTTGTAAAAAAAATTTATAATCATTTATTACGTAATTTTATATTTTCAAAGATGAAAAATCGTTAAACAAACGAGTTTGGAATAATTTAAGGCCGATATCTGTAAAGGTTTAGGAGTTATACGCTTTTAAAATGACAAATAAAGCCAAACTACACATGCAAGTTGCATGGTACAAGGCATGTTTGAAACCGTCATATATTTTTAAATAATTATTATAACAGGTTTTTTCTTATAAAAAATGAAAGAAGAAATGCTATATTTTCATTTGTAGGCTTTATTTTTGAAATATATTTAACATTTTTTGAGTAATCGAGGCTGTAAAAAAACGATTATTATTTTATTTTATGCGGGATATTGTATGCATGCACCTAGTAGTTCAGCGTTTTTCCGCAAGGTTGCAGCAAATAACGGTATATTGAAATCAACTTACACAAAAATGCAAATAACTCATGAACTAGACACAATTTTGAAAAACTATTTGCACCACGTGATTCTACGTTAAATGCTGCTACAATATACGTTTATAACAAAAAATCCGATTTTTCATCGATTTTTAGGAAAAATTGAAGGCCTCCCCCTTCACATTTCGCAAAAGTCGAAAATCACTCATTTTCACGAGCCAACTACTCAAAAACTGTTGAAGATATCTTAAAACAGAAAACGGCGAAATAAAATATAGGCTTTCATCTTTCGTTTCGTATAATAAACATCTTGATGGGCTGCATAATGTCGGAGGTATGACGGTTTAAAAAAAGGCTTGCATCGTGAAAACCTGGAAATGTAAAATCGGGCTGTATTTTTATCACTTTAAAGGCGTATAATTCCTAAACCATATAAGATATCGAGGTCAAATTTTCACAAGTTGTTTCTTTAATGATTTCCAATCTTCTGAGATATATATAACATAATTTACTTAAAATGTAGGTATTTTGTAAAAAAAATTTATAATCATTTATTACGTAATTTTATATTTTCAAAGATGAAAAACCGTTAAACAAACGAGTTTGGAATAATTTAAGACCGATTTCTGTAAAGGCTTAGGAGTTATACGCTTTTAAAATGACATATAAAGCCAAACTACATGTGCAAGTTGTATGATACAAGGCTTGTTCAAAACGGTCATATATTTTTAAATATTCATTATAAGAGGCATTTTCTTATAAAACATTAAAGAAGAAAGCCTATATTTTCATTTGTAGGCTTCAGTTTTGAAATATATTTTACAGGTTTTGAGTAATTGGGCTGTAAAAAAACGAATATTATTATTTTTTTTTCTGGATATAGTATGAATGTACCTAGTAGTTCAGCGTTATTCCGCAAAGCTGCAGCACTTTACGGTATTTTAATACCAAATATTACTTACACAAAAATGCAAATAACTCATGAACTAAACACAATTTTGAAAAACTATTGGCACCACGTGATTCTACGTTAAATGCTGCTACAATATACGTTTATAACAAAAAATCCGATTTTTCATCGATTTTTAGGAAAAATTGAAGGCCTCCCCCTTCACATTTCGCAAAAGTCGAAAATCACTCATTTTCACGAGCCAACTACTCAAAAACTGTTGAAGATATCTTAAAACAGAAAACGGCGAAATAAAATATAGGCTTTCGTCTTTCGTTTCGTATAATAAACATCTTGATGGGCTGCATAATGTCAGAGGTATGGCGGTTTAAAAAAAGGCTTGCATCGTGAAAACCTGGAAATGTAAAATCGGGCTGTATTTTTATCACTTTAAAGGCGTATAATTCCTAAACCATATAAGATATCGAGCTCAAATTTTCACAAGTTGTTTCTTTAATGATTTCCAATCTTCTGAGATATATATAACATAATTTACTTAAAATGTAGGTATTTTGTAAAAAAAATTTATAATCATTTATTACGTAATTTTATATTTTCAAAGATGAAAAACCGTTAAACAAACGAGTTTGGAATAATTTAAGACCGATTTCTGTAAAGGCTTAGGAGTTATACGCTTTTAAAATGACATATAAAGCCAAACTACATGTGCAAGTTGTATGATACAAGGCTTGTTCAAAACGGTCATATATTTTTAAATATTCATTATAAGAGGCATTTTCTTATAAAACATTAAAGAAGAAAGCCTATATTTTCATTTGTAGGCTTCAGTTTTGAAATATATTTTACAGGTTTTGAGTAATTGGGCTGTAAAAAAACGAATATTATTATTTTTTTTTCTGGATATAGTATGAATGTACCTAGTAGTTCAGCGTTATTCCGCAAAGCTGCAGCACTTTACGGTATTTTAATACCAAATATTACTTACACAAAAATGCAAATAACTCATGAACTAAACACAATTTTGAAAAACTATTGGCACCACGTGATTCTACGTTAAATGCTGCTACAATATACGTTTATAACAAAAAATCCGATTTTTCATCGATTTTTAGGAAAAATTGAAGGCCTCCCCCTTCACATTTCGCAAAAGTCGAAAATCACTTATTTTCACGAGCCAACTACTCAAAAACTGTTGAAGATATCTTAAAACAGAAAACGGCGAAATAAAATATAGGCTTTCGTCTTTCGTTTCGTATAATAAACATCTTGATGGGCTGCATAATGTCAGAGGTATGACGGTTTAAAAAAAGGCTTGCATCGTGAAAACCTGGAAATGTAAAATCGGGCTGTATTTTTATCACTTTAAAGGCGTATAATTCCTAAACCATATAAGATATCGAGCTCAAATTTTCACAAGTTGTTTCTTTAATGATTTCCAATCTTCTGAGATATATATAACATAATTTACTTAAAATGTAGATATTTTGTAAAAAAAATTTATAATCATTTACTACGTAATTTTATATTTTCAAAGATGAAAAATCGTTAAACAAACGAATTGTAAAGAATTTAAGGCCGATATCTGTAAAGGTTTAGGAGTTATACGCTTTTAAAATGACAAATAAAGCCAAACTACACATGCAAGTTGCATGGTACAAGGCATGTTTGAAACCGTCATATATTTTTAAATAATAATTATAACAGGTTTTTTCTTATAAAAAATGAAAGAAGAAATGCTATATTTTCATTTGTAGGCTTCATTTTTGAAATATATTTAACATTTTTTGAGTAATCGAGGCTGTAAAAAAACGATTATTATTTTATTTTATGCGGGATATTGTATGCATGTACCTAGTAGTTCAGCGTTTTTCCGCAAGGTTGCAGCAAATAACGGTATATTGAAATCAAAATCAACTTACACAAAAATGCAAATAACTCATGAACTAGACACAATTTTGAAAAACTATTTGCACCACGTGATTCTACGTTAAATGCTGCTACAATATACGTTTATAACAAAAAATCCGATTTTTCATCGATTTTTAGGAAAAATTGAAGGCCTCCCCCTTCACATTTCGCAAAAGTCGAAAATCACTCATTTTCACGAGCCAACTACTCAAAAACTGTTGAAGATATCTTAAAACAGAAAACGGCGAAATAAAATATAGGCTTTCGTCTTTCGTTTCGTATAATAAACATCTTGATGGGCTGCATAATGTCAGAGGTATGACGGTTTAAAAAAAGGCTTGCATCGTGAAAACCTGGAAATGTAAAATCGGGCTGTATTTTTATCACTTTAAAGGCGTATAATTCCTAAACCATATAAGATATCGAGCTCAAATTTTCACAAGTTGTTTCTTTAATGATTTCCAATCTTCTGAGATATATATAACATAATTTACTTAAAATGTAGATATTTTGTAAAAAAAATTTATAATCATTTACTACGTAATTTTATATTTTCAAAGATGAAAAATCGTTAAACAAACGAATTGTAAAGAATTTAAGGCCGATATCTGTAAAGGTTTAGGAGTTATACGCTTTTAAAATGACAAATAAAGCCAAACTACACATGCAAGTTGCATGGTACAAGGCATGTTTGAAACCGTCATATATTTTTAAATAATAATTATAACAGGTTTTTTCTTATAAAAAATGAAAGAAGAAATGCTATATTTTCATTTGTAGGCTTCATTTTTGAAATATATTTAACATTTTTTGAGTAATCGAGGCTGTAAAAAAACGATTATTATTTTATTTTATGCGGGATATTGTATGCATGCACCTAGTAGTTCAGCGTTTTTCCGCAAGGTTGCAGCAAATAACGGTATATTGAAATCAACTTACACAAAAATGCAAATAACTCATGAACTAAACACAATTTTGAAAAACTATTGGCACCACGTGATTCTACGTTAAATGCTGCTACAATATACGTTTATAACAAAAAATCCGATTTTTCATCGATTTTTAGGAAAAATTGAAGGCCTCCCCCTTCACATTTCGCAAAAGTCGAAAATCACTCATTTTCACGAGCCAACTACTCAAAAACTGTTGAAGATATCTTAAAACAGAAAACGGCGAAATAAAATATAGGCTTTCGTCTTTCGTTTCGTATAATAAACATCTTGATGGGCTGCATAATGTCAGAGGTATGACGGTTTAAAAAAAGGCTTGCATCGTGAAAACCTGGAAATGTAAAATCGGGCTGTATTTTTATCACTTTAAAGGCGTATAATTCCTAAACCATATAAGATATCGAGCTCAAATTTTCACAAGTTGTTTCTTTAATGATTTCCAATCTTCTGAGATATATATAACATAATTTACTTAAAATGTAGATATTTTGTAAAAAAAATTTATAATCATTTACTACGTAATTTTATATTTTCAAAGATGAAAAATCGTTAAACAAACGAGTTTGGAATAATTTAAGGCCGATATCTGTAAAGGTTTAGGAGTTATACGCTTTTAAAATGACAAATAAAGCCAAACTACACATGCAAGTTGCATGGTACAAGGCATGTTTGAAACCGTCATATATTTTTAAATAATAATTATAACAGGTTTTTTCTTATAAAAAATGAAAGAAGAAATGCTATATTTTCATTTGTAGGCTTCATTTTTGAAATATATTTAACATTTTTTGAGTAATCGAGGCTGTAAAAAAACGATTATTATTTTATTTTATGCGGGATATTGTATGCATGTACCTAGTAGTTCAGCGTTTTTCCGCAAGGTTGCAGCAAATAACGGTATATTGAAATCAAAATCAACTTACACAAAAATGCAAATAACTCATGAACTAGACACAATTTTGAAAAACTATTGGCACCACGTGATTCTACGTTAAATGCTGCTACAATATACGTTTATAACAAAAAATCCGATTTTTCATCGATTTTTAGGAAAAATTGAAGGCCTCCCCCTTCACATTTCGCAAAAGTCGAAAATCACTCATTTTCACGAGCCAACTACTCAAAAACTGTTGAAGATATCTTAAAACAGAAAACGGCGAAATAAAATATAGGCTTTCGTCTTTCGTTTCGTATAATAAACATCTTGATGGGCTGCATAATGTCAGAGGTATGACGGTTTAAAAAAAGGCTTGCATCGTGAAAACCTGGAAATGTAAAATCGGGCTGTATTTTTATCATTTTAAAGGCGTATAATTCCTAAACCATATAAGATATCGAGCTCAAATTTTCACAAGTTGTTTCTTTAATGATTTCCAATCTTCTGAGATATATATAACATAATTTACTTAAAATGTAGGTATTTTGTAAAAAAAATTTATAATCATTTATTACGTAATTTTATATTTTCAAAGATGAAAAATCGTTAAACAAACGAGTTTGGAATAATTTAAGACCGATTTCTGTAAAGGCTTAGGAGTTATACGCTTTTAAAATGACATATAAAGCCAAACTACATGTGCAAGTTGTATGATACAAGGCTTGTTCAAAACGGTCATATATTTTTAAATATTCATTATAAGAGGCATTTTCTTATAAAACATTAAAGAAGAAAGCCTATATTTTCATTTGTAGGCTTCAGTTTTGAAATATATTTTACAGGTTTTGAGTAATTGGGCTGAAAAAAAACGAATATTATTTTATTTTTTTCTGGATATAGTATGAATGTACCTAGTAGTTCAGCAATATTCCGTAAAGCTGCAGCACTTTACGGTATTTTAATACCAAATATTACTTACACAAAAATGCAAATAACTCATGAACTAGACACAATTTTGAAAAACTATTTGCACCACGTGATTCTACGTTAAATGCTGCTACAATATACGTTTATAACAAAAAATCCGATTTTTCATCGATTTTTAGGAAAAATTGAAGGCCTCCCCCTTCACATTTCGCAAAAGTCGAAAATCACTCATTTTCACGAGCCAACTACTCAAAAACTGTTGAAGATATCTTAAAACAGAAAACGGCGAAATAAAATATAGGCTTTCGTCTTTCGTTTCGTATAATAAACATCTTGATGGGCTGCATAATGTCAGAGGTATGACGGTTTAAAAAAAGGCTTGCATCGTGAAAACCTGGAAATGTAAAATCGGGCTGTATTTTTATCACTTTAAAGGCGTATAATTCCTAAACCATATAAGATATCGAGCTCAAATTTTCACAAGTTGTTTCTTTAATGATTTCCAATCTTCTGAGATATATATAACATAATTTACTTAAAATGTAGGTATTTTGTAAAAAAAATTTATAATCATTTATTACGTAATTTTATATTTTCAAAGATGAAAAATCGTTAAACAAACGAGTTTGGAATAATTTAAGGCCGATATCTGTAAAGGCTTAGGAGTTATACGCTTTTAAAATGACATATAAAGCCAAACTACATGTGCAAGTTGTATGATACAAGGCTTGTTCAAAACGGTCATATATTTTTAAATATTCATTATAAGAGGCATTTTCTTATAAAACATTAAAGAAGAAAGCTTATATTTTCATTTGTAGGCTTCAGTTTTGAAATATATTTTACAGGTTTTGAGTAATTGGGCTGAAAAAAAAGGAATATTATTTTATTTTTTTCTGGATATAGTATGAATGTACCCAGTAGTTCAGCGTTATTCCGCAAAGCTGCAGCACTTTACGGTATTTTAATACCAAATATTACTTACACAAAAATGCAAATAACTCATGAACTAGACACAATTTTGAAAAACTATTGGCACCACGTGATTCTACGTTAAATGCTGCTACAATATACGTTTATAACAAAAAATCCGATTTTTCATCGATTTTTAGGAAAAATTGAAGGCCTCCCCCTTCACATTTCGCAAAAGTCGAAAATCACTCATTTTCACGAGCCAACTACTCAAAAACTGTTGAAGATATCTTAAAACAGAAAACGGCGAAATAAAATATAGGCTTTCGTCTTTCGTTTCGTATAATAAACATCTTGATGGGCTGCATAATGTCAGAGGTATGACGGTTTAAAAAAAGGCTTGCATCGTGAAAACCTGGAAATGTAAAATCGGGCTGTATTTTTATCACTTTAAAGGCGTATAATTCCTAAACCATATAAGATATCGAGCTCAAATTTTCACAAGTTGTTTCTTTAATGATTTCCAATCTTCTGAGATATATATAACATAATTTACTTAAAATGTAGGTATTTTGTAAAAAAAATTTATAATCATTTATTACGTAATTTTATATTTTCAAAGATGAAAAATCGTTAAACAAACGAGTTTGGAATAATTTAAGGCCGATATCTGTAAAGGCTTAGGAGTTATACGCTTTTAAAATGACATATAAAGCCAAACTACATGTGCAAGTTGTATGATACAAGGCTTGTTCAAAACGGTCATATATTTTTAAATATTCATTATAAGAGGCATTTTCTTATAAAACATTAAAGAAGAAAGCCTATATTTTCATTTGTAGGCTTCAGTTTTGAAATATATTTTACAGGTTTTGAGTAATTGGGCTGTAAAAAAACGAATATTATTATTTTTTTTTCTGGATATAGTATGAATGTACCTAGTAGTTCAGCGTTATTCCGCAAAGCTGCAGCACTTTACGGTATTTTAATACCAAATATTACTTACACAAAAATGCAAATAACTCATGAACTAGACACAATTTTGAAAAACTATTGGCACCACGTGATTCTACGTTAAATGCTGCTACAATATACGTTTATAACAAAAAATCCGATTTTTCATCGATTTTTAGGAAAAATTGAAGGCCTCCCCCTTCACATTTCGCAAAAGTCGAAAATCACTCATTTTCACGAGCCAACTACTCAAAAACTGTTGAAGATATCTTAAAACAGAAAACGGCGAAATAAAATATAGGCTTTCGTCTTTCGTTTCGTATAATAAACATCTTGATGGGCTGCATAATGTCAGAGGTATGACGGTTTAAAAAAAGGCTTGCATCGTGAAAACCTGGAAATGTAAAATCGGGCTGTATTTTTATCACTTTAAAGGCGTATAATTCCTAAACCATATAAGATATCGAGCTCAAATTTTCACAAGTTGTTTCTTTAATGATTTCCAATCTTCTGAGATATATATAACATAATTTACTTAAAATGTAGGTATTTTGTAAAAAAAATTTATAATCATTTATTACGTAATTTTATATTTTCAAAGATGAAAAATCGTTAAACAAACGAGTTTGGAATAATTTAAGGCCGATATCTGTAAAGGCTTAGGAGTTATACGCTTTTAAAATGACATATAAAGCCAAACTACATGTGCAAGTTGTATGATACAAGGCTTGTTCAAAACGGTCATATATTTTTAAATATTCATTATAAGAGGCATTTTCTTATAAAACATTAAAGAAGAAAGCTTATATTTTCATTTGTAGGCCTCAGTTTTGAAATATATTTTACAGGTTTTGAGTAATTGGGCTGAAAAAAAAGGAATATTATTTTATTTTTTTCTGGATATAGTATGAATGTACCCAGTAGTTCAGCGTTATTCCGCAAAGCTGCAGCACTTTACGGTATTTTAATACCAAATATTACTTACACAAAAATGCAAATAACTCATGAACTAGACACAATTTTGAAAAACTATTGGCACCACGTGATTCTACGTTAAATGCTGCTACAATATACGTTTATAACAAAAAATCCGATTTTTCATCGATTTTTAGGAAAAATTGAAGGCCTCCCCCTTCACATTTCGCAAAAGTCGAAAATCACTCATTTTCACGAGCCAACTACTCAAAAACTGTTGAAGATATCTTAAAACAGAAAACGGCGAAATAAAATATAGGCTTTCGTCTTTCGTTTCGTATAATAAACATTTTGATGGGCTGCATAATGTCAGAGGTATGACGGTTTAAAAAAAGGCTTGCATCGTGAAAACCTGGAAATGTAAAATCGGGCTGTATTTTTATCATTTTAAAGGCGTATAATTCCTAAACCATATAAGATATCGAGCTCAAATTTTCACAAGTTGTTTCTTTAATGATTTCCAATCTTCTGAGATATATATAACATAATTTACTTAAAATGTAGGTATTTTGTAAAAAAAATTTATAATCATTTATTACGTAATTTTATATTTTCAAAGATGAAAAATCGTTAAACAAACGAGTTTGGAATAATTTAAGGCCGATATCTGTAAAGGCTTAGGAGTTATACGCTTTTAAAATGACATATAAAGCCAAACTACATGTGCAAGTTGTATGATACAAGGCTTGTTCAAAACGGTCATATATTTTTAAATATTCATTATAAGAGGCATTTTCTTATAAAACATTAAAGAAGAAAGCCTATATTTTCATTTGTAGGCTTCAGTTTTGAAATATATTTTACAGGTTTTGAGTAATTGGGCTGAAAAAAAAACGATTATTATTTTATTTTTTTCTGGATATAGTATGAATATACCTAGTAGTTCAGCGTTATTCCGCAAAGCTGCAGCACTTTACGGTATTTTAATACCAAATATTACTTACACAAAAATGCAAATAACTCATGAACTATACACAATTTTGAAAAACTATTGGCACCACGTGATTCTACGTTAAATGCTGCTACAATATACGTTTATAACAAAAAATCCGATTTCTCATCGATATTTAGGAAAAATTGAAGGCCTCCCCCTTCACATTTCGCAAAAGTCGAAAATCACTCGTTTTCTCGAGCCAAATCCTAAAAAACTGTTGAAGATGTTTTAAAACAAAACATGGCGAAATAAAATATAGGCTTTCGTCTTTCGTTTCGTATAAAAAAGATCTTGTTGGGCCGCATAATATCAGAGTTATGACGGTTTAAAAAAAGGCTTGCATCGTGAAAACCTGGAAATGTAAAATCCATGTCACTGGTGCGGCCTTATTATAATATAAAAAAGTAGGTTAACCGATTAATCAATTCCACTGTCAACATTTATTCTTCTCAGAAACATGTCTAAAGGCAAGAGGTTTTAATCATTTTGATTGTGTTACTATGTATCATTGTGATTTATTGAGAGGTCGTTTTTTTACAATTTAGTTTTCTTCATTTTATTATTAATTCGGGGAGGAATGACTTTGCGGAATTAAGGTTAAAAGAAACAAGTCTTTCACACAAAAAGTATAATGGATTGCAAGTTTGTAAACAAATTATGTATTCTAAAAGTACTATTTTTGTTATAGTTTTATAAAATGTTAGCTGTATCCTTCAGATTTTTATAACTTTCATAACTTAAGTTAACTCTTTAAACATAAGTTCTTGTTATAAATTATCTATAAAATCTCTTAATCCAAAATTGGTAATAATATTTATTCAAACACACAATACAATTAATTTCAGGAATTACGTTGACATTTTTGCAGTATAAGGATTCTAACATTTTTACTTGAACGTTTCAATTAAAACAGTTGCAACCAACAAAACAAATGAGAAGAAAACCTTCCACCATATTAGTTACACAGATGAAAGTTTAGACATTAAATATTTACATTAAGAGATGATGGCAGATGAGTGGATAATTCTAAAAGAGTAGACGGGGGTAAAAAAATAAAAGATAAACAGGTACTGTATCCCAAAACTTTTTTTTTGTTATTTGACTTTCATTGATACCAGTGTGAATGTAGAAACTCCTAACATGCCAACCAATGACAGGATACACATCCGAATGTGAAGGCCTAAAAACCAGCTGCTAAAGCCATGCCCTGCAACATACAGTTTTGTTTACCTTATAAACATAATTTTGTTTTTAAATCGTTTGGAAAGACAAAATTAAGTACATTAGCAGCCTAAAAGTAATTGTAGAGCATGTTGAGGGTCTACTGATCACTCTTTTAACAAACACATTATCTCTCAAGAAGAGATGTTAACCATAATAACGTCTATATTTTATATAAATGTGCACTGATTTAGGAAATCCTTATACACATCATCAGTTAGTCTCCAAGTTTTGCCAACTCATATAAACAACATTTATTTGCTTTCATAAACCTCAAGTAATAATTTCTTTAAACACTTTTAAATGATTTAAACTTGCCTATAGTAGCACTTAAATTTGTAGAAGATATAAAAATATGAGTTACGGTCTGAGTTGACAAAGGGACACATCTCCCAAAACGGCCGTCCTCAACAAGCAAAGTAAGTGCTACTATAGGCAAGTTTAAATCATTTAAAAGTGTTTAGTGATTACTAGTAGCTCACGTGAAGATGGAATCAACAAATGTTAATAATTTCTGTTAGTTTGACATTGAATTTTGTAATTTTACTATTTATTTTATAAAAAAAACATATGTTAGGTCTTTATAAAGCTAACATAAAGGTTAAAAGGTTTAAGCTTTTAGGTTGTTATTAAATATAATTATTAATATTACTTTACTTAGCAATACTATTACATTAGCAAGTAAAGAAAATTCAACTTTTAAGTCAATTTCTGCTGAGGTCAATAAAGAAGAAAATTTGTTGAGTTAATTTTTATTTTATAATTACAATTAATATAAATATGTATGTACATATGACAGAATCACAATATTAAGTGGTAAAATTGAAAATTTTATTTTTGCAATTTTACATTTTCTCCTCTATACAGTGTATGGTGTTTCACTATATATTTTGTTTGTTACTATTTATTCGATTTTTTTTTGTTTCTAATTTATGAACTGATGGTGGTTTATAATTTCTCATTCTATCCGCCTCTTGTGATTATTTACTTTTGCAAGGAACTTTTCTCTTATAATTTCATATACGAGGGTAAGTCAAATATTATCCGCAATATAGGTATATTTTTTGTTTACGCTGGCAGTACTGTCCTTTTGCGTTGATGACGCATGCTTTGTTTATTCGTTGTTATGTCTATGCACGTTACAAGCTGCTAGGTTAGTTTCGTTATCGCTGCCGTGCTGTTAATAATGGCCGCTCCACTTTCTATTTGCACCAAAGAAGAGCAACGTTCAGTGATCCGTTTTTTGTGGTCGGAAGGTGTATCAGGGGCCGAAATTCATCGAAGACTTTTGGTACAGTATGGGAACAATTGTTTGCCACAACGGAGTGTCTATGAATGAATTGAAAAATTCAAAAATGGTCGCACAAGTGTTACGCAAAATGAAGGAGCTGGACGACCAGTTACTGCCATAAACGAGGAAAACATTGAGCGTTCACGTGAAATGATTCTCTCAGACAGACGGATAACTGTTGACGACGTGGCAAATCGTCTGCAAATTAGCCAGGGTTCTGCCTACGAAATCATTTACAGCAGACTTGGGTTTCATAAAGTTTGTGCAAGATGGGTTCCAAAACAACTGACACAGTTGCATAAACAAACGCGCTTCGACGTGTGCAAAAAACATTTGGATCGCTATGTTAACGAACGGGACAACTTCTTAGACAGGATCGTTACTGGTGACGAAACATGGATCCATCATTACGAGCCGGAGAGTAAATGGCAGAGTATGGAATGGAAACATCCAAATTCGCCGTGCAAGAAAAAATTCAAAACCCAACCGTCCGCAGGAAAACTTATGCTTACGGTTTTTTGGGACTCACAAGGTCCATTACTGGAACATTATCAGGAAAAGGGCACAACAATAAACAGTGTACGTTACAGTGAGATGCTTACTGCTAAGCTGAAGCCTGCAATTCGTAGCAAACGCCGAGGACTGCTGTCAAAAGGCGTTGTGTTGTTGCACGACAATGCCCGTCCGCATACAGCTGCCCACACTCCAGAAACGCTTCAGAAACTCAATTTTGAAGTATTGGATCATCCTCCATATAGTCCCGATCTCGCTCCATCTGATTTTTACTTGTTTGGTCCACTCAAAGAGGCAATTAGGGGCCGTCGATTTACGACAGACGAAGCATTGAAAGAAGCGGTGCATTCCTGGCTCGCATCTCAACCCAAAACCTTCTTCCACGAGGGCATCAGGAAACTTGAACAACGTTGGACCAAGTGCGTTGAAAAGCAAGGGGACTATGTCGAAAAATGATGTACTTGTAAGTTTCCTATTTGATTTCAATAAAATTTTATAACTATATTGCGGATAATTATTGACTTACCCTCGTATATCTTTACGTGATAGATTTCTAGCTATGGGAAAGTTGTCTCAGTGGCAAAGTTTTGAGTAGCCATTCAGTTAGAATCCGACTGAGACATCAACTTTTTGAAATTTAATTAATGAAAAAATATTTTTAAAACTGTAATAACATAAATTGTCATCCCCTACAGGTTGAAAAAAAAATTATTTGAACTAGATTGAATGAATAAAAACGTATTTCATTAACAATTGAAAATTTGTACAAGATATAAAAATATGAGTTACGGTCTGAGTTGACAATGGGACATATCTTCCGAAACAAATATAAGTAAGTGCTACTATAGGCCAGCTTATAAACATTTACAAGTGTTTACTGATAACTAGTAGCTTATGTGAAGATGGAATCAACAAATATAAGTAAGTGCTACTATAGGCCAGCTTATAAACATTTACAAGTGTTTACTGATAACTGGTAGCTTATGTGAAGATGGAATCAACAAATATAAGTAAGTGCTACTATAGGCCAGCTTATAAACATTTACAAGTGTTTACTGATAACTAGTAGCTTATGTGAAGATGGAATCAACAAATATAAGTAAGTGCTACTATAGGCCAGCTTATAAACATTTACAAGTGTTTACTGATAACTAGTAGCTTATGTGAAGATGGAATCAACAAATATAAGTAAGTGCTACTATAGGCCAGCTTATAAACATTTACAAGTGTTTACTGATAACTAGTAGCTTATGTGAAGATGGAATCAACAAATATAAGTAAGTGCTACTATAGGCCAGCTTATAAACATTTACAAGTGTTTACTGATAACTAGTAGCTTATGTGAAGATGGAATCAACAAATATAAGTAAGTGCTACTATAGGCCAGCTTATAAACATTTACAAGTGTTTACTGATAACTGGTAGCTTATGTGAAGATGGAATCAACAAATATAAGTAAGTGCTACTATAGGCCAGCTTATAAACATTTACAAGTGTTTACTGATAACTAGTAGCTTATGTGAAGATGGAATCAACAAATATAAGTAAGTGCTACTATAGGCCAGCTTATAAACATTTACAAGTGTTTACTGATAACTAGTAGCTTATGTGAAGATGGAATCAACAAATATAAGTAAGTGCTACTATAGGCCAGCTTATAAACATTTACAAGTGTTTACTGATAACTAGTAGCTTATGTGAAGATGGAATCAACAAATATAAGTAAGTGCTACTATAGGCCAGCTTATAAACATTTACAAGTGTTTACTGATAACTAGTAGCTTATGTGAAAATGGAATCAACAAATATAAGTAAGTGCTACTATAGGCCAGCTTATAAACATTTACAAGTGTTTACTGATAACTAGTAGCTTATGTGAAGATGGAATCAACAAATATAAGTAAGTGCTACTATAGGCCAGCTTATAAACATTTACAAGTGTTTACTGATAACTAGTAGCTTATGTGAAGATGGAATCAACAAATATAAGTAAGTGCTACTATAGGCCAGCTTATAAACATTTACAAGTGTTTACTGATAACTAGTAGCTTATGTGAAGATGGAATCAACAAATATAAGTAAGTGCTACTATAGGCCAGCTTATAAACATTTACAAGTGTTTACTGATAACTAGTAGCTTATGTGAAGATGGAATCAACAAATATAAGTAAGTGCTACTATAGGCCAGCTTATAAACATTTACAAGTGTTTACTGATAACTAGTAGCTTATGTGAAGATGGAATCAACAAATATAAGTAAGTGCTACTATAGGCCAGCTTATAAACATTTACAAGTGTTTACTGATAACTGGTAGCTTATGTGAAGATGGAATCAACAAATATAAGTAAGTGCTACTATAGGCCAGCTTATAAACATTTACAAGTGTTTACTGATAACTAGTAGCTTATGTGAAGATGGAATCAACAAATATAAGTAAGTGCTACTATAGGCCAGCTTATAAACATTTACAAGTGTTTACTGATAACTGGTAGCTTATGTGAAGATGGAATCAACAAATATAAGTAAGTGCTACTATAGGCCAGCTTATAAACATTTACAAGTGTTTACTGATAACTAGTAGCTTATGTGAAGATGGAATCAACAAATATAAGTAAGTGCTACTATAGGCCAGCTTATAAACATTTACAAGTGTTTACTGATAACTAGTAGCTTATGTGAAGATGGAATCAACAAATATAAGTAAGTGCTACTATAGGCAAGCTTATAAACATTTACAAGTGTTTACTGATAACTAGTAGCTTATGTGAAGATGGAATCAACAAATATAAGTAAGTGCTACTATAGGCCAGCTTATAAACATTTACAAGTGTTTACTGATAACTAGTAGCTTATGTGAAGATGGAATCAACAAATATAAGTAAGTGCTACTATAGGCCAGCTTATAAACATTTACAAGTGTTTACTGATAACTAGTAGCTTATGTGAAGATGGAATCAACAAATATAAGTAAGTGCTACTATAGGCAAGCTTATAAACATTTACAAGTGTTTACTGATAACTAGTAGCTTATGTGAAGATGGAATCAACAAATATAAGTAAGTGCTACTATAGGCAAGCTTATAAACATTTACAAGTGTTTACTGATAACTAGTAGCTTATGTGAAGATGGAATCAACAAATATAAGTAAGTGCTACTATAGGCAAGCTTATAAACATTTACAAGTGTTTACTGATAACTAGTAGCTTATGTGAAGATGGAATCAACAAATATAAGTAAGTGCTACTATAGGCAAGCTTATAAACATTTACAAGTGTTTACTGATAACTAGTAGCTTATGTGAAGATGGAATCAACAAATATAAGTAAGTGCTACTATAGGCCAGCTTATAAACATTTACAAGTGTTTACTGATAACTAGTAGCTTATGTGAAGATGGAATCAACAAATATAAGTAAGTGCTACTATAGGCCAGCTTATAAACATTTACAAGTGTTTACAGATAACTAGTAGCTTATGTGAAGATGGAATCAACAAATATAAGTAAGTGCTACTATAGGCAAGCTTATAAACATTTACAAGTGTTTACTGATAACTAGTAGCTTATGTGAAGATGGAATCAACAAATATAAGTAAGTGCTACTATAGGCCAGCTTATAAACATTTACAAGTATTTACTGATAACTAGTAGCTTATGTGAAGATGGAATCAACAAATATAAGTAAGTGCTACTATAGGCAAGCTTATAAACATTTACAAGTGTTTACTGATAACTAGTAGCTTATGTGAAGATGGAATCAACAAATATAAGTAAGTGCTACTATAGGCCAGCTTATAAACATTTACAAGTGTTTACTGATAACTAGTAGCTTATGTGAAGATGGAATCAACAAATATAAGTAAGTGCTACTATAGGCAAGCTTATAAACATTTACAAGTGTTTACTGATAACTAGTAGCTTATGTGAAGATGGAATCAACAAATATAAGTAAGTGCTACTATAGGCCAGCTTATAAACATTTACAAGTGTTTACTGATAACTAGTAGCTTATGTGAAGATGGAATCAACAAATATAAGTAAGTGCTACTATAGGCCAGCTTATAAACATTTACAAGTGTTTACTGATAACTAGTAGCTTATGTGAAGATGGAATCAACAAATATAAGTAAGTGCTACTATAGGCAAGCTTATAAACATTTACAAGTGTTTACTGATAACTAGTAGCTTATGTGAAGATGGAATCAACAAATATAAGTAAGTGCTACTATAGGCCAGCTTATAAACATTTACAAGTGTTTACTGATAACTAGTAGCTTATGTGAAGATGGAATAAACAAATATAAGTAAGTGCTACTATAGGCAAGCTTATAAACATTTACAAGTGTTTACTGATAACTAGTAGCTTATGTGAAGATGGAATCAACAAATATAAGTAAGTGCTACTATAGGCCAGCTTATAAACATTTACAAGTGTTTACTGATAACTAGTAGCTTATGTGAAGATGGAATCAACAAATATAAGTAAGTGCTACTATAGGCCAGCTTATAAACATTTACAAGTGTTTACTGATAACTAGTAGCTTATGTGAAGATGGAATCAACAAATATAAGTAAGTGCTACTATAGGCCAGCTTATAAACATTTACAAGTGTTTACTGATAACTAGTAGCTTATGTGAAGATGGAATCAACAAATATAAGTAAGTGCTACTATAGGCAAGCTTATAAACATTTACAAGTGTTTACTGATAACTAGTAGCTTATGTGAAGATGGAATCAACAAATATAAGTAAGTGCTACTATAGGCAAGCTTATAAACATTTACAAGTGTTTACTGATAACTAGTAGCTTATGTGAAGATGGAATCAACAAATATAAGTAAGTGCTACTATAGGCAAGCTTATAAACATTTACAAGTGTTTACTGATAACTAGTAGCTTATGTGAAGATGGAATCAACAAATATAAGTAAGTGCTACTATAGGCAAGCTTATAAACATTTACAAGTGTTTACTGATAACTAGTAGCTTATGTGAAGATGGAATCAACAAATATAAGTAAGTGCTACTATAGGCAAGCTTATAAACATTTACAAGTGTTTACTGATAACTAGTAGCTTATGTGAAGATGGAATCAACAAATATAAGTAAGTGCTACTATAGGCAAGCTTATAAACATTTACAAGTGTTTACTGATAACTAGTAGCTTATGTGAAGATGGAATCAACAAATATAAGTAAGTGCTACTATAGGCAAGCTTATAAACATTTACAAGTGTTTACTGATAACTAGTAGCTTATGTGAAGATGGAATCAACAAATATAAGTAAGTGCTACTATAGGCAAGCTTATAAACATTTACAAGTGTTTACTGATAACTAGTAGCTTATGTGAAGATGGAATCAACAAATATAAGTAAGTGCTACTATAGGCAAGCTTATAAACATTTACAAGTGTTTACTGATAACTAGTAGCTTATGTGAAGATGGAATCAACAAATATAAGTAAGTGCTACTATAGGCAAGCTTATAAACATTTACAAGTGTTTACTGATAACTAGTAGCTTATGTGAAGATGGAATCAACAAATATAAGTAAGTGCTACTATAGGCAAGCTTATAAACATTTACAAGTGTTTACTGATAACTAGTAGCTTATGTGAAGATGGAATCAACAAATATAAGTAAGTGCTACTATAGGCCAGCTTATAAACATTTACAAGTGTTTACTGATAACTAGTAGCTTATGTGAAGATGGAATCAACAAATATAAGTAAGTGCTACTATAGGCAAGCTTATAAACATTTACAAGTGTTTACTGATAACTAGTAGCTTATGTGAAGATGGAATCAACAAATATAAGTAAGTGCTACTATAGGCCAGCTTATAAACATTTACAAGTGTTTACTGATAACTAGTAGCTTATGTGAAGATGGAATCAACAAATATAAGTAAGTGCTACTATAGGCCAGCTTATAAACATTTACAAGTGTTTACTGATAACTAGTAGCTTATGTGAAGATGGAATCAACAAATATAAGTAAGTGCTACTATAGGCCAGCTTATAAACATTTACAAGTGTTTACTGATAACTAGTAGCTTATGTGAAGATGGAATCAACAAATATAAGTAAGTGCTACTATAGGCCAGCTTATAAACATTTACAAGTGTTTACTGATAACTAGTAGCTTATGTGAAGATGGAATCAACAAATATAAGTAAGTGCTACTATAGGCCAGCTTATAAACATTTACAAGTGTTTACTGATAACTAGTAGCTTATGTGAAGATGGAATCAACAAATATAAGTAAGTGCTACTATAGGCAAGCTTATAAACATTTACAAGTGTTTACTGATAACTAGTAGCTTATGTGAAGATGGAATCAACAAATATAAGTAAGTGCTACTATAGGCCAGCTTATAAACATTTACAAGTGTTTACTGATAACTAGTAGCTTATGTGAAGATGGAATCAACAAATATAAGTAAGTGCTACTATAGGCAAGCTTATAAACATTTACAAGTGTTTACTGATAACTAGTAGCTTATGTGAAGATGGAATCAACAAATATAAGTAAGTGCTACTATAGGCCAGCTTATAAACATTTACAAGTGTTTACTGATAACTAGTAGCTTATGTGAAGATGGAATCAACAAATATAAGTAAGTGCTACTATAGGCCAGCTTATAAACATTTACAAGTGTTTACTGATAACTAGTAGCTTATGTGAAGATGGAATCAACAAATATAAGTAAGTGCTACTATAGGCAAGCTTATAAACATTTACAAGTGTTTACTGATAACTAGTAGCTTATGTGAAGATGGAATCAACAAATATAAGTAAGTGCTACTATAGGCCAGCTTATAAACATTTACAAGTGTTTACTGATAACTAGTAGCTTATGTGAAGATGGAATCAACAAATATAAGTAAGTGCTACTATAGGCAAGCTTATAAACATTTACAAGTGTTTACTGATAACTAGTAGCTTATGTGAAGATGGAATCAACAAATATAAGTAAGTGCTACTATAGGCCAGCTTATAAACATTTACAAGTGTTTACTGATAACTAGTAGCTTATGTGAAGATGGAATCAACAAATATAAGTAAGTGCTACTATAGGCAAGCTTATAAACATTTACAAGTGTTTACTGATAACTAGTAGCTTATGTGAAGATGGAATCAACAAATATAAGTAAGTGCTACTATAGGCCAGCTTATAAACATTTACAAGTGTTTACTGATAACTAGTAGCTTATGTGAAGATGGAATCAACAAATATAAGTAAGTGCTACTATAGGCAAGCTTATAAACATTTACAAGTGTTTACTGATAACTAGTAGCTTATGTGAAGATGGAATCAACAAATATAAGTAAGTGCTACTATAGGCAAGCTTATAAACATTTACAAGTGTTTACTGATAACTAGTAGCTTATGTGAAGATGGAATCAACAAATATAAGTAAGTGCTACTATAGGCAAGCTTATAAACATTTACAAGTGTTTACTGATAACTAGTAGCTTATGTGAAGATGGAATCAACAAATATAAGTAAGTGCTACTATAGGCCAGCTTATAAACATTTACAAGTGTTTACTGATAACTAGTAGCTTATGTGAAGATGGAATCAACAAATATAAGTAAGTGCTACTATAGGCAAGCTTATAAACATTTACAAGTGTTTACTGATAACTAGTAGCTTATGTGAAGATGGAATCAACAAATATAAGTAAGTGCTACTATAGGCCAGCTTATAAACATTTACAAGTGTTTACTGATAACTAGTAGCTTATGTGAAGATGGAATCAACAAATATAAGTAAGTGCTACTATAGGCAAGCTTATAAACATTTACAAGTGTTTACTGATAACTAGTAGCTTATGTGAAGATGGAATCAACAAATATAAGTAAGTGCTACTATAGGCCAGCTTATAAACATTTACAAGTGTTTACTGATAACTAGTAGCTTATGTGAAGATGGAATCAACAAATATAAGTAAGTGCTACTATAGGCCAGCTTATAAACATTTACAAGTGTTTACTGATAACTAGTAGCTTATGTGAAGATGGAATCAACAAATATAAGTAAGTGCTACTATAGGCCAGCTTATAAACATTTACAAGTGTTTACTGATAACTAGTAGCTTATGTGAAGATGGAATCAACAAATATAAGTAAGTGCTACTATAGGCCAGCTTATAAACATTTACAAGTGTTTACTGATAACTAGTAGCTTATGTGAAGATGGAATCAACAAATATAAGTAAGTGCTACTATAGGCCAGCTTATAAACATTTACAAGTGTTTACTGATAACTAGTAGCTTATGTGAAGATGGAATCAACAAATATAAGTAAGTGCTACTATAGGCAAGCTTATAAACATTTACAAGTGTTTACTGATAACTAGTAGCTTATGTGAAGATGGAATCAACAAATATAAGTAAGTGCTACTATAGGCAAGCTTATAAACATTTACAAGTGTTTACTGATAACTAGTAGCTTATGTGAAGATGGAATCAACAAATATAAGTAAGTGCTACTATAGGCCAGCTTATAAACATTTACAAGTGTTTACTGATAACTAGTAGCTTATGTGAAGATGGAATCAACAAATATAAGTAAGTGCTACTATAGGCCAGCTTATAAACATTTACAAGTGTTTACTGATAACTAGTAGCTTATGTGAAGATGGAATCAACAAATATAAGTAAGTGCTACTATAGGCCAGCTTATAAACATTTACAAGTGTTTACTGATAACTAGTAGCTTATGTGAAGATGGAATCAACAAATATAAGTAAGTGCTACTATAGGCCAGCTTATAAACATTTACAAGTGTTTACTGATAACTAGTAGCTTATGTGAAGATGGAATCAACAAATATAAGTAAGTGCTACTATAGGCCAGCTTATAAACATTTACAAGTGTTTACTGATAACTAGTAGCTTATGTGAAGATGGAATCAACAAATATAAGTAAGTGCTACTATAGGCCAGCTTATAAACATTTACAAGTGTTTACTGATAACTAGTAGCTTATGTGAAGATGGAATCAACAAATATAAGTAAGTGGTACTATAGGCCAGCTTATAAACATTTACAAGTGTTTACTGATAACTAGTAGCTTATGTGAAGATGGAATCAACAAATATAAGTAAGTGCTACTATAGGCAAGCTTATAAACATTTACAAGTGTTTACTGATAACTAGTAGCTTATGTGAAGATGGAATCAACAAATATAAGTAAGTGGTACTATAGGCCAGCTTATAAACATTTACAAGTGTTTACTGATAACTAGTAGCTTATGTGAAGATGGAATCAACAAATATAAGTAAGTGCTACTATAGGCCAGCTTATAAACATTTACAAGTGTTTACTGATAACTAGTAGCTTATGTGAAGATGGAATCAACAAATATAAGTAAGTGGTACTATAGGCCAGCTTATAAACATTTACAAGTGTTTACTGATAACTAGTAGCTTATGTGAAGATGGAATCAACAAATATAAGTAAGTGCTACTATAGGCAAGCTTATAAACATTTACAAGTGTTTACTGATAACTAGTAGCTTATGTGAAGATGGAATCAACAAATATAAGTAAGTGCTACTATAGGCCAGCTTATAAACATTTACAAGTGTTTACTGATAACTAGTAGCTTATGTGAAGATGGAATCAACAAATATAAGTAAGTGCTACTATAGGCAAGCTTATAAACATTTACAAGTGTTTACTGATAACTAGTAGCTTATGTGAAGATGGAATCAACAAATATAAGTAAGTGCTACTATAGGCAAGCTTATAAACATTTACAAGTGTTTACTGATAACTAGTAGCTTATGTGAAGATGGAATCAACAAATATAAGTAAGTGCTACTATAGGCAAGCTTATAAACATTTACAAGTGTTTACTGATAACTAGTAGCTTATGTGAAGATGGAATCAACAAATATAAGTAAGTGCTACTATAGGCAAGCTTATAAACATTTACAAGTGTTTACTGATAACTAGTAGCTTATGTGAAGATGGAATCAACAAATATAAAAATGTATATAAGAAGGGTGTGAGCTAATAGAAGGAATTGAAAAAAGAAATGAATTTTGTGAAAAAAAAATATTAGGTACAATGAAGATAGAATATAAAATGAATTTAATTGGATAATTCATGAGAGATCCATATAGGAATGAATAAAAGAATCCCCTGGATCAGCAGGTCCCAACCAGTGAGTGGCGGAAGAGTTTCAAATATATTACGACTTGATCACACAACTATCAGAAACAAAAAAATAAATCATCAGAAAAGTTGAAACAAATTCAATTGTATTCTTTTAGCCATATTCTTAAACCATAGTACTGTAAAGCAATAAAAAATAAAACACATACACAAACATTGAAAACATATCTACAGTATAAAACACACACAATACAGAAGAACTAGGTTGTCTAAAGGTACAGAAACATGGGCTTCTTTTATATATATAAAGAAGGAATATGTTATATATATATATATATATATATATATATATATATATATATATATATATATTGCATTTTACACCCCCATGACTGTAGAAATATTCCGATAAGGAGAGGTGGGTCGCCAGCTGAAAAAGGTTGGAAACCTTACTGAGACAGAACGTATAGTCATAAACTATTGTTTAAGGGATTAAATATGAATATTTTAATATAAGTAATTTTTTTATGTAGTAATTCATATACAAAAACATATTTTCCCCATGCTTGTATGACAGGAAATAATAAATCTCTACAAACTATGACCTTATATAATTACATATAAAAGCTACATTATAAAGCTACATATAATTACATGTTTTTGATACATATTTTACATAAATATATACAATATGTAATGATCAAATAACCATTATAAAATAGTTTACATAGTTAAACATTTATTAAGTTCAGTTACATATTTTGTCTCTTCACCATTTTCCTCAGCATTTTTTGCTTGAGTACAGTTACTGTTTGCACTCACTAAGGCGTCTAATAGTTACGGCAGGAGATTTGAAATACTAAATCCAATACACTGCGATTTTGTTAGAAGTGAGCAGCGAAGCAGCTGGATCATCTTATTTCTCTAATATTCTGACTCTTACTGTGTTTTTTCCAATGACATATACAGTAATTGAAATAGCATCTATACTATATTACTATAAACTGACATACCTGAAATGAATTTTCCAATCTATTTATAAACTGCTGGGAAAAATCAGTAAAAAATTCCAAGAAAGATATTAAAGTAGAATAGATGTAAATTTATGCCGTCTCCTTTCTTCAGAATTTCTTGACTTTGTTGTAAGAAGGTCTAATACTCATCCTAACAATTTCAATTATCCAGTAAGTGTCTAATACCCTACTTTTCAATTTATTATTGAGAATGGTTACTATATATCTTCCATTCTATAAAAAAATAGCCCTCAGAACTTTCTTGAGTTTGTACATTTAGTGGCAACCACAGTATTTAATTAAATTCCACCAAACTTTTGGTGCTACTGTAGCATAAGTTACAACAGTTAATTCATTCACTCATAATGGCGCTGTGGATCTGCCAAGTTATTAAAAAATAAGATTACATGACCATAGTAATAAGAAATTCAACATGTACACAATGCCCCTTCATAATAGTAACAAAGCTTTCCAAACTATTATAAAGCAAGTCATATCTCAAGCGCAATAACCTTCAAATATTAAAAAAAAATTTTTATTCTTGAATTTTGTAGTCCATTATGTTTGGTGAATCTTAATTAATCACTTTAACTATAATTTATGACTATCCGAACTTTAAATTTTGTAAATTTGTTTAAACTTACTGAGACAGAACGTTTTTTATTGCCTTGTGGTAATTAATCTTTATCAGTGCTTTCTGCCTGTTAAAGTGATTAATTTTTTATATTATGTGTAGTGCTGTCATTACAACAATATCCTGTGGTACAAATTCCAGGTATGTAAATATATACATGTAATACTCTAAGAGTAGCATTACAAAAGACAAATACCTAAAGATTGTATTTTTCAAAAACACTACTTGCATTACAAATAAAGTAAGTAGATTAGGCTCTGCAAAGAATTATATTATTGGACAGATATTTTAAACAGTAACCAAGAAAGTTATATTAATTGTGAAACTTTTATTGCATTTTTTTAAACTAAAAACACTTGCAAATATGTTACACTTGCCTATTGTATCACTTACTTTTATAATTGTTGAGGTTGGCCATTTTGGGAGATGTGTCCCATTGTCAAACTCAGAACATAACTCCAAGTTGCAGTCAGAGTTGACAATGGGACACATCTCCCAAAACACTGCCCTCAACAATTATAAAAGTAAGTGCTACTGTTGGAAAGTGTAACATATTTACGAGTGTTTTTAGCTAAAAACTAGTAGCTCACGTGAAGATAGAATCAACATAAAGTATGCATTTTTTAATTTTTAGGTTTTTATGTAAATGGCTACTTCTGAAATATGTATACTTTCAACTCAGACTTTTTTAAACACAAAAATATGTTATATTTAGAAAAGAAAGAATTAAATATAAATATAGGTTGGCATAATGTTACAACTCTATGCAGCAAGCAATTTTGAATTAAATAGGGAAGTGGAGTTGTATTATAGAGGGGGAATCAACCTGATCATTTCTTCTCCCCTACCTCCTGCTTTCAGAATTGACATAAGTGAACAAGAAATGCCTTCATTAGTTACATAATGCATTATTGTAAAGTTTTTAACCAATGAAAGTTCTGAATCGTCAGAGATTTTAATTAAACTCTGGAATTAAAAATGTTGAGAACAGATCTTGGAAGGAGGATAAAATATGCCAGTTCAAGTCCAAAATTCTGTCTATCAGCTAGAAAAGCTCTTGTACTTAATTTTTTCCTCAATGGGTGTTTTATTGAATGATTTTTTACAAAGTTAACAAACAGTGAGTGCAACGTACTATTGTCAGTTACTATAATTTTAAAAAACATACCAAAAAACCAGGTAAAGTGTGCCCGTGTATCCTTCATCATGATGGATCTTAAACTACAAAAAAAGAAGCTACATGGAAGGAAGAAATCTCTTGGATAAATCTTGACTCCTTCCCTGCTATCCAGATCCACCCAATGTTACTATTTTTTTTCCAACTCTCTAACCTTTGAGAGGACGCAAGTGGATTTTTTCTCTGCACATACCATTATTTGTTAAGAAAAAGTCTTTCTAGTTGTCAGAAGTTTATTTCCAGCTCGTTACTCCACAACCTGCATTTTAGGAAACGACCCAACCTATTTTTGTTATTTTTTTTCCAAGTACAAACATCAATGGGAAATTAGTTGATATTTTATGAAAACATGAAACCTAAAACATTTTATGAAAAATGAATACTAAAACCTGTTAACGTTAAATCTCTAGCATTCTAGTTATTCCCAGAAAGTAAAACCGACTTTATAAATAAAATTATTCTGTCTATTATTAATAAATAAATTACTCTTTGTATTCTATTCGTCCATGTAATTCTATTAACGTAAATTCAAACTAGCACTTATATTCTCAAATTTCTTCCTGTGATCTGATATTTGAAAATCAATGTAAATATCATAGTTATATTAAACACTATAAGTTGATTAATTACTTTAAATAATAAAGTTTAATTGTATCAAAGAAGTTGTTTAACAATATTTTTTGTTCATGAAATTATTATTATTATTATTTTTTTGAATTGATCAGATTTTTTCTAGTAAAATATTACTAAACAAAATTTGTAATTGTGTAAAAACAATCTTACCTCTTAATTTTCCATAGTGTTAAAAGCAACAAATAAAACCATAAAAGCTAGGCCTAACATTACCATATTAAAAATTTCTTTGTCCATTTTCTAAATTTCCACTGGTATAATATGTTATAGACCAACCATTTGCTACTGGCAAATTTTTAAATGATTTATTTTTTTATATTGGTCTTATCTGTCACATGTAATCCAAGATTTGATTCAAAATATACTTTGCTATATCAAGTCCACTTTGTTTATTGATTACAGTCCATAAGTATAGGTACAGATTAGTAAACACATTAAGTATGGATTAAGTAAGGCAATAATTTGCTTGTGTACAGGTTAAATGAGATACATTTTATTTGTATAATCATGTTCTCCATACTAGTTGGGTGTAAAGTAGCGCAGTCATAAGTTATTTCTGGGGATGGATTTTGGACATTCTAGGGAGACTGGGAGCTAATCTATACTTCTAAGGCAAAATATTAAAAATTAAAGTATTTTTATTCTATAGAAATGCTTAAAGTTAGATTCAGATTGACAAAATTAAATTTTTATTAAACCAATTAATTATATTGACTTGTAGACCCTATAGTTTAATAAATATAAGAAAAATTTATTGAGGTTTACGATCTTTGTCAGTGCCTCAGTAAGACATTGACAAGATCGTTTAGAATGACTGAAAACATTTTGTCTCAGTAAGTTTTTCAGAAATTATAAGTTCAGCATGTTTTTAATTGGTTTAATAAAAATGTTTAAGTTTCACTGAATTACATAAATAATAAAATCTACAAGTTACTTTTGTTGTAAATTTAAAACATTCCAAAAGTATAGATTAATCAATGAATATTAAATTTAAATTTATTATATAAGGAAGTATTTATTTAGGAAATAAGATTATAAACTTAAACATTTAGAGTAAATAAATAACTAAGTCTTTTAACATAAAGTCAAAATTTTCATTTTCACAAACCTCAATTCAAAAAATGTTATTACGCGTATGACATTTTCTTTAAAGTACATACACCTTCATTTTTTCTAACACTTGTAAATATTTATAAACTTGCCTATAGTAGCACTTACTTATATTTGTTGGGAGATGTGTCCCATTGTCAACTCAGACCGTAACTCGACAATGGGACACATCTCCCGAAACGGCTGTCCTCAACAAATATAAGTAAGTGCTACTATAGGCAAGTTTATAAATATTTACAAGTGCTAGTGAAAACTAGTAGCTCATGTAAAGATGGAATCAACAAATACTTCATTTTTTATTACAATATTTTCTAATGGATATAACCCATAGCTAGGTATTATTCATAATGTAAAATATGCAGCAATTTCCAAACAAGATTACATAGATTGATGTCCTTCATTGACTTTGGTATGCATATTTATTTCCTCAGTTTACCATCAACTGGTTTAATAGGAAAAATTCTTTAAGTTATAATAATTGAATTTCTTTATGCGAGTAAGTAAAGCGTTTTTTTTTCTTTTTTTAAGTTTGGGTGGTTTGTGTTTAATTTGTTTTAGCTTTTACCTTTAATGAGCTTTTGAAACACCAAATTACCATATCACAAAGTTTTGTGATTCGTATCATTTTCATTTATTTTGATTATGAAAAATCACTTCAAAATAACATATTTTAAGAGAGAGGTTATGATATGGCTTATTGAGTAGGTCTCTATCTACTATATGCTTTATTCGCTTTTATGTGTGTTAGATTTTGTATATGCACTAATCAAATATGTTGAATCTGGAGAGTTGATTTAGAATTTTGTGTGCAAGTGCATTTGTTCTAAACCTATATGATGTCTTAAAAGCTTTAAAAGTGTTCAAATATAGTTGCATGGAAGGTATGTGGAATAGGATACCACAAGATAAGTGGGCAGAAAGTGCAAGATAAGGAGTAACAAGTTCTTTAGAGACAACAAACAATTAATACAGCAACATGGTCTATGGTTGTGCTACACCAACTCCCCTAAACTGTCTCCATTGGTCCAGGTAATGTGTATGGTTAAACCAAGTCACCAACAACTGACAATGAAAATTATTATCAGGAAAAATTTCTGTTTTTTAGATAGGGTAATTTTAGAAGTAGGATAAATATTATGATTTTAAATGTAACAAACCTGTGTCAAATATTTTCCTAGTGTTTTAACTATCATGTACTAATTCCTTCCAATCTTTTTACAAATTTTAAATATATAAACAAAAGGTTTAATTTAATGTTGAAAGGTTTGAAAAAGCTATGTCACAATAAAGTGGTGTTAATAACAAGTTATGTTCCTTAACCTCTCCTGTTCTTTTAATAATAGAATACTAAAATTATGTTTAATTATGCTATATTATGTGTAATAGCTAAAATTAATGGAATAATTTTAATCTATTTTTATTAACTATCACAAAAAGACATCTATCATAGTTTTCTCATATTTTTAAAATAAAATGGTCCTTATTAATATACTTGTCTTCATTTTTGTTAGGAATATTTCTATAAGTTTCATTACAGTTTTCTGCCATTCCTAACATTACAATATTCTCCTCTATTGACGCGTTTCGGAGTAACTCCATTTTCAAAACTTAAGTCGTACTGTTCACCTAAACTTTGAGTTCGTCTTCATATACCATTAGCCACGCCCATACCACTTCCAGACCTTGCTTTCTATTGGTGCACGCCTACTCTTGCTTCTTGCATCTAACTACTTAATAATTGTAAACTTTTAAATATAACTTTCGACTGTGTATTTATTTGCTCATTTATTACATTTCCCTTTTTTTGACTTTCCTTTATACATTTCTAGATTTTCCTAAATATTTAAAAATCTCCCTTTATTAACATAATGTAAAATTTTCATTGTATTTTTCATTTCTTGTGGTGTATGGCCCTCCTCAAACAAATGTGTAGCATCATTCAAATCATTTTTCTCATACTTAAACGACCTTATATGCTCTTTATATCTGGTTTCAAATTTTGTCCTGTTTGTCCTACGCATGTTGCTTTGCACCACTGCATTTTATAAAATCCGTTTTTACTAAACTTATTCAAACTTTCTATATTACACTTTAATTTATTCTTTAGTATGTTGTTAATATTGGCGAACAATACGATTTAAGTTTTGAAAATGGATTTACTCCGAAACACATCAACAGAAGAGAATATTGAAATGTTAGGTATGGCAGAAAACTGTACTCAAACATACATAAAATGGTCATTGTTAAAACCTATTTTGTAAAATCACTTCTTTCAGTTTGTAAAAAAAATTTTAAACGTTTAATATTTTCTAAAATAAATAACAGAATTGTAATTATATAATAGGTATCACTTAAAATTGAAAATCTCCTATGTATAAATTTTAAACAAAAGAAATTTGTTTATGCAAAATAGCATGTAATGTAACATTAAATCTAGTCTTTGCTAATGAGTAACAATCACTCTGTGATTCGACAATGGTCAAGTGACCGAAAGGTGCCTCATCACTCAAGGTAAAATTATTGCACTTAATGGTGGATAAAATTACTTACAATAGTAATATATTAACTTCATATATATATATATATATATATATATATATATATATATATATATATATATATATATATATATAGAGAGAGAGAGAGAGAGAGAGAGAGAGAGATTTTTTGGACTAGGAGACTGACAGACTTACCTTGGTAAGAGTCCACTCTGTAGTCTTGAAATAGAAACACATAAAAGCACTTAAACAATGATATATTTCAACCACACAGTGGTCTTTGTTTAAGTCATTGTTTAAGTGCTTTTATGTGTTTCTATTTCAAGACTACAGAGTGGACTCTTACCAAGGTAAGTCTGTCAGTCTCCTAGTCCAAAAAATCTAAATAATCTTTACCAACCAAAACTAACCTAAATATATATATATATATATATATATAATATGTGTGTGTGTGCGCACGCATGCATTTATGTAAAAACATAGAACAGAAAAAGTTCTTTCTACACTTGTGTTAGAAATCGGTAACTTGATAAAGATTCGTAGCAAATTAGACTTTTTAATGAATAATTATTCCAGTTTCGATAACACTTATGGCTAGAGAATATTATTAATTTCATAATAAGCTATTATTATAAAAATGGTTTATTAATTAATATAAGTAGTTATTCTTCCAACACGAACAATTCCGGAGTCAACTGTGAATATTACACTTGCAAAATTACGTATTGAAAATCATATGTTCGAGACTAAGCTTCACTAGCACTATCTGTTATTAAAACGTTTAGACGTTCGTAGGCCGAGGGAACGTGTCACATTTTCAAATTAAAAATTAAAATTTTATTTACAATAAAAGACGAATTAACTTATGTAAAAGTGTAATTTAATAGAAAGTCCTAATTTAATAAAATATTGTTGATTTTTAACCCAAAGTTCTTGAGGTTTGGGGGGGCGATCGCCTGGTGAGGCTTGAATACGCGCCTGGTGTGTGTGTGTGTGTGTGTATGTGTGTGATATTACTAGTAATATCATCTATAAATGGTGCAGTAACAAGTCAACTTAGTATATGCATGCTTTAATAAAATCATCTTCCTTTTTCATAATATAAATAGAAGACACTACATGTTTTTAAAGTAGATATGCTTAAAATACCTCTTTAAAATAGGTTCACAAATTTTTTCTCAATGAATATAGAAATTAAAAGAAGGATAAAGAAATAAATGACTATTCTGATATATAATAATAATAGAATTAATGAATATTAGTAGAATAGTTCTGAAAATTTTAATTAATAAAATTAAAATTAATATGATGAGAAATTTCAACTCATCAAATTAATAAACTCTTATAAGAGAAAAAAGTATTACGAAATGTAGGAATCTGCATAAATGGATAGTAAGTAGGTAGGTATAAGTAAGAGAAAATAATGAGATCTATTGGACAAAATATTTCTTTTATTCAGATCAATAAAATTAAGGGTAACAAATTAATTCTGTATTCATAACTTTGTTGTTTTTTTTTACAATGAATACAATTCAATTCTTAATAACAATGCATTCTCAATTCATATGTTTGAAGTAGCAAACATGTTTTACATGAAAATAAGGGAAGCTATGAATTGTTAGATTGTTGTGAACAGTTGCAATTGCACAAGGTTACTGATATTGGCTGTTAATGACTGTAACATTTTCAGTCTTGATATTGATTACTGTAATAAACAAGATATAGAGAGGTGTAATAAAGTTATTAAAAATATAAAATATCAAATGTGAGAGAAACAAAAATTCAACATATATTTCTATCTATATACAGGGTAGAGGAATACCAATGCAAATAAATAAATAAAAAACATAAGTTATCACTAAATTTAACTAGTCTTATGCATAAATTGACTCTGAAAATACTCAATGAATACAAATGTTAGTTTCTCTGATAAATCTACATTATGATTACAAAACAATTGAAAATTAAAAAAAAAAACAATTGTTTCAATTTTGTAAGTCATAGATGAATTAGTAATAAATCATATTCTAACCTATACAATGATATCATGAGAAACAAACGTGATATAATATCAAATTTCCTTTTATCTGCTGATAAAAAAACACATGCTTCATACTGCTAAATTGTAGAATATATGATTCATTGATGTGAAATATATTTACTATGGTACAAAAACTAAAACATAATACATGCTTAATAAACACCATGCAAATAGATGGTGTTTTCTACATTAGCTAATATCTTTTTCTTTTATATTACCTATGCAGGTAAAAACTTCCTTTTACTACATAAATGAATGTTGTTTAGTTTTATAAAGTTTTCTTCCTCTCAAGATGTTTTCCTATTCTAGAAGGTACTAGCAGATTTTCTCTCCTTTCTCTTTAGTATAAGCTTAGTTACATTCATTATTAAATTCATTATAATACTTCAAGCTGATGTAACTTAAGGCAATTGTACCAATTGTTGAAGAGCATATGAGAATTACAACTTGGATATGAAGTGATATGAACATACTGTAGAAGAAGCTCAAGGCACTTGCTAAACTCTGAAACAAATAATTTAATTATTGCATAAATATTTGAAAAAACTGTATCAACATCAAATGCCATCCACTATAGGCTGAAAGAAATGTATTTGATTTTGATTGGATAATTAAAAACATATTTTACTAACAATTGAAAATTTGTAATATATATATATATGAGGTTAATATATTACTATTGTAAAAAATGTTATCCACCATTAAGTACAATGATTTTACCTTGTGTGATGAGGCGCCTTTCGGTCACTTGACCACGACTCTTGAGTGATTCGACAATGGTCAAGTGACCGAAAGGCGCCTCATCGCACAAGGTAAAACCATTTGCACTTAATGGTGGATAAAATTACTAACAATAGTAATATATTAACTTCAAAATGTGAGTGCAACCGAAAAATAATGGACAACATAAAATATCAATATATATATATATATATATATATATATATATATATATATATATATATCTTGATATTTTACGTTATCCATTATATATATATATATATATATATATATATATATATATATATATATATATATATATATATATATATATCAAGAGAGTGAGCTGATAGAAGAAATTGAAAAAATAGCTGGAAACTATAGATTGGTAATCTATTCATGAACTAACTCAGTGAGTTAACTCCCTTAAGAGAGTGGATGAGTGAGAAACAACTTAGGAAATAAGAGTGGTAACTCCTTGCTACATCACATCTATTCGTAAATATTGAACAATGACTCAGAAAAAACATGGTAGGAGTGGTTTAGTCCCCTACATCACATCACAACTCTCTACTCGCTAGTGTTCACCACTCCTTAACCACTTAAAAAGAGAACAAGGAGTTTCCTGATAAAGGAGTTGTACTGTACAGACATTTTTTAAAATCAGAGTAAATATGCACCAAATTATGAAACTGGCCCACTTCAAACAAAATATAGAAAATTCATGTATTCATCACAATATAGATTTATATTCTTCAGCTATAATTCTTTTCTCAGCCTTATGTTTTATTCTATTTTTTTATTTTATTTTTATTTATTATCAAGATTATAAATGGTTTAATGCTGGTAAATTCAGGCCTTTAACAAAACATAATGGATGTGTTATTTTTTAAGAAAGCTCACTTGCCTTTCTTTTCTTGAATTCCAGCATCTGTCTGTGGCTGCTTTAGTCCTTTCTTTAGCTTTAGTTACGGCTGATATGTATTTATTATTTCATTTTTAATTTAATTAAATTAATTCTTTTTAATTTTATTAACATTTTAACAAAAAACTGTTTAAATTGGAATAAATTGTTTATTTTCACTATTTTCCAATGATAATCTTTTTCAATGCCTGCTTTACTTTCTACATTAAATTCTTTAGAACTATATTTGCTAAAATAATGTTTACTTTTTAATAATAACTAAAAGACAAAAATAAACGTTATACAAAATAATTGAATCATATATTTGAGAAACCCCATAAGTCCACTTTTTATCAAAAATGAGTTAGTTCCACTAAATAGTATATTTTACGTTCATCTACATGTCAGTGAGAAATAACATAAGTCCAATGCCTATACAGTGAGATATGGACCCTCTGTTTGTCTAATGTATTGGAGTGGTTTATATGTTCATAAGATATATATTCATACACACATATATACATACATCAGTTTTTACACCATCCTAAGCCATTGGGGCAGAGCCCTGTTAATGGATTTACACCAAACCTCAAACGAACCATCCTGGGAATATGTCAAACAATCCATCTAAATTTCATAAATTTCTGTTTAGGGGGTTTAGGCGTCCATAAGATATACATACATCAGTTTTTGAACCATCTTAAGCCTTTGGGGCGGAGCCCTGTGTATGGATCTGAACCAAACTTCACATGAACCATCCTGGGAATATGTTTAAAAAAATCTCTCCGAATTTCATTAGCTTCTGTTCAGTGGTTTAGGCGTCCATAAGATACATACATACTCACATAAAAACATCAGTTTAAGAACCATCCTTAGCCTCTGGGACGGAGCCCGGTTAATGGATCTGAGCCAAACTTCACACAAACCTCCTGGGAATATGTTGATAAATCTCACCAAATTTTGTTAACTTCTGTTCAGCTGTTTAGATGTTTATAAGATACATACATACACCCATTCATATATACATCGGTTTTTGAACCATCCTAAGCCTCTGGGGCAGAGCCCTGGTAATGGATCTACATCAAACCTCACACGAACCATCCTGGGAATATGTCAAACAATCCTTCCAAATTTCATTAACTTCTGTTCAGTGGTTTAGGTGTCTATAACATACATACACACATACAAACATTCACTTTAATAGATATAGATTAATTTTAATCAAAGAATTTACATCAATTATAATTGCCTAGCGTTTTTAATTGATTTTTCATTTGAAGCTGTGTATGGAGTGTTTCAACTTGAAACATTTTGTTAAGGAAGACAAAAGAGCCTATGACTTTCAAATTTTTTTATTATTTAATACTTTTGTCATATGTTTATTAAGGAAAAATCTAATCTCTGAATTCCAATTTCTTTTCCTTTGTAATTTGATTTGAAAAATGTGTGCTATGGTGCAAATATAAACATTATATTGTTTTGCAGCTATTTGTTGTTGTTGTTTTTTTGTTACTAAACAGAAAAATATATTATTGACAATATTATCAATATATTTAATATAACTATAAATTTGATTCTAACCTCAATTTGATTAGGCCTATAGCAAGATTCAACTAATATCAGGTTTTACCAAATGATTTTTTTTTTATCAGTATATATGTTAGAAAATATTCTTTTAAGAAAATTCAATTTTAATTATAGACTATAATTAAAATATACTCTTTAAAAAATTTGTTAGTTTATTTAATTCCATACCATATATTGGTTGAAATTTACCAACACCTGAACATGCATAAATTTATAACTGAAATGTTAGTACTATAACTTACATTTTTCAAATACTCAGTTACATACTAAAAATGTTAAAAATTCAATAATTACATACCCATGATACAGTTTAAGTACACTTGTGGTATGTTTGTTACACTTGTTTAAATAATACAACAATATATATATTTTATGAATGTTACTTTCTTTTACAACAATCTACACATGTCATATGAATCTATTGCATAGAGTAGGACAAACTGTTGAAATCAAAATAATCTTGGTTTATAATTTAGTACAGTATAAACAAAATCTCTTCTCATACTTTGAATTCATTAAGCCTAAATAAGTAAAGTTGAAGTAAAATTGCACTCTCAACAACCTAAAAATATTGAAGTTTCTTGATGTAATCATCTTGAATCCACTGATTAAACTAACTTTAAACTACTTAAATAAGTGAATATATAATTGCCCACTTGCTAGCTTGATAGCAAGGGGGCAATTTCGTATTCACTTAGTTAAGTAGTTTAAAATTAGCTAAAAATGTTGATAAAATGACAAGTAAATATTTTCTCAATAATATCTATAATATTAGATGTAATTTAGGCTGAATATCATCTGAATGAACAATTTAATAAAAAATAAAGACAACTTTAAAAAATCATTACTTCTTTAAAATTCTTAATAATTTTTAAACTACAATATACAAAATATTACAACTTATGATTTCAAACTAATTCGTAACTGGGCCTCCAAAGTTAAATTAAAACTTAAAACAAAAAATATATATAATAGCAATGCACATAAAAATAGGACCTAATATCTACTCTTAAATAAAATACATCCATAATTAATGGAGAATTAAAAGGAAAAGGAATTAGATTAATACTAAATGAGCTATTATCTTAAGACTATATAAATTTTCTATTTGGTCTCTACAATAAATTTGTAACTTTCTCTGAATATTTTTGGTTGAAATACATAAACCACCTTAAGTTACGAAGTAAAGTAGGACTTATTTTGTTCTGAATAAACAAAGATCAACACAGTTGAAAACAAAGGATCAACAAGCTGACAATGGCATAACCTAACAAACAATTAATATGCAGCAATTTAACATTGTATAGTGTCCTGGAATTTTATAATAAAGATATTATTACACATCCAATTAAGTAGAAGCTCTGTTAATATAAATTTCATAATAATGAATTTACATGATATGAAATCAAAGCAAAAGAACCAATAATCAAGAAATAACCAAGAAATCCTATTTTCAATCAAGAAAAATATAATCAAAATTCATGTAACTAAGAATTATTTGAACAAAAGAAAAAAAATAATAGTCGTGTCAAAAATAGAAATATTTGTTTCTACAATCACGTAGCTTAGATAAATGAAGACTTATAGACCAACTAATACTTTATCTACTTTTTACAATTTTTCATTAATGGCGAAGAACATATAAGAAATGGAATCATAAAAGAATATTTTCTGGGATGTTTGTTACCAGAGATATAGACGTAATAAAGGTGATCAAGTACAAGCAACACCAAAAAACAAGTGAAGGTTTAGTTGACTGAAATAGAATTAATAAAAAAACCCTTAGAAAACTGCCATATTAACTAACATAAGCTAATACAACCAGCAAAAGTGTCACTTATTACAAGCAGTCAAGCCTTTCAAAATGTAGAGTGAAAATTTGGCAGCTTGTAATATGTCTACACTTGAATAATAGAATATCTCACAGAATAGTATTTTGGCATTTAAATTCATGACAGCCTGAGAAAATCTCACTAAAACACTGTGGAGTACAGAGTGAAAATGAACACACACTACGTCTATTTTTATAGTGGAAACACATATGCAAACACTTGAGAGCAGCCACACACACACACACACACTCTCTCTCTCTCTCTCTCACACACACACATACCCACAACACACACTTATACACTTTCAACTGAAATTCATGTCATTCTGCAATAAAATATAAGTAAGCTCTATGATATTTTACACATACTTTTACACCCTTATTGCACATATTTTTTTAAAAATTACACTTTTTGTATCACTTGGCAAAAAAAACACTACTTACTGATATTTTTCAGCAGTCGGTTTAGGGCTATGTCAGTGCATTGTTCAATGCTGTGAGTCACGGACAAGACTGGTACTCAGGTGGTTGTGTTGGTGTGAATCTGTGGTGTATTGGTGTTCAGTGGTCTATTATTGTTCATAGAGTAGTTGTTAATTTTAATTTCAAATATAGTATTAGATTGTTTTGTTGTTTAGAATGTGTTGGGGATTTGTGGTGTTTGTATATCTCATAGTTTTGTGTTGTGTTTAGTTTGTTGCTTTTTTTTGATGTAGTGTAGGACTTTTAGATTATTCTCTATATTGGGGTTTTTGTATGTGTATGGTGAAGTCTTATTTGGGTTGTGTGATTTTTATGTCTTTTATATGTTCTTTGTATCATGTGGTAAAGTTTCTCCCAGATTGACCTATGTAAAAGCTGGGGTAGTCTTTTAATGTAATCTTGTGTACTCCTGCCCTGTTGTGTTTTTGTACTGAGTAGGTCTTTTTTAGTTGTGTTGAATGTTTTAAATGCTACTTTGTATTTACGTTTGTGGAACGAGGAAGCTATTTTTCGTGTTGTGTTGTTGTGATATGTTAATGTTATGTATGTTTGTGTAATATTGTTGTGTTACGTGTTTTGTTTTTTGCGCATTATATCAAAGGTGTGTTTGTATCTGTTTTTATGGGCAATGTATTTTTTTGTGTTGAGTTTTGGTCAGTATTTATATTTTTTTAGTCAGTATAACAACTAATTGTCCCAATTCTAAAACAATTTTTACAAAAATCAAACTATTTTACAAATTTAATTCCATGATACAAGAAAAATATAGAGATTTATTTTCCCCTAAAGGTAACATACCAAGAAAAATATGTAGATTGGAACAGCTTGAGCACTCTCTTTAGGGTACAATTTGCCAACCATGGTAAGAGTCATGATCATGTAGATTGCGTCACCAGCTCCTAACAGAGAGCTGCACAAAAGTGCTATTGTGGCACTGTTAAAAATATACATAAATGGTACATTAATTGAAACAAACTGAAACAAATAAATAAAACCAATATATTGTTATTTCCAGTGAGGTTAAAAACATTTTAATGCCATCTTTTATTTCAATTCTCAGTACAGTCTAAAGAGTCATTCCACTTTATTTAGTTATGGAAAATTTACTTCATACTTGAAGTTGGTTCTTGTTCATTTTATCTAGTACATAAATGTCTTACTACAAATGATTCTTTCTTGTACTGTTCCATTCTTGTTTAGTTGATAACAAATAACTTGATTGTTTATTATAAAACAATCAAACACATACAAATAAGCTTTTATTTTTACTATATTCAAACATCAGTGATATTGTGATTTCATCATTTCTTTTGTAATCTTTTGGATTCATGTTCACATGCTTCTGCTGTACATATGTTCATCTGAAGTTTCATTGCCTATGATCAGGACCACATTGGGGAATATTCCAACTTTAAACTTATATAACTAACCTCCTCCCCATTTAATTCACTAATTATTTTTACAATACACGACATATCAATTATAAAATCTCATTATACGAAATATGTGCTATACACATGTATGTAAAATTACTTGAGTAAACAGCCTACAGTGTTCACTAATCATGCAGCAGTCCTTTTGCCTGTCACCCACCAAAAAATAAACTCTCGAGGCCAAAAGCAGCTTTAATACCAAAATAAAAAATCAAAGATTAGGTGCTTTTCAACTATTTGAAAGCTATTATTTAAAGCTGCTTTAGGCATGCACGTATTGCATCTAGTGGCATATAAGACTCTGCCTATGATTCATATGTATCAGGTTATACATTTTAAAATGAAATTGTAATAAAATTTCATAAAATAAAATTAAACTTTCAATTTAATACTCCTTTTGCTCTGATATTAACTTACCTCAATTTTTAATTAAAAGTATATACAGCTTTTAAAAAATTATTTACAAAAGTCTTCATCAGCCCACACTTCTACCAGAACACTGTATACTAATCAAATATTAATATAGATATTTTTAAAGTTATTTTCAATTACTTTCTGAGATTTTCTCTATAACTAATGACAGTTCTTAAAGTTCATTAATTTTTATCTGAAATATAAAAATGTCCTTACCCTCTTTATAACAATAGAAATTAATTAATAACTTTAACATTAGTTATGACTATCGAAGAAGCAGAAGCAGAAGCACAGTGTCTTCTGCTTGTAGATGTCGGGTCAAGCGGTGACGGTTTTAAAGGCAGGTTTTACAGGCCCTATCAAAAAACTGCCTTTAAAACCGTCACCGCTTGACTTGACATCTCCAAGCAGAAGACACTGATGAAGATCGCCACATAGCGATCAAAAACGTTCTGTCTCAGTAAGTTTTCACAAATTTACAAAATTTAAAGTTCGGCTAGTCATAAACTATTGTTTAAGTGATTAATTAAGATTCACTGAAAGTAATGGACTATAAAACTCAAAATTAGAAATTAGTTTTTATATTATATTTTAATGCTCAAATTCTAAATAAAAAGGTTTTATGTTTAAAAAAAAGTATTCCAACAAATACACTAAAAGAATGATATGATGGATTTAAAGTAATGGAGAATATACATATAAATTTATTTTATGGACATAAATTTTTAAAAGAAAATATACATTTTATTATTTACAATTACTTTGAAGAATCTGTAATGATTTCAATTGGTATTACCTGGGTTTGAAGTAAGATATGTCCATTGTGTCCCCTAATAAAGCACTATTAGGTATATTCAATATTATCAGACAAAATGTTATTAGCTGAAAAACAAACGCAGTAAACCCAATGAGACATCCTCCATATTTCCATTCTGAGAGTTTTGTGCTTGTTGCAATGAGAAGAATACAAACTAAAACAGAAACATAAACAAAAAGTTTTATTCTTGCAGTATTATTCATATAATAAAACAAAAATCTTTTTTACTTGTACATTTTTTTACTAAGATTAAAACTTTTCTATCTTACCTATTGCTGGCAAACTATGAAAGCTTTCAGCTTGCTATAAAACTAAGTAAGTCGGTCATACATTTTCTAAACTCCTCACCATGAAGAAGATATTCTGCCTTTGTGAATCATGACTGTCCCTTATTGAATCCCTTCTTTTTCAATACAGATTCTTACCTTGTACTACATACATCTCATCATATGCCCTCTATCCCATCAGTTACGTCAACACCATCAGGCTATAACTACAGTAGAGTCTCGATAGTTCGAGGTGAATGGGATCAAGGCCCCATCGGATTACAGACAACTCTGATTACACGAAAATACGTTCCTGTGCATTAGAAATAATAGGAATTTTAATGAACCCTAAAACAGTACCATAATTAGGAATGGAGAAAATAGGTTTATAGAACTTTATAAGAACATTTCATGGAAGCCTGGCTCATTTTCTTTGCACACCATATTGATATAAACATTTCTTGGAAGCCCAACTCATTTTCTATACATTCCGTATTGCTATGAACATTTCTTGGAAGTCCAACTCATATCCTCTGCATACGGTATGGCTATAAACATTTCTTTGAAGCTCGAATTCATCATTTCCTCTCAAATAGATAAAATAGGCTCAAATAGAAGTAGGCCGAATTCAACGGAAGCTTGAAAAATCAGAACTCAGAATTTCAAAACTCTACTGTATATAGAACTCAGTATGAACACATTCATAGAAACCTATTGATTCCTATTGAACCCCTTAAATATTCTTGGTTTAAATTAACTTTCTAAGCATTCAAAACCAGAACCTAGTTCTATCTTAATAGTCGCACATTTTTTAGACAGACACATTTGGTAATTCAAAAAGTTGATATGGACTCATCTTCACTTGTTTCAAATGCAGTGTTTACATTGTTTAGTTGTTTTAAAAAAATATTTCAGAAACTTTTAAAATAAAAAATCAAAAGCCAATAAATTAATACTATACTATATCTTAAACTACTTTCAGATTTATATTGAAACTAAACATTTATGTTTAATACATTAAGCTTTTATTACTTTGATTTATATATTATAAATTATGTGCTCATTATTGCAATTATTATGCCTCGTTTATTCTCTTTGAGTTCATTCAGGATCAAATACTATAGATAAAATCTGTGAGTAAAGGATATCTTCTTACTTAGGTAATTTACTAAAACACTTGTAAATATTTTACAAACTTGCCTATAGTAGCACTTACTTATATTTGTTGAGGACAGCCGTTTCAGGAAATGTTTCCCATTGTCAACTCAGACCATAACTCACAAGTTATAGGCAAGTTTGTAAAATATTTACAAGTGTTTTAGTGAAAACTAGTAGCTCACGTGAAGATGGAATCAAAAAATATTTCAATATAAGTTATAGTGCAGACCACGTACCGTGCACTTGGCTTTGACAGATCGCATGAGATTTCTTGTGTACTATCACTTCTTAAAACATGTTACATACTCAGAATGTTCTATACATCTACAGCTTCTGCATCAAATATGATACACATATTTCAAGATTGTTTGTTATATCATACAGAAGCTGATTTATCATCAAAATTATCTAATATCGTCTGTCTCATGCAAGTCAATGTTTTGACAGTCTTTATCATGTTTGTAGGAAGGTATTCATACTAACCCTCTACCTCCCGTCTCGCCTACTACGATCTCTCAAAGCCAATTCCACGATTACATGGTCCTCATTATACTTTTACCCAATAGGTTTTTTAGTATTGTTACGAGTATAAAGGTTTCATTGGCCATCCTTTATGAGAGAATTAAATTGCTTTTCAACATTTGATACACTGAGTAGTGGTTATAGTTATAATCAAATTAATTATACATAATCTAACCAAGCGTTGCCACATGTACATACTATTACTTATACAAGCACATAGCAATGAGACTGGTTGCTTGTTCTAATCATCTTGAATTCAGTGAATAAATCATAAGCAATTGTTGTGTAACTAAGTGAATACTTTTAAAACACTTATATGGGTTGACTTCATCAATGAAATAATTGTTTCGAAACATGACAGCAAGTAAATTAAATGTTTTCACTTAGTTACGCAATAACTACTTATAATGAGTCTTGTATTTTTATAACACTCTTACTTTATATCTTATGGATATCAGTTCTAAATTATTTTCTACCATTTCTTAAAAGCAATATAGGTGATAAAATGATGTCACTAATGTTTAGATGTGATATATTTAGAATTATTTTGAGCACTTCAAATAATACAAAACAAGCTGTTGTCAAATATTACAAGAAACCCACCAAAAGAGCTACCAATGGGATATAAAGGAAGATGGCTTATAAAACATTGCATAAAGTTTTATAATAAAGATTAGGAAAAGTACCATCCATCAGTGTAAAGCATGTGATGTAAAAGTAGGACTATATCTGGATGACTGTTTTTTATAAACCTCCACGAGTAAAAATAATATTCCTAATGTATAGTGTAATATATATATATATATATATATATATATATATATATATATATATATATATATATATACATTACACTATACATTAGGAATATTATTTTATTCCACAAATTTAAGTTTCCACAAATTTACAAAATTTAAAATTTGGATATTCATACACTAATGTTGAAGTGATTAATATACTATGTATTTGGGAATTGTAAGGACAATTTGCAAATTTATATTGTAAGTATTCAATACAAAAATACATATTTTCTAAATTTGCTTGTTGTAACCATCCTGAATCCACTAACTAAACTATAAGAAATTGTTGTGTAATTAAGTGAATACTTTTGAACTTACTTGCTGACCCTTTTTGAAGCAATCGTTTCATTTACGTTTTGATTTACTCTTCGTATTCATTTGAGTAGAGTGTCAGCTTTGTAAATGAAACGACTGTTTTGAAACGCAACAGCAAGTAGGCTAAGTTGAAAAGTATTCACCTAGTTACGCAATAACTACTTATAGTTATACTTACTTTCTTTCACCTTTTAAATTAAAATTGTGTTAGTTTTGTGAAAAAAAGAAGGACAAATAACATCTTCAGCACATAGGCTACCATACAAATTGGTTGCTATACATTGACGATGCCAAGTAGCATCATGCACTATTTTTTATTACCAGAAAGTCTATTCCAACATAAAATACTGTATGTTTTTTAAAATTCAAAATATTAAACATTTTTATGTAAATGAAAATATTGAATATATATATATATATTGAGAAACATATTTTCAAAATTTATGAAAATATATGGGATGTGATAAAATAGAGTTTATCAATATTAAAATAGGATATGATGTAAGGTAAATTCCAAGATGTGAATTAAAAGACTGGCACAATGCCAGCAGTCCAAGTACATTCCTTCTTTAAAATGTATTAACGATGGCTAGAAGTATAAAATTATTCAAGCTCAGCAGAATAATGAATAGTTATTTATTTTAACATATAAACACATATAACAACAAGATTTCAATATGTGTGAATAAATTATGTAAATTTTATGAGTTATAAGGATCAAGTATACCAATGAAATTTGTAATCAGTAAGAGTCAATGATGAATCTGTCACTAATAGGGAAGCCAGTAATAAATCTAAGTAGAGACAAGGTAATAAGAATTGAGATTTAGGAAATAGCTTATTCTAAAGTAAAGCTATTTTGAATAATTCACAAGGGATAAATAGTGTCAGAAAGATTGAAACTAATCAACCTTAGTAAAGAAGAAGAAGAAAAAAGCTACTTAGTTAATACACATGAACCTTTTTTTACTAAATAGCCAAGTGAGGGAGTTAAACATTAGAGGGATTTCATTATAAAATGAGAGCAAAAGAATAATCAGCGCTTCTTATTTTCCACATAACTAATTGAACGACTTATCTGTACCTGAAAATAATGTTTGTGATCAAGTAAAGAAGTCATGGAAAGTTAGAGGCACTATTTAAAGCTTTATGCCAAATGACTTTTAAGTGATAAGGAGAATCTTTAAACAATTTTTATTTATATTTTTGTTGTCAAAAGTAGGTTGAATAAAAAAGAGCTTGAATTTTTTGTATTTATCCTTAGATGAATAAGTAAATTTTTTTGTTATAAATCTTTTGCAACTTTCTGTATTTAATTTTTTTATAAATTTTACTGCGTTTAAAATATATTTCTGGTTTTAGGTATTGAGAAGAATTGTAACCATTGTTATAGATTTAAAAAAGATTTGAGTAATCAGCATTATAAATTTCATAAAAAATAAACCTTTTTTGATGTTTACTTCTAAAAATTAAACAAACATATTATGTTGATCCTATCTACTTACCTATTAGTTCACCAACCCCTGCAAAAAACCCATTTAATGGCACCAACTCTTTTGAATTTTCTAACTGCATTGTGAATCCAATACATGGACCATATACTCCACTTACAAAAGTTATTTGAAAACCTGAAATGAAATTTGATTAATAGTTACAACTGAAAAACAATGTGTGTGTGTGTGTGTATAAATTTTAGTTTGTTACATTATGGAGCATCTTGTAACATATCTTGTTTGTTGTTTAATTTCATCTTGTTCAAAAACATACGATTAAATTGATAAGATTGTCAGGTTGTGATGGTTCTAGAAATTAATATTGGTGGTCACCTTGTCATAAATGACATTGATTCTGGAGTTAATTATTAAACAAAAACATAGCAATGCATAGAAAGATTTTCATCATTAATCACAACCAAGAAATATTAAAAAAATTGGTCTCATTCAGGTTCTGTGATGCAGTGGAGTTTTAGAATATGATTTTTAAACAAATTAAATACAATCAAATAATACTTAACTAAGTAAATACATAAGGGCTTAATTGCTGAAACATTTTGAAACAATCGTTCCTTTTATGAAGCAAAGCCTCTAAATTCCTTAGCTTCGTAAAAGGAACAATTGTTTTGAACCAAGTCAGCAAGTAAGCCCTTAAGTATTCACTTAGTTAAGTATTATTTAATTATAGTTTAATCAGTGAATTTAAAATGATTACAACAAGCAACTTTAAATTAAATATGTTATACTCATACAAAGGAATTTCCCTTATATAAAGTGATGTTGTTGAAAGGATCAATTACACAGGCCAACGATGGAAAAACTTTTTTCTTAAAACACCTTATTCTTATGTTTTTTAGGGTGCTAAACCCAAATTTGACACTTATTAAGCTGTATCATCCACCATTTTTTCACATTTGCACATAAATTTATTAAATTTTGTTATTTCTTAAAGAATTTAACAGTTTTTATTTAGTTCAAATGGGATTGTAAAATAATTTGTACTGGCTGTAGAAGAGTTGGCAGCACTGCTGAAACAAATTTACTGTCAAGAAAAAGGGGGATTATATTTTTCTGTTCACAGCTGATGTTTTGTTTACTGCCAACCTAACCTCACTTTCTGGTTTCCAGTACATGTGCTCAGTAAAATGTCTAATCGCGGTTGTAAGAACTCTGCTGACAGTTTTTGTTATGTTTGTGGTGAGTTTGTTATTAAAAAACACCAAAGAAACACAGACTTTGTGCAAAAGGTTTATTTCTCATATTTTGGAATTAAACTTTGTGATCAGGCTAAATCTTGGGCCCCGCATAAGGTATGTTATGTTTGCGTTGAAGATCTTAGAAAATGGTCATAAAAGGAGAAAAAAGCCTTTAAGTTTGATGTTCCTATGGTATGGAGTGAACCTAGAAACCACGCTGATGATTGCTACTTTTGCAGTATTGATATTACTGGCCATGACTCGAAAAACAAGAAGGTAATAAGCTACCCTAACCTAATATCCGCCATCCGACCAGTAGAGCACAATGTAGATTTACCGGTCCCAGAACCTGTTCCAACTGAAATGTTTTCTGATGTACAGTCAGAGCTAGATGATGAAGAGTTCTATTGTACTGCAGGAAATATAGAGCCTAAACTGTTTACGCAGAACGAGCTTAACGACTTGGTTAGAGATCTTGGGTTAACAAAAGAAAAAGCTGAATTGCTTGGTTCTAGACTAAAAGAAAAGAACTTGTTGGCAGTTGGAACCAGCATATATGTGTATAGGAAGAGAGAGCAGCAGTTTTCAACATTTTTTGTACAAGAAGGTGATTTAGTGTACTGCTCAGACATTCCAGGTCTGATGAACGAGTTCGGTGTTGAATACAAAAAAGAAGACTGGAGGCTGTTTATTGATTCATCCAAAACTAGTTTAAAAGCTGTTTTATTACACAATGGTAACACTTATGCATCTATACCTGTTGGCCATTCTGTACATATGAAAGAGAGCTATGAAAACCTAGAAATAGTGTTGAATAAAATTGGCTATTCTGCTCATGGTTGGATGATATGTGGCGATTTAAAAGTAACATGCATGCTTCTTGGTCAGCAAGGTGGTTTCACTAAATTCCCATGTTTCTTGTGTGAATGGGACAGTAGAGCTAGGGATCAACATTGGTGCACAAAGAACTAGCCTGTGAGGGAGTCTTTGAAACCTGGCGAGAAGAACATTCTCCGTAAAAATCTTGTAGAACCTAAAAACATTCTCTTACCACCTCTACATATAAAGTTAGGCCTCATGAAACAATTTGTAAAAGCATTGCCTAAAGATGGACCTTGTTTCAAGTATCTCTGCCAAACGTTTCCAAAACTCTCAGAAGCTAAACTTAAAGAAGGCGTCTTTGTAGGACCCAACATTCGAAAAATGATGTTCGATGTTACCTTTGAAACCACAATGACGATAAATGAGAAAGAAGCATGGGTATCATTCAAGCAAGTTGTTACAAAATTCTTAGGAAATGCAAAAGACCCAGAATATGGTACTATTGTAGCTACCATGTTAAAGAAGTTTAAAAAATTAGGATGTTTGATGAGCTTGAACGTTCACTTTTTGAACAGTCATCTTGATTACTTCCCGGAAAATTTGGGAGATGTTAGTGATGAGCAGGGTGAGCGTTTTCACCAAGATATTAACCCTTTGGACGCCAGCCGCTCGGGCCGTAGCCCAACTCCTGACCGCCAGCCGTTCTGTCAACGGTACTAGCGAGAACCGCCAAGGCCTGTTTGAACGTTTTTGCACCGGTTTACATTTCGCTCTGTAGTTTTTATGCAAATGTAATGATTTTTTTTTTGTTTTATAGATAATTACATGGGCTATCAACATTTAGTAATTCAAAAAGTGTTACTTGTACAACAACATTATTGATAAATCAATAATGCCTAACAGAAAAAAAATTATACAAAAAATCTACTTTAGATGAACAATTAGGTAGTAAAAAAAATATTTTTATACATCGCATAACTTTTTATTCAATTTAGTAACTAAATATCATACTGTGTGCAAATTTTCACAACTCTACTACAAAAAATAGTTTGTCAAAAACGCATTTGTTGACAAGAGAAGTACTTGATTTTTTTGGGATTTTTTCATTCGGCTGGCAACCAAAAGCAAATATGTTTTGCGACAGTATTTTGTTTGTCCAACAGGCATTTTTTGCTTCAGGATAGGAGGTATTCCTTTTCTGTTTATTTGTAACGTGCCTGTCAAATGAGTCATCTTCGAATACAAATCCGTGGCCAGTGGAAATGAGATAAAAAAATTATCTACGAATACGTGAAATCCTTTATTCAAGTAGTTTTCCATGTCTAATAATTTCATAACGGCAGTATACCCAAGTACCTTGTTGACACTACCATTATTTTTATCTGTATCTCTTTTTCCTTTGTAAAAAAAAGGACAAACAGTAATGAGAAAACACTCATGAGTAACGACATCGCGCTATATGAGAGTATGTGACTTATCAGCTCTGCCCCCCATGACGACAAAAACAAATAGCTGAGCCAAGGTCACTGGTACTACCATTGTGAAAATTATTTTCCTGTAGTGTTAGTGACTTCAACGAAAGTCCAAAACAATAGAAACAAACTTTAAAAGTGTCTAAATACATCTTAAAAATAATGTTTTCCTGGCGGTCCGATTGATCGGACCTTGGCGGTTTTCGCCTACACATCGTCGGTCCGATAGATCGGACCGTGGCGTCCAAAGGGTTAAATTGATGGAAAAACGCTACCAGGGCCGCTGGAACATCAACATGATGGGGGACTACTGTTGGTCGCTTCACCAAGAAGCTCAACATGCGACTCATCGCAGAAAAAGCTATACAAGAAGCTTCAAAGAAAAAAGAGAAAGGAAGTATAAACCAATTCCATCTGACTACTGAAACCTACATTACTACACTGTATCATTATTTCAAGTAACCTACTGTAACTAAAAACCATGATTGTGATTTAACATAGAGTTTCATTAATTTTACCATATACCATATAGAGATTTTAAACTATATAACAAAAACCAGATTGCTCAAAAACTATGGGCGATACAAAAACACTAAGACCAGATTTGGATTCAGCACATAAAAAGCTATAAAAATCAGCTATTAATGTCAAAAAAGTTTTCAAAAAATTGTTTTTTGTTGGCCTGTGTTAATAATGTAACTGTTGTTTGAGTGGATCTGTTTTTCCATGTGTTTTAGGTATGTTTCACTGAGAACTGATGCTCATTGGTAATCCCAATCAATAGACATAAGCTGACTATAACCTAAATAGTAGTTATAGGCCTAGAAGAAAACATTGAAGGTGAAAAAGTTTTGAAGGTAAAAAGTTACGTTTTTAAAAATAGCTAGGATTTGGTGAGATGAGTTGATATTCTGGGATGTTCAAGTTTTCAATTACAGGAATATTGTTTATAATTTGTTACGTCAAATGAAAATAATGTTATAAGATATGTTTGGTTGTTAACTTTGTTTCTGAGATCTGTTCTGTTTTTTTTCCTTTATTGCTAATCTTTCTATGTTTTGCTAGTTTGAATACTAATGTAGCGTAGTAACACGATTGGCTACATTAGAAGGTTTGGTTTTGAGATTTTTTGAGGAACTGGAAAGATGCTTTGAGGTGAATATGTTTGAAATAAAATTTACCACCTGTGTTTATAATGTTTTTGCATTTGTTTATTATTTTCACTAAACATTTGTAAATATTTACAAACTTGCCTATAGTAGCACTTTCTTATATTTGTTGAGAACAGCCGTTTTGGGAGATGTGTCCCATTGTCAACTCAGACTGTAACTGATCTCAAAGTTTCCGTAAGTTAGGGTGTTAGGGTGAGGGTGGGATATTATGGTGGGGGTGTGGGTGTATTTTGTGAGCATTAGGAGTTATGATGTTAAAAAGTATGTGTGAGTTATAATGTAATTGTGTATTGAGTATGTGTGTAGGCTGTATTTTGAAATATTTGTATATTTCGTTTTGTTTGGTTGTGTAACATTTGTTATTTCTGTGTTGTTTATGAAGAATTTGTAGGTTGGATGCTATGTCTATGTACTCATGTTTTGTGAACTTGAGATGATCGGCGAGGTTTGATTGGTAATTATTGTTTGTTAATGCGTTTATATGTTCTTAGTAGTGTGTGTCTTAGTAAAGTTCTCCCTGTCTGGCCTATGTAAAAACTGGGACACGAACTGCAAGTTAGTTTGTAAACTCCAGTGGCGTAACTTAACAATACCATACAGATCATCCAAAACCCACAATCTAACCAATACACTATGAAAATGCAATTACAAAATAGCCTACTCTACACAACACTCTCAAGAAACAATTTAAACCCAACAACAAAATCAATGACATTTACAACGCCGCTGGAGTTTACAAACTAACTTGCAGTTCTTGCCCAGTTTTTACATAGGCCAGACAGGGAGGCCTTTCTACACACGCTACCAAGAACATATAAACGCATTAACAAACAATAACTACTATATTGCAAACTAGTAAGTGCTACTATAGGCAAGTTTGTACAATATTTACAAGTGTTTTAGTAAAGCTTGTACTTAATACAATAAGTGAGATACATTTTGGTAGACATCCCATTTTAACTTGGACTATAACTAACATTTCATGTGATGAAAATAGAGAATTGTGTATGATATGGCATTCCCATTTCCATTTAACACACATAAAATTTAATATTGTTAACAGTTATGGTTTGAGTAAAAATGAGTCAGCCCTACGTATTCCGAAACAGCCATTGAATTATATTATAGGTGGATGATATATTTAAGCTTTTAAAAAATATAATACCAGGCGCGTATCCAGCGAATTGCTTTGGGGGGGGGGCGATTGATGCATTATACATATATATATATAATGTGTGTGTGTGTGTGTGCACTCGCGCGTGCTTGTATGTAAAAACATAGAACGGAAAAGTTCTTTCTACGCTTGCGTTAGAAATCGGTAACGTGATAAAGATTCGTAGCAAATTAGACTTTTTAATAAATAATTATTCCAATTTCGATAACACTTATGGCTAGAGTATATTATTAATTTCATAATAAGCTATTATTATAAAAATGGTTTATTAATTAATATAAGTAGTTATTCTTCCAAGACGAACAATTCCGGACTCAACTGCGAATATTACGCTTGCAAAATTACATATTGAAAATCATATGTTCGAGACTAAGCTTCACTAGCGCTATCTGTTGTTAAAACGTTTAGACGTTTACGAGCGTGTGCCGAGGGAACGCGTCACATTTTCAAATTAAAAATTAAAATTTTATTTTTTATTTACAATAAAAGACGAATTAACTTAAGTAAAAGTCTATTTTAATAGGGAGTCGGAATTTAATAATATATTGTCGATTTTTAACCCAAAGTTCTTGAGGCTTGGGTGGGAGCGATCGCCCCATCGCCCCCCCCCCCCTTGGATACGCGCCTGAATACAAATGCTTTATTTAGGACAATTTTTATAATTTTAAAAGTATACAATTTAAAAATAATTTGACATTGTAGTAAGTAAAATGTTGATTATATACTGAATTTAAATTATATTTTTGTTTTGTTTTAAGAATTATATAATATTTACCCATTTGAATAAAGGTGGTAATCATCAATATCATTTTTTTCTCTTTTACTAATAAAATCGATTTCTTCAATGATTCAAGTGGCCCAAGTATTTGCTCCTCTTCTGTAGCATCATTTTTTATTGGTGGAGGTAGCAATAGTGCTAACAGAAAAGCAGACACAGAAAATCCGAGTAATATTATCAATACCAACGTTCTTGTGTTACTGTCAATGTGGTTTTTTTTTTGAAAGACAAAGTAGACAACTATATTTCCAAAGAGCATTCTAAATATCATAACACAAAATAAATAAATGAATTTATTGTACCATATACAAATCTATTTATTATAATAAAATGTATATTTTACCATTCACAAAACCTGTTAGTTTATAATTCATTAATAAAAAAATTAACCAATAAACTTAAATTTAGAAAATATATAATTGTAATATTTTTTTATATTTGTTACGTGCACAAACTTTGTTTTTCTTTGTTAAAATTATATAGAATGAAGACAAGGCAATATTACAACTAACCAAACATCAAATACCGCAATATAAGATGTAATCAATAACTAAACAAACAGAATTATATACATAGTAGTAAATAAACAATTAAAGAAGTTATCTAATTGAAACCTTTACGTACATTTTGATGATTAAGTCATTATAGTTAGAGGGCATATGCACAAAAAACTTACAGTACTGACTCTATCTAGTAAGTTGGATTTTAGAATTTTGTACAAAATTACGTTTGTTGAAACTTAATTAATCACTTTTACATTAGTTTATGACTATCCAAAATTTAAATTTTGTAAATTTGTAAAAAAAATTACTGAGACTGAACGTTTTTACAAATTTACAAAATTTAAAGTTCAGATAGTCATAAACTAATGTAAAAGTGATTAATAGGTTGGATTGTTACCTTCTTTGTAGCCACCCTCTGCAAACATTGTATTGTTGTATTGAGTGTTTGGTTAATTTTATTAATTTCTCTTGTTAAATTTAAAATATTGTCCATAAAATATTAAATATTATAATTCCCTTAGATATTAAAAACTAAAAGTGGCAGGTACATTGAAATCGTAAAATTATTTTTTTGAACATTTAATGAAATGAAAGCTTTGTTTTTTCCTCATTTGTAGTTAATAGAACTACAATTAGGCACAGCAAAGTATGGCAGGATACAGCTAGTATATTATAAACTGAAAATTTATTATTAAATATTTTACATCAGTTAATAATATACATTAAAAAATAAATATATTGATAATAAATATAATTATTTATCTATAACTGATTATAAATGTTAAAATATTTTGATTAATCCTAATATAATTAATTTAATATAATGATAAGGAGTTATATATTTTTATTCTAACTTTTTTAATGAATACTCTCTTAGCATACCTGACACTTTTTTAGAACCAATTTCAACTAAATTTGTTAAATATAATTACTATTTAGTAAATTTTTCAACATTTCATCAAGTTTTTTATTAACTGCATTCTTTTATTATTAATTACATTACAACATGATTCTATTAAAACTTCTATTAAGTACATTCTTCAGAAGTACTTCTGTAGGCCAGTCCCATTGACCATTTTTTTAAAATGGGACTTGACTAAGTTTTGCAAGGAAAAAATCTCCAGCTTGCAAAATAATGTAAAAATAAATTTTAAAAATATAAGGAATTAGGATGACTTGTGTTATTTTTATTTTAAAAAATTACAATATTTTCTCCCCCCTTTGATAAAAACTTTATTTATCAATAAAATATAACAGTAAACATAAGATATTTTTTTAAAAGTTTATTATGTTCAGTCAAGAAAGCCATAAGAAACATGGGCGCCCATACACACGGGCAGGGAGGGGCCATGCCCCCCCCTAGCTCCCAGAAATACAAATTAAAATTATCACGACTTTCGTACAAATATTTCTTTTTTATTTTCAGCTGATGTGGAAGAACTATATTTTAATTATAATAAATTTTCACAGTAACAATATAAATAGTATATTTATGCGATTCTGCTATATTAACACCTTGACTGAACGAAGTAGGTTTTAAGTCAGAAATTATCGAACATCCATATTATGTGATTATGGCAATGTAGACCAGTTAATGGTTGCGTCAATTAAAGGAAAACAGCTAAACAGGACACGACTAATATCCTAGACGCTGACACAGCGAGCCAGCTATCCCATTGATAAGGAAAACGTGACAGGAAGGACAACCTAGGCCCTTCCGACTGACGCTGCATTTCGTCTCTGTTGCATGTCATCTGCGTTCGACATTGTAGTACTGTATTGGTTAACTTAATGTTAACAGTTTATTATATGTTATAGCCTGTGTTACATTACCTTTAATTGAATTGTAGAAATTGACGTTTTAATTTGATTTATCTTTATTATTAGTCTAGGAAACGAAGCTTAAAATAGGAAAAAACTTCGCAAACTTTTCGGAAAAGACCGATTTGCATACAAATTTGGGATTAAGCTCAACTTACCCTCTACTTCAAAATCTATATAGTGCCGACGGGCGCTTTTTATTTTTTAAGCGTAAAAACTACCCCTTATTGTCAAAATCTATAAAAAAGCGTAAAAAGAGTGAAATTTGGTTCAGATGAATTAAAAATAATGCTCTAATTGTAATTGTTAAAAATTTCGACCCTCTAAAAATTCATTTTCAAGGTTAAAAGCTACCCCTAATTGCTCAAATTAGTAGAAAAAGCCTAAGGAGGATAAAATTTGAATCTGCTTACTTAAGTAGGGCCTATACATTTATTGATTTATTTCACAGGGGTAACTGAATTGGAGGTGAAATCTTTCGCTAGTCGTAACTAACTAACGAAGCATTTTTTCTCATTTTTAGCGTTATATGAGCAGTTCCTCCTGAAACGCGCAAACACCCTGAACCTAATGAGATATTTCAATAAAATCAGGTACTCGACTGTCATGCCTCGGTTAAAATTTAAAAAAAAAGCCACTTATAAAACTGAAATAATAGCCTATATTTAAAAAACTTCCAACCTCAAACTAATATGTCGGTTACTATCCTATCCTATAATAAATGAAATGACGCAAGAAAAAAAAGCTTTTTATTATATTTTTTAGTATTTTAAGGAATAAAGATTCACTCATTCTATAAAAAAATAAATTAATCGATACAAAAAAGCCAGTAAAAATTAGAAGTTTCGAATTTTCTAAAGTGCCTTAAAACTCACCATTTTAACCCTAATTTTTCAAAATTTCCCCAGACCTTCCTTTTTATGGAGGAAATCCCATCCCCCCAGGTATCAGATTTGGCCCCCCCCTATAAAATTATACATGGGCGCCCATGATAAGAAATAGTCATTTCTGTTGGTGTATTCCAAGCCAGCCTACTTTTTTTTACTAAAACTTTCTGAGACATCTACTATGTTATGTAGTATAATATTTTTATCAATGTTTACTATGATGATACAATATTTTGGATTTGGTTACTATTTAAACTAACAGTCTGAATTTTAAAAATGTACTTACGAAGACTGCGATAGGACTGCAAACAGAGCTGAAAACTTTTGAATAGTTTTTGGAGTTGAATTTAAAACCATGTAATGTCCTTGACCAGTCCAAAGCAGAGCTGCACCAATTCCATTGCAAATTGAACCAAGGTATAAAACCCATGCATTTTCTGCATAAAAGGATGCTGTAAAAGCACTGTTGAATAATGTCTTTTAAATTTTATTCATCATTCAGTTTTATGGCAGGCCTATATATGTTTGTAGGGCATTGTAAGGAGAAATGGAAATGTTTTTTAAGGTTTGTTAATCAGGTGAACCTAACGAAAAAAGTTCATATAAACTTAAGTCCAGAAATAGTTTGTCAATGAATTATGTCTGCTAAAATATTTCACCTGGATTTCTGTTTTCTCATTACATCAAAACCATACTAAAATGTATGAGTGTTAATTAAGCTGTGAACTTCAGTGAATTTTAATTTAAATGAAATGACAAACTGAATAAAATATTTGCAGTTTTTGTGTTGTACATTTTAATTTTTTTGTATAAATTACACTTTTTTGTATTAACTTTACTTAATACAAAAAAGTATAATGAAGAAAACAGTCCCAGACCTGAAACTACCTTAATTCTTATAAAATACACAAACCTTAGTCTTGAAATTCAACAGGTTGCATTTAGATCTGGACAACATTAAAACTTTGTTAAATGATTAACAGATACTTTGTAAATTGGAATAGTATTTAATTCTGAAAAGCATGAAATAAAACAAATCGAATATAAGCCCTATAAATGTTAGTATAATCATTATAATGAAGAAAATTAAATCAAGGCAAAATCTTTTGCCTAGAATTTTTAGAGCTATTTTAATTATGAACTTTTTTATTCGTTTTACCTGAGGAACAAATACTGTAAATTTCTTCAGGTCTCCCCATACACACACACACACACACACACACACACACACACACACACACACACACACACACAACACAAACACACACACACACACACACACACACACACACACACGTATGTATGTGTGTGTGTGTGTGTGTGTGTGTGTGTGTGTGTGTGTGTGTGTGTGTGTGTGTGTGTGTGTGTGTGTGTGTGTGTGTGTGTGTGTGTGTGTGTGTGTGTGTGTGTGTGTGTGTGTGTGTGTGTGTGTGTGTGTGTGTGTGTGTGTGTGTGTGTGTGTGTGTGTGTGTGTGTGTGTGTGTGTGTGTGTGTGTGTGTGTGTGTGTGTGTGTGTGTGTGTGTGTGTGTGTGTGTGTGTGTGTGTGTGTGTGTGTGTGTGTGTGTGTGTGTGTGTGTGTGTGTGTGTGTGTGTGTGTGTGTGTGTGTGTGTGTGTGTGTGTGTGTGTGTGTGTGTGTGTGTGTGTGTGTGTGTGTGTGTGTGTGTGTGTGTGTGTGTGTGTGTGTGTGTGTGTGTGTGTGTGTGTGTGTGTGTGTGTGTGTGTGTGTGTGTGTGTGTGTGTGTGTGTGTGTGTGTGTGTGTGTGTGTGTGTGTGTGTGTGTGTGTGTGTGTGTGTGTGTGTGTGTGTGTGTGTGTGTGTGTGTGTGTGTGTGTGTGTGTGTGTGTGTGTGTGTGTGTGTGTGTGTGTGTGTGTGTGTGTGTGTGTGTGTGTGTGTGTGTGTGTGTGTGTGTGTGTGTGTGTGTGTGTGTGTGTGTGTGTGTGTGTGTGTGTGTGTGTGTGTGTGTGTGTGTGTGTGTGTGTGTGTGTGTGTGTGTGTGTGTGTGTGTGTGTGTGTGTGTGTGTGTGTGTGTGTGTGTGTGTGTGTGTGTGTGTGTGTGTGTGTGTGTGTGTGTGTGTGTGTGTGTGTGTGTGTGTGTGTGTGTGTGTGTGTGTGTGTGTGTGTGTGTGTGTGTGTGTGTGTGTGTGTGTGTGTGTGTGTGTGTGTGTGTGTGTGTGTGTGTGTGTGTGTGTGTGTGTGTGTGTGTGTGTGTGTGTGTGTGTGTGTGTGTGTGTGTGTGTGTGTGTGTGTGTGTGTGTGTGTGTGTGTGTGTGTGTGTGTGTGTGTGTGTGTGTGTGTGTGTGTGTGTGTGTGTGTGTGTGTGTGTGTGTGTGTGTGTGTGTGTGTGTGTGTGTGTGTGTGTGTGTGTGTGTGTGTGTGTGTGTGTGTGTGTGTGTGTGTGTGTGTGTGTGTGTGTGTGTGTGTGTGTGTGTGTGTGTGTGTGTGTGTGTGTGTGTGTGTGTGTGTGTGTGTGTGTGTGTGTGTGTGTGTGTGTGTGTGTGTGTGTGTGTGTGTGTGTGTGTGTGTGTGTGTGTGTGTGTGTGTGTGTGTGTGTGTGTGTGTGTGTGTGTGTGTGTGTGTGTGTGTGTGTGTGTGTGTGTGTGTGTGTGTGTGTGTGTGTGTGTGTGTGTGTGTGTGTGTGTGTGTGTGTGTGTGTGTGTGTGTGTGTGTGTGTGTGTGTGTGTGTGTGTGTGTGTGTGTGTGTGTGTGTGTGTGTGTGTGTGTGTGTGTGTGTGTGTGTGTGTGTGTGTGTGTGTGTGTGTGTGTGTGTGTGTGTGTGTGTGTGTGTGTGTGTGTGTGTGTGTGTGTGTGTGTGTGTGTGTGTGTGTGTGTGTGTGTGTGTGTGTGTGTGTGTGTGTGTGTGTGTGTGTGTGTGTGTGTGTGTGTGTGTGTGTGTGTGTGTGTGTGTGTGTGTGTGTGTGTGTGTGTGTGTGTGTGTGTGTGTGTGTGTGTGTGTGTGTGTGTGTGTGTGTGTGTGTGTGTGTGTGTGTGTGTGTGTGTGTGTGTGTGTGTGTGTGTGTGTGTGTGTGTGTGTGTGTGTGTGTGTGTGTGTGTGTGTGTGTGTGTGTGTGTGTGTGTGTGTGTGTGTGTGTGTGTGTGTGTGTGTGTGTGTGTGTGTGTGTGTGTGTGTGTGTGTGTGTGTGTGTGTGTGTGTGTGTGTGTGTGTGTGTGTGTGTGTGTGTGTGTGTGTGTGTGTGTGTGTGTGTGTGTGTGTGTGTGTGTGTGTGTGTGTGTGTGTGTGTGTGTGTGTGTGTGTGTGTGTGTGTGTGTGTGTGTGTGTGTGTGTGTGTGTGTGTGTGTGTGTGTGTGTGTGTGTGTACATATTTAGAATACATCCATTCATTTTGAATATTCAAATATAAGAATTATTTATTAATTTTTATTCAAAGATTCTCATTGATAAACAGTACCAACATCATTAGGAATGAATAATACAATAATGCAAGATAAAAAACTTATGTTAAATTAGTAAAAGCATTGTTGCCAAATTGTTACAAATAACTTGGCAATTTGTATAAATTAAGCAACAATCATATTTCTAATTAACCATATGTTTTATATCTTGCATTATTGTATTATTCATTCCTAATGATGTTGGTACTGTTTGTCAACAAAAAGCTTTGAATAAAAATAAATCAGTAATTCTTGTATTTGAATAATCTCAGTTGTTTTTTATATATATATTATTTATTATTTATAAATAATAAATATATATTTATTTATATATGTCTTTAACTAAAAACACTTGTAATTATGTTACACTTGCCTATAGTATCACTTGCTTATATAAATCTTGAGGACGGCCATTTCAGGAAGTAGGTCCCATTGTCATCTCAGACCGCAACGCGAGTTACGAGTTACGGTATGAGTTTACAATGGGACACATCTGCTGAAATGGCTGTGCTCAACATTTATAAAAGTAATTGCTACTATAGGCAAGTGTAACATATTAACAAGTGTTTTTAGTTAAAAACTAGTAGATCATGTGAAGATGAAATCAACAAATATATATTTTGTATTTATTATTTTTTCGTATGAATTAGGAAACTTTGATATAACTAAATAAATAAATAAAATTCTTTAATAATCTTACCTGTATCCCAGTGTACCTATCACTAATGTCACTTTAGGACTTGTGATAGTTAATAACGAAGGAACTATCCAAATTGAAAGTGCAAATACAATATACAAGATAGCCAAGCTTATGAATCCATCACCTGTGAATTCTGGAGAGTCTTTATGAATGCTATCAAGCAGTACATTCTGAAAAAATTCCACAGATACAATCAGAAAAATTTAAATCTTCACCATTATACATGTCCAGAACAAAAATTAACCCTTATATGTACATTTATACGTGATATTAGTTATGCATTATCAAATTAGGTTCCATGATATAGAATGATTCTTATATTGCAAAACCTAGGCAGAGAGTGGTTGACAAAGTGATTATATATATATATATATATATATATATATATATATATATATATATATATATATATATATATAATCACTTTACACTATTATATTTACTATATTATATCATTATCATTATATTTATTTCACTTACACTAAGTCTTATAAAGCTTGAAAATGAAAGTAAATAATAAACTGTTATTAAAAAACTCTCAAAAGTCAACTCACAAATATAGCATCATATATATATATATATATATATATATATATATATATATATATATATATATATATATATATATATTTCACGTTGTCCATTATTTTTCCGTTGTACTGACTTTATGAAATTATTATTATTAATTGTAAATCATTTTTTTCCACCACTAAGTGCAATAATTTTACCTTTTGACAATGGTTAAGTGACCAAAAAGTGCCTCACCACATAAGGTAAAATTATTGCACTTAGTGGTGGGAAAAAATGATTTACAATTATAATTTATAATTATAATTATATATATATATATATATATATATATATATATATATATATATATATGTTAGATACATTTTACAGTAGAACCCTACTAATCCATCATCTTTGGGACTATTGATATGGTTGGAACAGAAAAAAGGTGGATTATCAAAAAATAGTGAAACAAACCATCTTTAAACCCATAAAACACTGTATCATTCTCAATAAAAACGCACAAGTAGTGAAAAAGACTATTATATACTGTATTATTTACCCTACATACATACAGTTCTCCACATACGGTAATGTAAGATTACTTTAAAAATTTTTTATTTAGCATTGTAAATATAGCTACAATGTTCTTCCCTTTTCTGATCCATAAGATGGCCTTCTCCAAAGGTTGCGTACTGATTGATGTACTGTAGGAAATTATCAAAAGTGTTATGCCAGTGGTGAGTTAAATCCAGGTAGGGGATTTCTTATTACCACCAGCGGAGTCTTCATTCACAGTTTCTTCACTATTATTTTCTAAAGCAACAGCAGTAGTCTGACCATCAATGTGCTCTTCATTGATTTCACAGTCTTTGTTAAATAGGACAAACCACATTTGATTTGGTTTCATTTGATGCACCAAGTGTTTTCTTTGGCATCATTTTATAGCTTATGCTGGTCTATGTTATTGACTTGACCAGAGTTCATTTTATTCGATAATTTTCTTAAACTACACATATATGGCATTATGCAAATATTTTTTCACCAGAAATTGAAACAAATCAGAAACAATTTCAGGTTTTCCAGTGACAATCCAACTTTCACTAGCTGCGAACTAACTTCTAGCTTTGGCTTAGGAGCGTTTTCACCATCTATTATTATTGTACATAATTCAATATAAAATTTTTCTTTCAAATTTTTTCTGAATCTTTTATTGTAGTAACACTGAATTCCTTGGCATATTTTTTAAATGATTCCTGGTTCATCTGTCATTGCAATTTTTTCACTGAATGAAACAGTAACATGTTTACATTTCACTCTTGGCATGTTGAAAAAATTCACTACCGTACATACAGTGTGAAACAAATTCACTACCGTACATACAGTGTGAAACAAATTCACTACCGTACATACAGTGTGAAACAAATTCACTGCCGTACATACAGTGTGAAACAAATTCACTACCGTACATACAGTGTGAAACAAATTCACTGCCGTACATACAGTGTGAAACAAATTCACTGCCGTACATACAGTGTGAAACAAATTCACTGCCGTACATACAGTGTGAAACAAATTCACTGCCGTACATACAGTGTGAAACAAATTCACTGCCGTACATACAGTGTGAAACAAATTCACTACCGTACATACAGTGTGAAACAAATTCACTACCGTACATACAGTGTGAAACAAATTCACTGCCGTACATACAGTGTGAAACAAATTCACTGCCGTACATACAGTGTGAAACAAATTCACTGCCGTACATACAGTGTGAAACAAATTCACTGCCGTACATACAGTGTGAAACAAATTCACTGCCGTACATACAGTGTGAAACAAATTCACTGCCGTACATACAGTGTGAAACAAATTCACTGCCGTACATACAGTGTGAAACAAATTCACTACCGTACATACAGTGTGAAACAAATTCACTGCCGTACATACAGTGTGAAACAAATTCACTGCCGTACATACAGTGTGAAACAAATTCACTGCCGTACATACAGTGTGAAACAAATTCACTACCGTACATACAGTGGGAAACAAATTCACTGAATATATATTTCAATGTAAGAAACACAGAAAAACCAAAAAATGTCGTCAAATCAAAAAATTTGTATATTAAAAATGCACAACAGAAACAATATAAAAGATGACTGATCACTAAAGCTAATATGCGATAACAGTAACTACCCAAAACAAGAACAATCCTAGGATGATGGACAAAAAGGGTTGTACTGTAGTGTATTTATATAAATATCTTCCATATATATATATATATATATATATATATATATATATATATATATATATATATATATATATGATGTTGGTACTGTTTACCAACGAAAAGCTTTGGATATAAATTAATAAATATTCTTGTATTTGAATAACCTATGTTGTTTTAATATATATATATATATATATATATATATATATATATATATATATATATATATATATATATATATATATATATATATATATATATATATATATATATATATATATATATAATTCCATAAGCCAAATTATGAGAGAAACATTCTGAGAGAAAAATTCTGAGAGTTTGGAAGGTTGTACAGAGCTGGGAGATGGCTCAAATTAAAGGTTTTGATACAAAGGAACGGGGGGAAATATAGGTTTTTCTCAATATACAACATTTATAGGGTTTTGAGGAACTTGAAGTTACCAATAATCTCCATAAGAAATACATTGCAATGAGAAACAGCTGAGTATGATTTTCAAATATTTCAGCTAAGAAACAGCTGTACAAATATTATATTAAAAACAGCCGAGTACAAATATTTTAACAGTAGTAAAGATTAACTAGACACATGAACTTGGGATCAGGTTTAGTTAATGGAGTAGGTTTTTATCGTACTACATTTTTGACAAGTGTAATAAATTAGAAATAATCACTGGTTCTGGAAAAGGAAATATATTTTTACCAAGAATTAAACTAATATCAACAGATCATAGGATGCCATTTTAAACTAAAAGAAACCAATTTCCTTTAACACTTCATTTTCAATAACTTTAGGCAGGGCTTCAACTGACCAAACCAGTTTTTATACATGGTCAACTTTATGTCGTACTAAGTCGAGTAAAATCTCAAACTGGATTAAATATACGTATTGATAAAACGATTGGTTAAAAAAATAAAATTGAAAACCCATTCACAAAAAAATATGGTTTATGAGGAAATCTTGTCATGAAAAATTTTAATATCCAATTTAGTTTGAATTAAAAAATTAAACTACTACACAAAAGTTTAAAATTTGTTTCAATATGTATAGGGGAATATGCCTTTACAAGCCCCTAGTTTTATATATATATATATATATATATATATATATATATATGAAGTTAATAAATTACCAATTTTGAGTAATTTTATCCACCATTAAGTGCAATATTTTTACCTTGAGTGATGAGGTACCTTTCGGTCTTTGACCATTGTCGAATCACTCTGTGTGATTCTGCTATTTTTGTTGCTTTATTGATAATAGTGTTTTGTTTATTTTTTATGTGTAATTTTGCGTATTTTGGTGTTATATTAAGAGTTAGGCATTTTTTATTAAATTGTATTTTGTTGATGCAATTCTGGAGTTTGATTTTGAGGTTAATATATTTACGGTACAGTTGTTTACCTTGGTAGGTATTAAATTCCTGATATTTAATATTGTCCATTGTTTTTCCGTTGCACTGACTTTATGAAGTTAATAAATTACCAATTTTGAGTAATTTTATCCACCATTAAGTGCAATATTTTTACCTTGAGTGATGAGGTACCTTTCGGTCTTTGACCATTGTCGAATCACTCCAGTGATTCTCAAGCTACCTTGAGTGATTCGACAATGGTCAAAGACCGAAAGGTACCTCATCACTCAAGGTAAAAATATTGCACTTAATGGTGGATAAAATTACTCAAAATTGGTAATTTATTAACTTCATAAAGTCAGTGCAACGGAAAAACAATGGACAATATTAAATATCAGGAATATATATATATATATATATATATATATATATATATATATATAAGTGTAACTACATAAATCAACTGTGGTGTAATGCTTAATTTAAATAAATAAATCCTCTATACCAAAAAGAAATTTTTCATTTATTAAACACCTTATGTACATTTCGATTGCACGGCAATCATCCTCAGAGGCAATTTGTTTGCAAAAGTGTGTTTAAACTTGCCTATGATAGTATCAAAAGCAATGTAATAATCAAAAACAAAAAAGTAAGGCTTCATTTGATTAAATCAATTAATGCCAATATATCATGGTAAAATAAGATAAAGTAGAATCAAGATTCTACTAGCTGATTGGTTATCTAGAACCTACAAGTTGGCCTTGTTGAAATCAGATTGGCAGTGCCTATGATTGATGACAAAATTATTGATTGTAACCTAAACTTCAAAGATCAAAACTTGCAAAAGACTATGAAAAAAAACTATATCTAGCTATATTCTCCAGCAAAACCAAATGCACAATTCATTTTAACAAAACCATTCAGAAAGTAAATAAAACACTAAATCTGTCAAAGAAGACAAAAGAGGGAGAATGTCGCAGAAAATATTATTATTAATACTTAAGTGAAATCCAAATAAAATGTGTCAGTGTAGTTATACTGGACTCGAGCACAAAAATGCATCTTAGATAACTTGGAAATTCTCAAAATAATTGTTCAATAGAACATGATAGACAACTTTTGATAAATAGTCTTAGACCTTTAAACTCAATATTATACGTCTAAAAACCAGAATAATAGAGCATCTATCCTAAAGATGCAATATTTGTCTCATGTTAGCTGAAACGAAAAGCACTCTAACAGCCAAACTGTCAAAGCCTATCAAATAACAACTGAAATATTTTTGTTTAAGAGACTTAATATTTCAATGGCTTCAATTGCCTTACTATTCCAGTCAACTTTAAATTAAATGAAAGGGCAATGTAGAACAGACTTGTCCTGTTAATCTGCAATGTCCTTTTAACTTGTTTAGACACTAAAAACTGTGAAAACATATAAAACAATACTAAGTAAAAGGGGTTAAAAGTACAAGTAAATGCATCTTAAATAGATGAATGTAATATAGGAAGAGCACAATTGTTTGTTCTTAGGACTTTCTACTACCATCTGCCAGTTAAAAAAATTATTTAATGTATAATTTGTTACAGTGTGTACAGTTTAGTTTGTATGTATTTGGTCCTTGGAATTTACTTTTTTTGTTTATGTTGTATTGTAGTTTATTACTAAAAACACTTGTAAATATGTTACAACTTGCCTGTAGTAGCACTTAGAAATTTGATGAGGACGGCCATTTCGGGAGATGTGCCCCATTGTCGACTCAGACCATAACTCATGTAGTTTATTAATTTTTAATGCTACTATTTTCCCTGTTTTTTAAAAAATTATCACCAATTTTATTAGAGGTTCTATTTTATTTGCTTATGTGGTGTGATACATTTATTTATCAATTAGCTTTTGTTAATTTTTTGAGCCATAATTTATCAATTCTTTGTTATTAGATCTATTTCTGCAAGCTAGCTATTTTTGTATTGATTTATATGATGATGTTTTTTTTTGGACGTTGTTTAAGTCTACGAAGCATGGCTGTAAAGACAGCATAATTATGTTGGACAGGATGGTTTGGAGTGTTATGGATGAGTGTGTCTAATTTAAGGATCGGTCTATTTGAATTTAGAGATCTAATATCTGAGTCAGTAAGTGTTTTTGGACATCATATGAGTCGCCCAACTGATTGGGGATTTTCATATGAGTGCAGATTGTAGGTACTTTTGAATGGATTTATTTCAGGTAGCACTTATTATACGCATTAATAATGTTCTTTAAAGTTATTACTTTCTTAACAGTATTTTTCAAATGTATACATAATACTGACATATGATTATGTGCTATGGCAATAAAACACTTTTCAAAATGGCAGATAGTTTTCATTTATATTTGGAATATGATAACTTTGAAATAAAACAGCAAATATTAATTATAAGAGAAATTACCCTCATAATTGTCAACCAATTGTTTTACAACCATCTCTTGATCTTCAACGTTCATGGAAAAGAGGACTGATAGTGTTTACAAAATTATAACCTCTTGTGTTTTATCACTTACAACCTTACAATTTTTTTTATAATTTTCTCCTTTTAAATTTTGTTATTCATAAAAGTACAGCAATTTTTAACTCCTTCCAAACCCAACTTTCTAAGTTAGAAATACCAAACCCTTCATAAATATATAGTACTTTATGAAAAATATTATTAAACATTTCTTCCTACATCAACATGTTTAAAACTTTGAGGGTAGCCTATAACTTATTTTATTTTTCAGTTCCAAAAACAATCAGGTTTTTATTTCACAGCTTTGAACGATACAATCAGCAGAGCTTTGATAAGTATCTCTTGAGAAATAATACTATTTTGGTTTTAGTTACATTTTGTAAATATAAAATTATTTCTAGATCTGGCTGTCCAGATATCACAGTTCTACCGCCATCATTGATGTGTACAAGTGGCGTTAACAATACCCTTAGGCGTAAACACTCCAAAAACACCATGAGTTTAAGTTTAATAACTCCACTGACCTCTTCTGTTATATAAGAATACATTATGCCATTTTTAAGTGGGTAAAGTCTGCCTGTTCTATTGATTCTAGAAATACTCTATTTTTATTTAAAAGTACTTGACCTTAGCAGACTTAAATCAGCTCCTTGTTTGAAGAGAGCTTTAATGACAATGTGGAGTCATCATATGGAATGTTGCTTCACAAAACTGACCTTTGGGCAAAAAGAGGGAACCGGTTATGGTTACACAAAAAGTCTTTAATCCTTCATGTCCGGTCTGCAGTCCTGAGGTAGGCTTTGAAAAAGTCCATGCACTGCTTCAGTTAGTAGAAGTAAAAGATTATTTATGCACAACTGTGAATTCCGGGAATTAGAAACTACATGTATGACTTGGAAATGATTTTTCATCCATGAAAAAAGTTCTAATTCTTGATATGAACAACATCACAATACAATTTATTGTTATAATTTTTTTTTAATTAAGGATAATATTTATTTTGCTTCTAACCTAAAACCATTTTAAAATTTTTCAATCAGTCATACAATATTGTTTGTTTTTAACCGAAAAAGTCTATGCATATGACATTTACAAATTTCATATACGCATACAAAATATATATATATATATATATATATATATATATATATATATATATATTCGTATATATGTTTTATTGTGTAATAATCAAAACAACTGAGGATATTCAAATACAAGAATAGTTTATTATTTTTATTATTTTGAATAAAAAATATTAATAAATCATTCTTGTATTTGAATATCCTCAATTGTTTTGAGATACTGTATATATGTAAATATGTACATGTGTGTGTGTTTGTGTATTAATATAAACACAAATAAATTCTATTCTCTAGCAATTTTAGAGAATCTTATTGTGTTTTGATATGACTAAAAAAAAATACCATTGAGTAAAACAACAAGCTCTTCCTGTGTTTATAAAAACTGGTTTTAATAAACAGGTTGCATTACCTTTTAACCTTCATGTGAGTTTATGTAATCGTCTTTTAACCTTCAAGAGAGATGATTCAACCGCAAGATTTTTTTTACAAAACTACCAGTTATTCTTAATTTATATTTTCCTTTTTACAGTTAAATTTTATCTAATCAAGTATCCTGTATAAGACTTATTTTTTTTAAAATATGTGTATACTCTTTTAATAATATTGAAACATAATTTACTTTTAATATATATTCAGTAAGTCATTATTTATATAATTAAAATATTAAAATGTTTTCCAAAATGTTGCAGTTGTTCATGAAGAACTGGTAGTTAATCACTTATTACATTTTGTAATTATTTGCAACCAGACATTCTAATAATATAAGTTGTTAAATTGATAACTTACTAATTATAAAAGTACTTAACTAAGTGAATACGTAGTTGCTTACTTGCTAACGCCTTTCAAAACATTCGTTCCTTTTATGAAGCTAACCTTCTACTGGCGGCATCGATTAGGTATAAAGGCTCTAACGGGAATGGATTTATGACAGTAGAATGGGGTGGATTGTTTTGGTTGTGTGTCATATAATAGAAAAGGCTGTTGGCTTCAAAATGTGTGTGATCATTTAATACGTTTTCTTTATCTGTTATGTAGTGTTTGTATATTTCATATTTTTCTAAGGTTGTTAGTTTTTTACTTTGTTTTAATGTGTGTAGAACATTTAAATTAGTGTGTATGTCGGTGTGTGTGTGTGTGTGTATTGGGTGTTTTTAGGTGTTTTGCGTAGCTGGATTTAGGGTTTGTTTGTTTTTTTTGGGTAATGTGTTCTTCGAAGCATGCATAGAATGACCTGCCAGTTTGGCGAATGTAATAGCTGGGAAAATTGTTACATGTTAATTTGTAAATACCTGAGAGTTTGTATTTGTCAGTTTCTTTTTGAAAAGGTTGTATTTGCTTTCATAAAGTGTTTGTTGTTTTGTAGAATATTTGGTAATGGAGTGTTTTGAATGTGGAGGTTATTTTGTGTGTGTTTTTGTTGTGGTAGGTGAGGGATATGTATTTGTTGTTTTGTTGTGGTTTGTCTCCATGGCCGTTTGATGGTGTTTATGTTTAATTTTCCTTAGGATGTTGTCTATGAATATTATTCACCGGACGTTGAAGAAGTCGTAAGGCGAAAATGTTACCTTCAAGTGTAAATTAACAATTCAACAACTTATATTAATAGAATGTCTGGTTGCAAATAATTTCAAAGTATAATTAAAGTTTTCCTGATCATTACGAGATGAACAACAAAATCCACAATTTTATTAGGACAATATTAATTAAAAATTAAGCAAATTGGGATTTTATAAAGTAAAATTAATTTAATTTAGCTATAAAAACCATTTTTCAAGAACAAGAAACAAGTTGAGAAATTATTGTTAAAAAGAGCTTAATATGCCTTTTAAAAACCCCTTGAAAGGAAATAAATAACATTTGAAGAAGAAATTTTCCTAGCACTTCAAAAACATTACTTTTGTGAGAAAATTAATTAATGCTTGATTTTACATGAAACTGATACCAATCCAGTTGTTGATTGTATGTAAGGTTTTTGATTGTATAAGCTTTTAAGATTTTGATATTAAAAATATATTAAAAATCTTGGAATTTGTTACAGGTTTTATAATCAGATAAACAAAAGATATAAACAGCTTTTGCTTTCTAGTACAAAATAGTATAAACAAATTTACTTAGATGAAAAAGTTTGATTGAAAAATCCAATGAATAAATATTGAATGTTTTACAGTAAAATATTTCAGTAAGTTAAAGATTTTAAGGAACATTTAACAGTTAATTAAATTTATTGTTAAAATATTGGGATTTAAGCTGATAGTCTACATTAGTGTTGTATGTATTAGTATTAGGTGATATACGTTAGGCTGATGAATATAATTCAGATTCTTAATATAAACATAAATACATTATGGGTTGTTCCTTAAGGAACAGTTGAATAAGGAAATTTAAACCAAATATTTTGTTTTTAAGTACTCTACAAAATTACAGAAGACATAGACATAAAACATAAATGCTGTGTCTATTAGTTTAAAACAGTCAATACTCCTGATTGCAGTTATCAGTGGATCATTAATTCTCAATTTACAAGGTTCCAGTGACATTTCTGATTAAGTTATCTGTATCCATAAATACCAGTTGCTTAAAACTGAAATAGGCTTTTTCCACATAATTTTTTAAATTGGGTTTATTTGTTTAGAAGTAATATTTGTATTGATGCTTCCAAATTTATGACAAGATGATAACAGATTTATATTTAGCCCTAAAAATACATGGGGAGGGAGTGAATTCCACCTAAACTATGTATACCTTTCAATCAGCACTGTTTTACTGAATGGTCAAGGTAAGTCTGTTTTATCTGTTTTTTATACATGTCACCTTCTAGTTAAATTAGTGAGAAGGTAAGACATGAATATAACATGTTCACTATCTTGAGTCCAACTGACCCCATGCCTGTTACTATATAACATAATTTTGTCCAAATATTTATCAAATTGGACAAGAAATTTTAAAAATCTGTTTGATTTTATTATTTGTATTTATCATATTGTATAAATGTTTTTATTCAATAAATCAGACGCCTTAGTATTTATTAAAATATATTTTAATATTTTTGCATTTGGTTTAAGTAAAAAAAAAAAGATTTTATGTGAGACAAAGAAACATTACAAAATCTGTTTCATACTGTCTCAAGATAATATAATATTATGACATTAGTGTAAAAAAAATAATATCTCCTAATAATAAATACACAAAAACCTCTTAACCACAAAAGTTATTTATTTTACCCTTATGTACATTTCAGTTACAAAGTAACCATCCTCAGAGGGATAACATACAAAGACTCAGTCTTTTGTATGAAAAGGGAAACCTTTTTAATGTCATAATAAAACTATTAACGTATTATTAATGTTCTTAAAATGTTAATTTTTTTACAAAAACTAAATACAACAGGTAAAAACTAACTTTTTTAAATTTTGAAAGGTGATGTTCTCTGAAAACTTACAGAAAAAATAATCAACTTAATAAAACTTTACACAGTTCTGTAATGGAAAAATGTTGTATGTATGTTTAACAAGCAAAAACCTTTCATATTTCTTGTAAAGGCAATAAGATTTATTAGAAAGAAGACTGGATAAAACATTAAAATATTCACTATTTCCTATTATGTGTAGTAAACACCAAATTAGGCTTACAAAATTTTTTCTCCACCAACCCAATTGAAACTAACTATAGTAATTATAGTCCTAATTGAAACAAAATAGGTTCACTCTAATAATGGTAAAGCCAATATCTAAAAAAATATAAAGTGCTTTAGAAAAGGTAATCCGTACGATACTTTACTGTATTTAATAACACTAATTCTAATTATTTCAAGATTATTTCAATCAAGACAATTTTAGATTTATGATACCTGAAAAAATATAATTATATACAAAAATCGATTTTTATATTTTAAAATAACTTCATCAAACCTATGAGAAAAATATAAAATGTAAATGAAACAAAACAAACAAAAATTTTTATGAAAACAAAAATAATATTTTTTATGAAACACAAGTAGTGTAACAAATTTAATTTTTAACTTTGTATAGGCAATTTTTCTTCATAAACAGATATTTAAAGGGCAGGAAACAGTCATAAAAAGATGGAAGTCAAAATATCTTATAATAATGAACCATTTTTTAAAAATAATTTTTTACTATTTTAAAGTTAAATATTTTAAAATTTAAAAAGCAACTGTACTAATTGTCTTATATAATACAGTACAGTAATTAAATACTTATTATAATACAATATTAAATAATATTTAAATCTCATAAAAAATGTATCAATGAGTAAAAATTATTCATTATCTTTGCAGGATTCTTCAATTTAATTTTAAAACTGAAATAAATGCGCTTTGTTATTACACTAAAAATGTTACATTAAATAACTAACTAAATATTAGGTTATGTACCAATATAATTATTATTTTAAATATTTTAAAGTATTTATATAAATAGTATAGAAGCTAATAATTAATTTACGAATAAATATGTTAGATAAACTTTACCTCCAAATTTGATAGTGTGAAAAATCCTGAAAATAGGACCATAAATACAAGACCTGCATATATTACATTAAATTCTTGTTTTCCAAAAATCTTGGTCACTTGTAATAAATTCATCCTTACTTGTTCACTTGTGACAGCTGCAAAGAGAAATCAAATGTTTAAAGCTAATGATTTACAAGCTGCTAGACAACAATGGTTTCACACAACCTTGAGTCATTAGGCCAACTAAACATGAAGTTTAAAATGGAAAAGAAGATAAATGTCTTACACATGACTCCTTTTGTTGATTGAGCTTTGACTCAAGTCTTGTGAAACTGAAAAGGTGTGCATATTATATAACCTACAGAGAGAGAGAGAAACAGAGAGAGAGAGAGAGTGAGAGAGATTGAGAGAGAGAGAGAGAGAGAGAGAGATTGAGAGAGAGATTCAAACATAGAGTAAAACTTAATAATAATAATAATTTGCTAGAAGTTGAAATGAAACTATTGTACATTTTATTTATAGAACAACTTTTATAAATTACTGCACATATATAAAGAACAGTATTTCTATTTCTTTATTGTGAGATACTGATATGTAAGTGAAATTCAAAGAATTGATTAACAGTGTTGTACTCTTCGTAAATAAAATCACCTAATTTTTATTTATAGTCAAACTTTTCTTGCTATAAATCCAGCTACAATGTTTTCCATTGATTACAAGAGACTGTTTAAAATAAACTGAAATTGAAACTTTATATTCTAACAACTTACAAAAAATTAAATTACCTGTAACTCCATGCAAGTCATTAAATTACAAAGTTTCATTTTTAAAGACTTTATTATTTTTAAAATTATTTTCAAAGATTTAATTTTGAAAAACTATAAACATCAAAATTAATTTATTGAGTTGTAATAAATAATAATATACATATTCAAAAACACAATAGCATTTTATTTTGTAAATATGAGGTTACTTTTTGAGTGTCAATAAACCTACATTCAATTAATATATAACTTATACATCTTTACATACATTAATTGACCTTTTTATCGATGTTATTTTTAATATATTTTTTTTGTAATTACGAAACCCGCTTTTATTTTAAAGCTAAAATAAAAAAGTAGTTTTTTAATATAGTGTTTGCAAAACCATAACGGTATTTACTACTACACAGTAAAATAACTTGCAGTTCTTGTCCTAGTTTCTACATAATATGCTAATCAGGAAGGTCATTTTACACACATTACCAAGAACATACAAAAAAACTCACAAACCATAAAACTCGATCAAATTTTGTTAAACACCTCCATTAACAAATCACTACATAAGACAACTTTACAAATTTTATACAAATTAAATAAAAATAACCATCTCCACAATAGTACAAAATTACAACAATTTTAAATTACACCCAACCCATATTTTCAACACCCAATTATTCTACAATTAACACACACTTTTTTACAACACAACCTCAAAAACTTGCTAAAAAATCAGCTAATATCACTATCCTAGCAATCCACTACCCCCCCCCCCTACAACATAAACACCCGAGAAATTGGTTATTGTCTAAACTGATAATGGAACACATCTTCCAAAACAGTCATCTACATTAAATAAAAATTAATTGCTACTATGAGTAAGTGTCGCGTATTAATACATGTCCGAGTGTTTACATTTTATTTCTATACAAACTAATTAAATTACCCCTAGTTGCTTTAGCAGTCTTGTACACGACTCGTAGCATTGAACAACACACTGTTGTTTCTACTAAAATGTAAATAGTTTTGTTTAGTTTTTACCCTTTAAATAAACAGAGATGCAAACTTACACAGATAAAAATAAACAAATTATAGATTGAAGCTGGACTGCACAACCTGCTTGCCGCATGCAGGCCTCTACTTGTTTTTTTTTTTTTTTTTGCAGCTTGCGGACCACTCTATAATGTTGCTCTTGAATTTAGAGAAACGTAATACTATTTCATATAGAAAGGCATAAACTAAAACAATATTACTGCACTTAATACTAGTATGTATATACATTGTACAACCAACAATATAATACTAATGTAGTGATGGAAACGTTTCATCTACTCCACATGTGAGTAACTCAGAACCTTATTTGCAAGGCAAGAAATGGACTTTTACTTCCAAACATTTTGAATGGCAATAGGTTGTAGAGTGGAAGATATTTTTACCTATACTGAAAACTCTTTGGAACAGAAAATCTCCGAATTCTAGTGATTATTGACTACATTGGATGAAACTGTTGATATTTCAGATACTGCCCAGCTTGCTATTATTGTACGAGGTATTGATGCAGATTTTATCATTACTGAAACTAGGTTTGGTTCCTATGAAGGGCACAACAACAGGTTTTGATATATACCAGGAGACAATGAAAGGTTTTGATTGTTTTGAATTGAAAGCATAAATGGATAAACTGAGTGGTGAGGCAACTTACTGCACTCCATCAACGATTGGGAGAATCATAGATTTGGTGTGACACCTTGATAAAGACTGTAATAGTTTGTAAGGAAATGTTCTCATGACTTTTCACTGTATTCTTCAGGAAAACATTTGTGTACTAAATCTTACAGATGGATCATGTTATCAAAATTGTAACTAAAGTTGTAAATATTATTTGAGAGAAAAGACATGTTCATCACCAATTCAAAGAATTTCTTGATGACATCGATAGTGTATTCAAAGATGTAATTTATTACACACACATATTTGGTTGTCGAGTTCAGGCAAAGTTTAAGAAGAGTATTTAATCTTCGTGAAGAAATTGATATTTTTTTGTGATTGTGATATTTTGATACTCAAATTTAAAAGTTGAGAATGGTTATGTGATCTAGCATTTTATATCTATACTATGCACCATATGAATGAATTGAATACCTAACTTTAAGACAAAGACATTTTAATTCACTCGTCAGTGATTTTAAGTCATCTTGAAAAAAGTTGTCAATGTGTCTCCATATACAAAAAGGAGTTCTGGACAGCTTCCCTTTGCTTAAGAGGAATTCAACTGATAACACCATGGATTTCTCGAAATATAGCAATGAAATACACTGTTTGAAGGCATATTTTGACACCAGATTTCAAGAGATTAATACATTTGAAAAATTATTTGAGTTATATGCCTACAATTGCCTTTCAATGTTGATTATATAGATACGCCAGACAATATTCAATTAGAAATTACTGATCTCCACCTCAAGATTCATTTAAAGTCATAATTCTATGAAGTTACATTATTAGATTTCTACAAAAATTACTTACGTCTAAAAAGGGTTAAATTGCAAGACATATTTTTTTAATTATGTGTTTGTTTGGTAGTACTTTTATTTGTGAGCATGATTTTTTGTTAATGAAAACTACCAAATCTAAAGCTCTACGCATTTATCTAACAGTCATTTGGAATTAACTTTGAAAATAGTGACCACAGTCATTGAAATAGATATTGAACAGTTATCAAAAGGAAAACAGTGTCAAATTTCCCACTTGAAGTAAACTATTTTCAAACTTCACTTAATGTTTATAACATTTTCAAAGTGAAAATTGTTTCATGTTAAACCTGATGAAATATCAAAAGATAATAAAGAAAATTTTTTATGTTTTGAATTCTGGGGAAAATTAACATTATAAATAAAACTAGGGAATTATTGACCTCTGGATACACTGTTACAGGTATGTATGCTATATATTATAAAATGGCTGTGTATATATAGTATTTAAACATATGACAATATAAAATGTAGGATGTAATGTCTGAAAATTTAAGCACAACTAAAGAACACCAATTGTTGAACTCGGTAGATTTAAGTCGAACAGCCCGCCTAGAGAAAAATGAGTCATTAATTGGCTTGCCATTCTAAAAAGGTTGGGATCTCTGGATTGAGGAATATTTCAAAATATATCATGAATTATAAAAACTTGCAGATTTTGTGTTGTACATCTTGAGGTTTTTGTATAAATTACACTTTTTTTATTAACTGGCAAAAAAACACTACTTACTGATTTATTCAGCACTGAATAATGCTGAATAAATCAGTAGGTAGTGATTTTTGCCAAGTTGATACAAAAAAGTGTAATGAACTATTATTTTAAACGTAAAAAATTTCACATAATATTTTTCCTTTAATTCAGTAGCTAAATTATATTACTTAAATAAATACTTTAAAAGGTATAATTATTTTTTTTTTTTTTTTTTTTTTTTTTTTTTTTTTTTTTTAATGCGTACAAAACTATATTATAAATGCATACAAAAATAACATTCAAAAAAAAAAAAAAAAAAAAAAAAAATGAAGGGTCGACTTTTTTAGAATTTTAAATTAATCTCCTAAATGATTACAGATATGATGCTCAAATTTTCTAAGATTGTTCTAATCTTTCACCGTCTTTTAATGTACACGAATTAATTTTTTAAAACCATTTTTGGAAAAATTGAAAAACAATTTGTGTTATAAAGTTTCTTTCCCCATAATTTCATTCTAACATATCTTTGATTGCTTTAAAGTAATTAAACCAATAAATATTGCCTACTTTTTTTCATAAGTTTTATAAAATTTAAACCAAATGACAGTTGATAATTATAGATAGAATAAAAAAAACTAATTGTTATATTATTTGACAACTTTCTGGGTTTTAGTCTAAATATTTTATTTTATCATAGTTTACAAATTTAGCATGGACAGCAGCACCTTCTACAATTTAATTACAAATTTAATGTAGTATATATAGTTTATTGAAATTCCATAGGTGGCAGCACCTTGATATGTTAAATTTTAACATATCTCCTAATTTTCCATGGAAAGAGCTTATGAGCTTGGTACATGGGCAATCAATCCCGTTTTCTTCACTCGTGGTAGGGATACTAACTGCATGCACATGTCAGCTAGCTCACTATAGGTTGGCTCCCATGAGGGTTGGGCAGGTTTTGGAGGCCCAGACCAGGGAAAAAAATTAACATACTGTTTACAATGACTTTAATACTTAAAAACGTTAAACAATATAAACAATCTAAAAAATCCATGAAATTCTAGATAAATTCTGCATGTTATATGATCTGTAAACTCAAAATGCATATTTAATGGTAAATAAAAAAAAATTAATGGTTTCATATTTTATGACACTTGAAAAACATTCATTTTTATCAGATTACTCAAAAAAATATAAGTTTGTAATAAAACTTGGGGTGTAACTCATGGAGTTGATTATTAAAGACCTCTCCCAAAATATCATCCTCATTTATTCCAAACTTAAATCCTACTATAGGCAAGTGCTAACATACTAATATCTGTATAAGTGTAAACTAGTAGCTGAAGTCAAAAATGAAAACAAATAATAAAATACTCGTATATCCCTAGTAAACAAGACTGACAACTCCTTACTGCAATCAAATAATATACTTTTAATACCTTAAATCAGTATAGTGGACAGTATAGAAGCAGACATGAGAGGGTTCAATAAAAGTACTTGGTTTCATTATTTGATTTGACCTAATATAATCGTCCAACAATTGAAATTATATTTACAATTTTATATATATAATTAAGTTAGGCTATATATAATTACAATTTCAACTCTTGCTAATCTTAAAAACCGATTACATTATTTTTTTCATTGATGAAATAATTTATAACACTAAAACACTTGTACATATTATGTTACACTTGCCTGTAGTAGCACTTACTTTTATGATTGTTGAGGATAGCCGCTTCGGGAGATGTGTCCCATTGTCAACTCAAACTGTAATAAGTGTTTTCATATAAGTTGAATCCATCTTCACATGAGCTACTAGTTTTCACTAAAACACTTGTAAATATTTTACAAGTGCTACTCTAGGAAAGTTGAAAAATATTTACAAGTGTCTAAGTGTCTTTAGTTAAAAACTAGTAGCTCATGTGAAAATGGATTCAACTAATATTACTTTTAACATTAAATTATATACAATAACTCTGTAAGTGAAGATTATGTGAACAGTGACAATCTAATACAGTAAAGTAATTGGCAGGTCTAATATAATTAAAATTAAACATACCCACACTCCTAATGTCACAATAATTAGTAATTTTGTTTAATGTGTACACAAAATAGTTTCACTTAAGATAAAAATATTTTTTTTTTTAATTTATACACAGTTTTTTTAAATTTTCTTTTAATGAAAAACAATTTTACAATCATAAATATGTATATACACTAATACCTTATTGGTGTAAGATGAATTGTCAATCGTAAAATCTTTCAACATCTAAATAAAAAAGAAGTACAGAAATTTGCCTATTTCCAGATAATACAAGCAAAGTTCATATAAAAAATTTTATAACAGTGGCATTAATTTAAAAGATAAAAAGTCTTGTTTTTTATGGAGTGAATACTGATAACGGTAGATTAAAGCTTTTTGGGTAATATATAAAGTGGGTGTAGTTTTTAAAGTAATAATATTTAATACCGTTTGATTTTGGCTCTAAAATTTATAACTCATCTTCAAAGAACAAGGCCAATAATGATTGGGTGAATTTGGAGTTATTAAGCTGTAGGTTTAATGTATCGATTTTAAGTTTAAAATTTAAATTAATTTAAAATAAATAAATATAGGTCACATAATTTAAATGGTTATTCTCTTATAAGAAAATATGTTTAGTATCAAATTAATAGTGGTTTTTAATCAATTAATACAGCTGAACAGTTATTTAATTATTGTAACTACGAGAAAATTATAAGTTTTTTCTGCAAAATAATTTAAAAAATATTTCTTTAGCCTTCATTAAAGAAGGTTAAAGTTGCTTATTACTTGCTAATAGTTTCATATTACTTGTTTCCATCTTCAACTTTAGCTATTAGCTTACACTTAAACACTTGGACATGTTAATATGCAACGACATTTGCCTATAGGAACACATATAGGCGTTTAAGAGAAGTTCCCATTATTAGTAAACTCAGATCTATTGATTGTTTTAGGATGGAGTAGGAGTTGCAACGACATTTGCCTATAGGAACACATATAGGCGTTTAAGAGAAGTTCCCATTATTAGTAAACTCAGATCTATTGATTGTTTTAGGTTGGAGTAGGAGTTGCAACGACATTTGCCTATAGGAACACATATAGGCGTTTAGGAGAAGTTTCCCATTATTAGTAAACTCAGATCTATTGATTGTTTTAGGTTGTTGTAGGAGTTGTAACGACATTTGCCTATAGTAACACATATAGGCGTTTAGGAGAAGTTTCCCATTATTAGTAAACTCAGATCTATTGATTGTTTTAGGTTGGAGTAGGAGTTGCAACGACATTTGCCTATAGGAACACATATAGGCGTTTAGGAGAAGTTTCCCATTATTAGTAAACTCAGATCTATTGATTGTTTTAGGATGAAAGTAGGAGTTGCAACGACATTTGCCTATAGGAACACATATAGGCGTTTAGGAGAAGTTTCCCATTATTAGTAAACTCAGATCTATTGATTGTTTTAGGATGGAGTAGGAGTTGTAACGACATTTGCCTATAGTAACACATATAGGCGTTTAGGAGAAGTTTCCCATTATTAGTAAACTCAGATCTATTGATTGTTTTAGGATGGAGTAGGAGTTGTAACGACATTTGCCTTTAGTAACACATATAGGCGTTTAGGAGAAGTTTCCCATTATTAGTAAACTCAGATCTATTGATTGTTTTAGGATGGAGTAGGAGTTGTAACGACATTTGCCTATAGGAACACATATAGGCGTTTAGGAGAAGTTTCCCATTATTAGTAAACTCAGATCTATTGATTGTTTTAGGATGGAGTAGGAGTTGTAACGACATTTGCCTATAGGAACACATATAGGCGTTTAGGAGAAGTTTCCCATTATTAGTAAACTCAGATCTATTGATTGTTTTAGGATGGAGTAGGAGTTGTAACGACATTTGCCTATAGGAACACATATAGGCGTTTAGGAGAAGTTTCCCATTATTAGTAAACTCAGATCTATTGATTGTTTTAGGATGGAGTAGGAGTTGTAACGACATTTGCCTATAGGAACACATATAGGCGTTTAGGAGAAGTTTCCCATTATTAGTAAACTCAGATCTATTGATTGTTTTAGGATGGAGTAGGAGTTGTAACGACATTTGCCTATAGGAACACATATAGGCGTTTAGGAGAAGTTTCCCATTATTAGTAAACTCAGATCTATTGATTGTTTTAGGATGGAGTAGGAGTTGTAACGACATTTGCCTATAGGAACACATATAGGCGTTTAGGAGAAGTTTCCCATTATTAGTAAACTCAGATCTATTGATTGTTTTAGGATGGAGTAGGAGTTGTAACGACATTTGCCTATAGGAACACATATAGGCGTTTAGGAGAAGTTTCCCATTATTAGTAAACTCAGATCTATTGATTGTTTTAGGATGGAGTAGGAGTTGCAACGACATTTGCCTTTAGTAACACATATAGGCGTTTAGGAGAAGTTTCCCATTATTAGTAAACTCAGATCTATTGATTGTTTTAGGATGGAGTAGGAGTTGTAACGACATTTGCCTATAGGAACACATATAGGCGTTTAAGAGAAGTTTCCCATTATTCGTAAACTCAGATCTATTGATTGTTTTAGGATGGAGTAGGAGTTGCAACGACATTTGCCTATAGTAACACATATAGGCGTTTAGGAGAAGTTTCCCATTATTAGTAAACTCAGATCTATTGATTGTTTTAGGTTGGAGTAGGAGTTGTAACGACATTTGCCTATAGTAACACATATAGGCGTTTAGGAGAAGTTTCCCATTATTAGTAAACTCAGATCTATTGATTGTTTTAGGTTGTTGTAGGAGTTGTAACGACATTTGCCTATAGGAACACATATAGGCGTTTAGGAGAAGTTTCCCATTATTAGTAAACTCAGATCTATTGATTGTTTTAGGATGGAGTAGGAGTTGCAACGACATTTGCCTATAGTAACACATATAGGCGTTTAGGAGAAGTTTCCCATTATTAGTAAACTCAGATCTATTGATTGTTTTAGGATGGAGTAGGAGTTGCAACGACATTTGCCTATAGTAACACATATAGGCGTTTAGGAGAAGTTTCCCATTATTAGTAAACTCAGATCTATTGATTGTTTTAGGATGGAGTAGGAGTTGCAACGACATTTGCCTATAGTAACACATATAGGCGTTTAGGAGAAGTTTCCCATTATTAGTAAACTCAGATCTATTGATTGTTTTAGGTTGGAGTAGGAGTTGTAACGACATTTGCCTATAGTAACACATATAGGCGTTTAGGAGAAGTTTCCCATTATTAGTAAACTCAGATCTATTGATTGTTTTAGGTTGTTGTAGGAGTTGTAACGACATTTGCCTATAGGAACACATATAGGCGTTTAGGAGAAGTTTCCCATTATTAGTAAACTCAGATCTATTGATTGTTTTAGGTTGGAGTAGGAGTTGTAACGACATTTGCCTATAGTAACACATATAGGCGTTTAGGAGAAGTTTCCCATTATTAGTAAACTCAGATCTATTGATTGTTTTAGGTTGTTGTAGGAGTTGTAACGACATTTGCCTATAGGAACACATATAGGCGTTTAGGAGAAGTTTCCATTATTAGTAAACTCAGATCTATTGATTGTTTTAGGATGGAGTAGCAGTTGCAACGACATTTGCCTATAGGAACACATATAGGCGTTTAGGAGAAGTTTCCCATTATTAGTAAACTCAGATCTATTGATTGTTTTAGGATGGAGTAGCAGTTGCAACGACATTTGCCTATAGTAACACATATAGGCGTTTAGGAGAAGTTTCCCATTATTAGTAAACTCAGATCTATTGATTGTTTTAGGATGGAGTAGGAGTTGCAACGACATTTGCCTATAGGAACACATATAGGCGTTTAGGAGAAGTTTCCCATTATTAGTAAACTCAGATCTATTGATTGTTTTAGGATGGAGTAGGAGTTGCAACGACATTTGCCTATAGGAACACATATAGGCGTTTAGGAGAAGTTTCCCATTATTAGTAAACTCAGATCTATTGATTGTTTTAGGATGGAGTAGCAGTTGCAACGACATTTGCCTATAGGAACACATATAGGCGTTTAGGAGAAGTTTCCCATTATTAGTAAACTCAGATCTATTGATTGTTTTAGGATGGAGTAGCAGTTGCAACGACATTTGCCTATGGTAACACATATAGGCGTTTAGGAGAAGTTTCCCATTATTAGTAAACTCAGATCTATTGATTGTTTTAGGATGGAGTAGCAGTTGCAACGACATTTGCCTATAGTAACACATATAGGCGTTTAGGAGAAGTTTCCCATTATTAGTAAACTCAGATCTATTGATTGTTTTAGGATGGAGTAGGAGTTGCAACGACATTTGCCTATAGGAACACATATAGGCGTTTAGGAGAAGTTTCCCATTATTAGTAAACTCAGATCTATTGATTGTTTTAGGATGGAGTAGCAGTTGCAACGACATTTGCCTATAGTAACACATATAGGCGTTTAAGAGAAGTTTCCCATTATTCGTAAACTCAGATCTATTGATTGTTTTAGGTTGTTGTAGGAGTTGTAACGACATTTGCCTATAGGAACACATATAGGCGTTTAGGAGAAGTTTCCCATTATTAGTAAACTCAGATCTATTGATTGTTTTAGGATGAAGTAGGAGTTGCAACGACATTTGCCTATAGGAACACATATAGGCGTTTAGGAGAAGTTTCCCATTATTAGTAAACTCAGATCTATTGATTGTTTTAGGTTGTTGTAGGAGTTGTAACGACATTTGCCTATAGGAACACATATAGGCGTTTAGGAGAAGTTTCCCATTATTAGGAAACTCAGATCTATTGATTGTTTTAGGTTGGATTAGGAGTTGCAACGACATTTGCCTATAGGAACACATATAGGCGTTTAAGAGAAGTTTCCCATTATTAGTAAACTCAGATCTATTGATTGTTTTAGGATGGAGTAGGAGTTGCAACGACATTTGCCTATAGTAACACATATAGGCGTTTAGGAGAAGTTTCCCATTATTAGTAAACTCAGATCTATTGATTGTTTTAGGTTGTTGTAGTAGTTGTAACGACATTTGCCTATATGAACACATATAGGCGTTTAAGAGAAGTTTCCCATTATTAGTAAACTCAGATCTATTGATTGTTTTAGGTTGGAGTAGGAGTTGTAACGACATTTGCCTATAGGAACACATATAGGCGTTTAAGAGAAGTATCCCATTATTAGTAAACTCAGATCTATTGATTGTTTTAGGATGGAGTAGGAGTTGCAACGACATTTGCCTATATGAACACATATAGGCGTTTAAGAGAAGTATCCCATTATTAGTAAACTCAGATCTATTGATTCTTTTAGGATGGAGTAGGAGTTGCAACGACATTTGCCTATAGTAACACATATAGGCGTTTAAGAGAAGTTTCCCATTATTAGTAAACTCAGATCTATTGATTGTTTTAGGATGGAGTAGGAGTTGTAACGACATTTGCCTATAGGAACACATATAGGCGTTTAAGAGAAGTTTCCCATTATTAGTAAACTCAGATCTATTGATTGTTTTAGGTTGGAGTAGGAGTTGCAACGACATTTGGCTATAGGAACACATATAGGCGTTTAAGAGAAGTTTCCCATTATTAGTAAACTCAGATCTATTGATTGTTTTAGGTTGGAGTAGGAGTTGCAACGACATTTGCCTATAGGAACACATATAGGCGTTTAGGAGAAGTTTCCCATTATTAGTAAACTCAGATCTATTGATTGTTTTAGGATGGAGTAGCAGTTGCAACGACATTTGCCTATAGGAACACATATAGGCGTTTAGGAGAAGTTTCCCATTATTAGTAAACTCAGATCTATTGATTGTTTTAGGATGGAGTAGCAGTTGCAACGACATTTGCCTATAGGAACACATATAGGCGTTTAGGAGAAGTTTCCCATTATTAGTAAACTCAGATCTATTGATTGTTTTAGGATGGAGTAGGAGTTGCAACGACATTTGCCTATAGGAACACATATAGGCGTTTAAGAGAAGTTTCCCATTATTAGTAAACTCAGATCTATTGATTGTTTTAGGTTGGAGTAGGAGTTGCAACGACATTTGCCTATAGGAACACATATAGGCGTTTAGGAGAAGTTTCCCATTATTAGTAAACTCAGATCTATTGATTGTTTTAGGTTGGAGTAGGAGTTGCAACGACATTTGCATATAGGAACACATATAGGCGTTTAGGAGAAGTTTCCCATTATTAGTAAACTCAGATCTATTGATTGTTTTAGGATGAAGTAGGAGTTGCAACGACATTTGCCTATAGGAACACATATAGGCGTTTAGGAGAAGTTTCCCATTATTAGTAAACTCAGATCTATTGATTGTTTTAGGTTGGAGTAGGAGTTGCAACGACATTTGCCTATAGGAACACATATAGGCGTTTAGGAGAAGTTTCCCATTATTAGTAAACTCAGATCTATTGATTGTTTTAGATTGGAGTAGGAGTTGCAACGACATTTGCCTATAGGAACACATATAGGCGTTTAGGAGAAGTTTCCCATTATTAGTAAACTCAGATCTATTGATTGTTTTAGGTTGGAGTAGGAGTTGCAACGACATTTGCCTTTAGTAACACATATAGGCGTTTAGGAGAAGTTTCCCATTATTAGTAAACTCAGATCTATTGCTGTTTTAGGTTGGAGTAGGAGTTGCAACGACATTTGCCTTTAGTAACACATATAGGCGTTTAGGAGAAGTTTCCCATTATTAGTAAACTCAGATCTATTGCTGTTTTAGGTTGGAGTAGGAGTTGCAACGACATTTGCCTTTAGTAACACATATAGGCGTTTAGGAGAAGTTTCCCATTATTAGTAAACTCAGATCTATTGCTGTTTTAGGTTGGAGTAGGAGTTGCAACGACATTTGCCTTTAGTAACACATATAGGCGTTTAGGAGAAGTTTCCCATTATTAGTAAACTCAGATCTATTGCTGTTTTAGGTTGGAGTAGGAGTTAATAATCCCCTTCGGTGGAGTATTACTAAGATAGCAATCATTACTAGGTGGTTTTTTAGGGAGTTTTTGACATCTTATCCCATAGACTTTTACAAAAGTCATCTAATATTACCATCCTAACTGTACCCCCCGCTATTTCTCCACCCCACTCCAATCTAAAACAACCAAAAGGACAGTTATTGAGTTGACAGTGGGACTCATTTTCTTAATTGGTTCTCCTCATTATACAAGAAAGTAATTGCTGCTATATGCAAATTTTACATATTATCATACGAGTACATCCAAGTGCTTAAGTGATAATTGTGTTATCTAATTTTTCACTGTGATATCCAATTTCATTGTGTTAACTAATTTTTTTATCTTTTCATATCCTTTCCTCTTTAGAAATTACATTATAGCAGTTTTAAATTATTGTATATTTTAGTAGCAGCATAGAGCTTACTTCTTTAAAACTTGAACTAAATTATTTGTTATTCCCTGTCAATTTTCTATTAAAACATTATTCCTGAGCGTTTTATTAAGCCCTCTGCCCCTAGGTAGGCCTAAACCTAAGTTTAGACCCTCAAAAGGAATAAGCTGTGGATCACCTTCTACAGTTGATTTCAGTATCTCTATAATTAAAGAGTGTTGATATTTTTAGGTTCAGTGATTCCTCGAGGAGAGATGGTTAGACATAGACACAGATAAACTTTCACAGTCACAATAAAACTATTTATTTTTACAACGATTTTACGTTTATAATTTATTAGTTAATATATCATCGTAAGGCACCTTAACAGTTATTATAATGAGATGGATTCATAATACTAATTTTTCTGTACATACACCTTCATAATTTCTTTGACTAAAAAAAATTAAATAATCGGCCTAGTAATATTTCAATTACTGTCTGTATACATTATTTCTTTTACAAAAATTCTATCATTAAAGCTTACATTGTTTATAATAATTTTGTTTTATATTGAAACAATAACGAGAAGGATAGGCTTATAGATACAAAAACAGAGCAAATCAGATTATTCCAGATTTTTTATCCCTGGCATGTTGTGCCCAGGGCCGTAGCCAGGGGGGGCCAGGTCGGGCGGCGACCTGTACTCATTTAAAAGACATTATAACATTTTTAGCTTTTGAACAAAATCGAACTAAGAATATAAATATTGATTTGTGAGAATATTTTCACCACAAAAAAGATAGAAAACTGCAGTTGTATTAAATAAGTTGTAATTGTTGTTAAACGAATGCTTTAGATTTGATGTAAAATTTTTACTTTTTTTTTAAACATAGAAATAATTATCAGATTTAGTAAGAAAAATATTAATTCTTAATAATGTTTATAAATTGTCTCTTTTTAATTTATCACTCATTAATTAAACTTAAATTATACATGCATGCAGAGAATGAGAGTAATAAACCTTTTTTTTTTTTTTTTTTTTTACTTTTTGTCGACCTGACAACTTGTACGCCCCTCCACATTGTATCGCCTGGCTACGGCCCTGGTTGTGCCCCCCCAAAATAATTGTCCACGCGACGCCTATGTGTAGACATAGACTGTTAAGACATGGCATTCTCATCCTTACCTATCTAGATTGGCAATAAGAACATATAAAGAAAAAAAATGTCTTCTTAATTAACATGAAGTTTAAACGCATTTGTACTTTTTATAAAACATTCAGTTTTCTGGTTTTAGTTTCAGCCTTAATTAACATATTTTCGGTTTTGGTTATGTTACCGAGTCATATATCACCAGATCAGGCAAAAACATGTTAAAAAATTGTATTTCAATAGATATTTGCATCAACGCTTGTTTCAACATAAACTGATATTTTATAAAAAAATTAATTAGTAAAATTTTTAAAAAATTGATGTTTTACAGAAAACAATTTTATTTTTTCTATCTTGAACTATGATCTATTTAAAGAATTTTTAAAATCAAAACTTTTCATTATTGTAAAAATTAAATGGATATTGAAATTCATCTGTGACTAAAATATATGATATATCTATGGGTTATAAACAGAAGTAAATGTACAGTATAATTTTTGAAGGTATATGGGCCTTCAATTAAGGTATTATTCCTTCAATTAGGTACACCATAAGGCATTATAATATTATTTATAACAGTATTTATATTATAAATGATGGTTAAACATACACTTTAACAAAACAATTCCCATTATATTGACACCTTATCGTGTATTTGCAATTTTATTCATTGAGATTGTTGTGTCTAAGTGTTTAAATTAAACTCCAGTATGGATCAGTGTCAATTTAGATAGGGTTAAAAGAAGATCGAATATTCGAATAAATGGAGTTGTAAATATTCTTAATTTTAATTAATTTACACAACAATGCCTGGTGTTGCCTGAGAAAGTACTTGAATCATATTCAACTTTTAATGCTGATATAAAACCATCAACTAAGTGTGGAAGTAGAGTGCTTATTACTGCAAATAATTAGTCTTGATCAGCTTGAAGTCAAAACAGTGCCTTACACTAACATCAGGACCTTTCAAAATTTCAGAACTGAAGTATTAAACTTATAAATTAAAAAGAATCATTTCAAATTGTTTAACTTACTTTTATAGCCTTTGTCAAAGTAGAACCATAATCAGCTGCAATGACCATTCAATCTAAGTTCAAAGTCCACCAAGGAAGACAATCAACTCCCCTGAAAACAAATTTATATTAAACATTTTTTCATGCATTCAAACATAACAAATATATTTTATAACTTTTAAAATTATTGAATTTTATAGTCCATTACGTTTGGTAAATCTTATTAATCACTTAAACAATAGTTTATGACTATCCAAATTTTGAATTTAGTAAATTTGTTAAAACTTACTGAGACAGTTAGTTTTCGTTCGCTATGTGCCAATCTTCATCAGTGTCTTCTGATGAAGACACTGAAGACACACAGGAAGACACTCATAGGAGACACTGATGACACTTCACAGGAAGAAACTGATGAAGATCGACACATAGCGATTGAAAACGTTCTCAGTAAGTTTTAACAAATTCACTAAATTCAAAGTTCGGATAATCATAAACTTTTGTTTAAGTGATTTTTAAATTATTTTTTTCAACTACTAACAAAGATAACAGATTCTAAACTACTAAAGTTAGGGACAGATACCTTTTGACTAACCCAAATATCACATTAAAAAATATAAGATAGTAATATAACTTGCAATTTTTATATTGTTCAGCTTCAGGGTATTTTTAATATTTTTTATTGATATCATTCGGCAAAAAACCACTACTTACTGATATTTTTCAGCAGACACGTTTCACACTATATCATAGCATTGTTCTATGCTGTAAGTCACGGACAAGACTCATACTTGTTGAGTCAAGGAGTCTTGTCCATGACTCACAGCATTGAACAATGCACTGACTTAGTGTAAAACGTGTCTGCTGAAAAAAAAAAGTAAGCAGTGGTTTATTTTGCCAAGTGAATTGATATCACACCAATTGAAAAATAGTAATAGACTTGTTAACAGGAATATACACTCAGAAGGTTTGGAATAAACCAATGACAATTAAAAAGTGCTAGCAACAAAATAAAACTGTCACAAAACCATTATATTCATTTCATGGCTTTGGCCCTATATGCTAACACAGAGTCATCAGAAAGTCACAATTGTAAAAATTAACAATTATTTCATGTGCATGGTCCTAAACAAAAGTAGAATCTGGTCTTTATCGGGTACAAGAACCAATTACTTTCTGTTTTAGCAATAAAAATCCTTTCATAATTACCTGTTGGACAACCCACCTTAACACTATTATAATCTAATTCTTGTCCATCATTCAAGATGTGTTCAACTACACTGGACTTATCCGCCCCCTCCATATTTTGTATTGACAAGATGTGCTTTAAATCTGGGTATGGTTTCCCTCCTAGTATGACCAATGCAAACCTTTTCACAAGTTTTACAACTAATATTATGGATACCTGACCTTTATGGTAATGACCTAGTCAACATCGGAAGTTTATCGTTGAGAATTTTAAATAAATCAATCAATATATGAGTATTCCTGTAGGTCATAGGTTCTCCAACAAATTGGGCACGCCCCCATTGGGGGGGCATGAAGGCAAGTCAATTGGTGTGAGACCATGAAATTAGTAACATACATTCTCATTTAGTTGAAATTTAAGTACACAATTTATCAAAATTTAATTAAATTTACACCGCAGATTTTGTTTACATGGGTAATTTTACTGAACATGATGTTCAGACAATTTAATTGAAATGTATGCATTTATAAAAGAAATATAAATAAAGGCTGTGCAAATTTAGTACTTAAAATTGAATCAACAAGGCAGTTTGAAAAGAATAATAGTACAAAAATGTCATGAAATGAATGTTTGCTGTTCAATGTGGCAACAGTGCCCCAATGTACAAATCTTCATTTTATTTTGGATAAAACACTTGAAAGTGTATCACAGGTAGCTCTTCGATTATATTTGTTTTTTCAAGCACCTACTTGTGCGAAAAAACATTTGTACTTGTTGAAATAAAAACAAAATAAAGGAACAAACTTGATGTTGTTAATGACTTGCGTTGTCTCTTTACTAAAATACAACCTCAAAAAGGTATGATAGTGAATAAAATTGAAGCTCATCCATTGCACCAACAGATTTTCCTATCATCAGTTAAAATTTACCTTGCGAACTAAAATTTGAAATGTTATATCGAGTTTCTTGTGAAAGTATGTATAAATCAATAAATTGTTATATATATATATATAAAGAACAAAAGTCTAAATACAAATACAAGAATTATAATTGAATTTACAGTTCAAAGCTTTTCGTTGGCTAACAGTACCAACATCATCAGGAATATTAAACAATTGTTGGTATTAAACAATATTAATAACAGTACCTGATGATGTTGGTACTGTTAGCCAACGAAAAGCTTTGAATTGTAAATGCAATTGTAATTCTTGTATTTGTATTTAGACTTTTGTTCTTTATTAATACACAATAAAACATACTGCGATATTTATATATATATATATATATATATATATATATATATATATATATATATATATATATATATATATATATATATATATATATATAACTTTGCAACACTGTATTCACTTATCACTTTCAATATAAGTACTTAAACAAGAATCTTACTTGGTATTTATGCGAGTTAACTCTCAGAGATTGATAGTATCTCTGAACTTAAAAGAATCCCACAGTGCAATGAATCCGAAAATAGAAAAATAAAGGTACACCACACCTTTTGACAACGGAAATTCCACACAGCTCGCAATCTACTACAACCCCCGGTCAGTGATGCTCGATAATGGAGATACTATAAATCTTTGAAAGTTAACTCACATAAATACCAAGTAAGATTCTTGTTTTAGTACATATAGTGAAAGTGATATATATATATATATATATATATATATATATATATATATATATATATATATATATATATATGTGTGTGTGTGTGTATAATATTTGTTTCTTTTTAATATGCTCATAATATTTTTTATGGTGTAAAGTAGAGGAGGGCGTGGGTGGCTTTGATTTCAAGAAGAAGGGGTCTGGTACTAAAAAGTTTGGGAACCCCTGCTGTAATTGCTTTTATGTACTTACGAATTGAAATATCTTCATATTTCATTAACATATTTTTCAAATATCACCAAATGTTACAAAAATAATAAGTGTTTAAACTTTTTGTTTAGAAGCTATTTTAATATGTCTATATACTCTCTAATATTGAACTTGGAATCTTACAAGATTTTTAAATTTCTAAAAGTTTACCAATTTTATAACATGGTACTTTTTTATAAGTTTTGAGTCTCATAACCCTTAAATTGCTAAAAAAAAATCTGATTTTTACTCCCCATATTAATGTTTTTTAAGCATGAAATTTTTTAAGATATACCTATTCTTCATGTCCATTGAGGATATATGCCAAGAGAAGGTGAATGTCAAAATAAACCTAACAATTAATTAAAATTATGTTAAACATTACATCAGCTGGTATGTCAAATTGAAAAGTAACTTGAACTCAAGAGGACTGCACTTGTTATCTTTTGTAAAAATGAATAGGTTTCAAATAACTTCCTTATATTAATGGCATTGATACTTGATTTGACAGGAATGTGATTACACATAGACCAGGTTAAGAAGCAGTCATGCCTAAAGATTGATGAGATCATGATGTGCTTGATGTGTTGATTTGAATTTATGTAGACAATTTACTAATTATTCCAGGGGTGTTTAAAGACACGATCTGAAAGGAAGGTGCAAGCTTCCCTGAGGGCACCACCAATTTTAACAGGGGGTATTAACAAAATTGGAAGCAAACATTTCTATAGAACGATCATAAGTGACTATTGATGAATATAATTACATTTGGGAATGAAATAAGTTGAAATTTATTTAAAATATTTATTTTCATAAAATTACTTCATAAAACAAAAGTGATTTTTCACAGAATGAAGATATTTATTCTGTATATATTCTATTATTTATAAGTATATTTATATTACTATATTTATAAGTACTTAACTAAGTGAATACGTAATTGCTTACTTGCTGACGCATTTCAAGAGAGGGATAGCTTAGTAAAAGGAACAACAGTTTTGAAAGTCAGCAAGTAAGCCATTACGTATTCACTTAGTTAAGTACTTTTTAAATATAGTTTAATCAGTGAATTCAAGATGATTACATCAAGCAGCTTTGATATTTATTTATCATAAGCTGAAGATTGACAGTAAGGATAAGGCATTATAACTCTTCGCATTAGCAAAGATATTCTCTTAGCATTAGACTAGTGATGTAGTATACAAAACACAGAGGTCTGGTGCATAAAAAATGCAAAAATAATGCTGACTACAACTGTTGAAAAAAGATCAATTTGTGTTAAAATGCAAGGTGGAAATTTGATCCTTCTCTCTTTCTGTTTTCTGTGGAAGAACTAAGGAAAAGCCTAGTAATGCATCTTGTGTAGAGTGTACCATTTTTTTAAATGCTTGTAGTGTAATATTTATAACCTGTGACTGTCAATATTTTAAACCAATCAAAGTAATTATCTAACAGCCATTACTGGTCACTATTTGAATCTTAGCTTTCACTTTAAGAATGAGCAATCAAAAGAACAATAGTTATACGCTGCATGGTACTAAAACAAAGACAAGAAAATTATTAGAAATTATTTTAAAGATTAATTGTTTTTATTCAAGATTGAGGTAAATCTAATTTGTGATGTTATTGCCAGAAGCTAAAACTTGTGTGTGTGTGTGTGTGTGTGTGTGTGTGTGTGTGTGTGTGTGTGTGTGTGTGTGTGTGTGTGTGTGTGTGTGTGTGTGTGTGTGTGTGTGTGTGTGTGTGTGTGTGTGTGTGTGTGTGTGTGTGTGTGTGTGTGTGTGTGTGTGTGTGTGTGTGTGTGTGTGTGTGTGTGTGTGTGTGTGTGTGTGTGTGTGTGTGTGTGTGTGTGTGTGTGTGTGTGTGTGTGTGTGTGTGTGTGTGTGTGTGTGTGTGTGTGTGTGTGTGTGTGTGTGTGTGTGTGTGTGTGTGTGTGTGTGTGTGTGTGTGTGTGTGTGTGTGTGTGTGTGTGTGTGTGTGTGTGTGTGTGTGTGTGTGTGTGTGTGTGTGTGTGTGTGTGTGTGTGTGTGTGTGTGTGTGTGTGTGTGTGTGTGTGTGTGTGTGTGTGTGTGTGTGTGTGTGTGTGTGTGTGTGTGTTTTGTACATGTATGTGTGTGAGTGTGTGTGTTTATGAACACTAAATGTGTAATAAATTTAAACTTAACAAATTAACAACTTGCTAAACTTATAGCAATGTAAATTTATTAAAAAAAAACAAACTGAGATAAAACCTTTTCACACACACTAACCCGTCTTCATCAGTGTGCAATAAAAGATGCTTAAATTGATCAAAAACATTTTTGCCTGTAACAGTTGAGGCTTTTTCTTGCTGGGGTAAATATATATCAGGGCTTTATTAAAAATTTATGTTAATTACTAATTAACAAATTAATTACCTTACTTACCCCGGGCTCTATCTAGTTCTCCGTTTCCAGCCAGGCATAATAATGTCTTTCTGTAAACGATCTTCCGATATCATTGGAAGGTAGAACTAGGTTACTTGGGAAATGAAAATATAAAGTTTTAAAATACAATGTTATACAATTTATTAGTCAGTGACAAATTACAGTAGAACAAATGACACCAATGTGTCGAGTAATTATCTTTAATTACTGCTAGTTATTCCATACATTTGAATTACTTATTGAACTTTAAAATTTATATATATCGACAAGATAGTAACTTAATATTTTCAATTGAATTTTTAGAAATGAATATTCAAAGGACAATTTCTACCGTTCATGTGTTAACCGTTTATCATTCAAAATTCAACTTAGTTAACATTAAAATACATTTTCTTTGTTATTATCTAAAACGTACCTGGTTGTGCACAAATAAAAACACTTTAAAACATATTAAAGATTGCCCATGGCTTTTGGAATCACTACACACTTAACACATCGCTCTTGCAAATCCGCGCACTTAAACAAAAATTATATAAACATTTACTCGTTTGAAAAACATAAATTATCGCTTCTGACTTCTTCTTTTGTTGCGTTAATAAAATTCGGTACCGGCCTTGACATCTTAAATTTTGAATACTGGAAGCTTATAAATTTCTAAATTATTTCCGAAAGTGCCATACGTCCGTCTCGTTCAAAGACTTTTGGAGAAGTGGGGCTTCTGAAGGGACAAGCCAGCAGAACTTTCCCACCCTCGATTATTATTTCGAATTTTTCGATTGGTGCATTGGATCTGGCGATATCAGACCATGTTACGTCACATGAGGTGATGTGCGTTTTTTTTAAGTTAAGCTACCAACTCGTACGATATTTTACATTTTTACCCGCTAGGGGCGCTACTATCTATGCTAGCTTTACAAAGTTCACCATGAAACAAAAATTTTCTTTTATATTGGAACGATACAATTATTAAATAAAAATCAAATATATAAATGAATTTATATGTAACACCTTATTTTTAAGAGTGTTACATGCCTTACAATTTTTTTCATAAAAAAACATTCCTTAATTTGAAAAGTTCAAATCTAAATGTTTCATCATCAAAAACAAAACCCATGAGCATAATAATTGTTTTATCCCTGTTTCCAGCTGATGGTACTAAAATCTGTGATCCATAAAGTATTATCTAAAATAAGGATATGTTTAATAAGATGGAGCTCATAAAAAAATGGAAGATTATTTATAGTGCTGCCTTCTAAATAGTGATGAATTAGTGAGATATATGGAAAGAGGAGCTATCCCTGACAAGTATAATCATCAATGTACCTGAATGGGATCAACAGAGCATATCCTTGAAACAGAGCATAAGTAAAAAAAAGGCCATTTTGGATGGAGGCTCAGTGACAAGACTAATTAAGATATTTTCCACTTACTGCACTCAACATTTTAGACATTAACACTTTTAACACATCTCTCCTTTATGTTTTCATAATACCTTAATGAGTAGTCTTAATTCATTAAAAGCTATTAATTTTAATATTATTTTATTCCAATTTTCAACTTGAACTCCTATTTTACACCAAAACAAAGTAAATCATACAAGCTTTATAATGAGCAAATAAAGCTTGCTTTAACATTAATTCTTGAACACTTGAATTAAATTCATGTATTTTACTTGAAGTACCACTTACTTTTTTTGTTTATTGAGTTACAGACTAAATTGAGAATAGCATAAATCTTCTAAAACAACAAAAAGGCAAATGTGGCATTCATATGTGCAAGTTTTGGTGTTTATTTTAAATAAAGTTTGAATATAGATGTAAAGAAATTCTTTATTTTGGCTTTTGGTGTTTAATTAAACAAAACATTGATTTTTCTATAGTTACCAAAACTCTGACTGTACCTGTAAAAATCTTTATGAGTTTTTTGTATTTTTTTCTATTTTCAACTTCAGATAATAACTACTTTTGGTGTCACTTGGCAAACACCACTGCTTACTAATATTTTTCAGCACACTTGTTTAGTAATTTAAAAAACCTCAATATGTACAACACAAAAACTACAAGTTTCAGATAATAAATTTCAAACCTACATGGATAAAAATGTATTCAACTTCACATAAAGTAGTATAAAAGTAGTCACATACCATATATGAAATAAGGAGTTACACTTTTTTTATATTAACTTGACAAAAAAACACTACTTACTGATTTATTCAGCAGAAGTGTTTCACGCTAGGTCAGGGCATTATTCAATGCTGTGAACTACTGACAAGACTGTTGCTCAGGTGTGTTGTGCTGGTGTGAGTCTGTGGTGGTTTCTGTTCTTTGGTGTGTTATTGTTCATAGAGTAGTTGTTAATTATGTGCTCAAATATAGTATTTGATTGTGAGTGTGTTTTGTCATTTAGAATGTGTTATGGATAGTATTTACAGTGTTTTTTTATATCTTGTAGTTTCCTTCTATGTTGTGTATTGCTTTTTTGATGTATTGTAGGATTTTTACATTGGTGTCTATATCAGTCTGTGAGTGTAGTGTGTTTTGTATGTGTATGGCGCAATTTGATTTGGGTTGTTTTTTTATCTTTTTTACTTGTTTGTTGCATCTTGGGGTAAATGTTCTCCCTGTTTGTATGTAAAAGCTGGGACAGTTGTTGCATGTAATCTTTTATATGCCTGCCCTGTCGTATTTATCCTGGTGTGTTATAACTACGTAGGTGTTTTTTAATTGTGTTCCACAATGTCTACGTTGCTGTAATAAACTAGAGTTTTGTTTGATAATTTTAAGTTTTATGTAAAACTGTTTGAAATTCTTACGTGAGGTACGGTACAAATTCCATTTTTTTAGTTTGTTGTCTTTAGATATGCAAAATCTTTTTTGCCAGGTATTAATCCTTAAACCAGGTGTTAATCTTACTTATGTGAAAGTTTAATCCCACAACTTCTATACAATGTGATTATGATGTATTTAAATACCCATCAATTGTGCTTGAAAATATCGCCGTACTGTATTTTTAATTTCCTTATGTTTCATACAAAAATTTCCAAACAAATAACTAATACTTAAACATTACTGCATATTCCACTTAACCAATAACTTTATAGTACTGTCTAAAGCACACCTACAATCGAGGACAGTGTTTCATAAATACTCCTGAGAAAGACAAAAATAGAGCAGAAATTCTAGATAAAGAGTAATAAGATAAGAAAATATTTCCGCTCCAATAGCTTATTTTTAATTTGTTCTTTCCCAACAAAATCTGAAATATTTTGGTAATTGCACAACATGGACGGAGTTACGAGTTTTGTTCTGGAGGAACACACATTTGGCCTGGGGGGTATTAAATGGGGTTTGAAGTACTGCCCCCAAAAAATAGAGAACATTTAAAAACTTGTCAACATTGAGCCCAGCACCCAAAACCTTACATTATAAGGTACATATTTTAAACTATTTTTTCTATTGGTAAGTTAGGGTATAGTATAAATCAATATGTTTCTCATAGAAGTGGGGGTTTTTAGACTTTTGTTAAATTGCAAAATGAAACATTTTTTAAAATTTTGTTGAATTTTGCAAAATTATAAGTCTAAAAATAAGCCTGATTTTGTTTCTACACTGATTTGTAACATAACGTTAAATACCAAACTTCGTCTAAAACAATTCCTAAATTTTCATTTTGAACAATACGACTTGTAAGATTAGAATAAAATTCATATTTTGCTTTGAGCTTACAGTCATGTTTAGAAAATATCTTGCATACAATCAAAACAACAATTGCTACTGCCAAGTATATTTCTTGTTCGCACTATTATTATTTTTGTAATATTTTAATGAGATCATTGTAAGCTTTTAATTATTAAAAAATAATGCACCTGTCCAGAAAGCTAGGGGGCAATGCCCCTCCTTAACTCCAAGCATGATACACAAATGGTTATTAAAAATAATTAAAATTTAGATAACAGGTTCTTTTTTAATAATGAACAAATCTGACTGCCCTAGATGTTAAAACCCTTTATATCTTTAGTGACACTTTACAAATATGTGACATTCTACAAATATGTAAAGTTCTAGAAGCAATTCTGAAGTCTTTATAACATGTTTAGCTTTTCCCCCTTAAACTTTAATTTAAAGCAATTATAAACCCTATGGGATTTACATAAAGCCTCGTCACAACTAAAATATGGTGAATGGTAACCATAATATTCCTAGATGACATTACCGTCCTTCATTTATATAAAAATTTGTCAATCAATGAATTATGAGCACATCAAAAATAGATCTATTACTCCTGTTGTATATTAGTATAACAAACAAGTAAAAAATTTAAATGTGTTTAAAATACTAGTCTGTTATTATAAAAACTACAGATGTTAAACAATTTTAAGGTTTATTAAAATGTGGTTTAACAGTTCTAGTTTTAAAAATGCCTGTTTTAAAACTATTAAGATTTTTAATATTGTTTTAACAATTTTTAGGTTTTCAAAACATTAACATATTTCAAGGGTTTACAAACTCAAGGGTTTTGTTATCAATGATGTTGGACAAAACTTTTATGTTTCAAGTTTGTAATATTTCAACTTGTCGAACTTTGAATTAAAGTAAATTTATTAAAATACCTTTTGAGACAAAACATTTTCAAAATCCCTATGTAAACCTTACCTATTTACAAAGTGTCTGTTTTAACATTTAGGGGTTTTAAAAATGTTAAAGGATTTCTAGATTTGCAAACTCCTGGTTCTTGACTTCTAGGTATAAAACAACTCCAACTCTGTCACTATTCACCAGTTGATATCATGAGGCTAAACCAAAATCAGAAAACTTAGGCTTTAAACACAACAATCTCTGACGGTTATCATGTTCTTCACATCCCGAGGGACACAGTTAACCCCAACGGAGTTACTAATTTGGTTTTGCATCTCATTTCAGTTTCGAGATGTAGAAGAAGCAGTGCAAGTCACACTTACCCTAGCCTCACTAAGGATATATTTGTAAGGAAATACTTCTCCTTATCCCTTAGCATAAGGATATCCTAGTCTCCAGAGCTCATGCATGATCCTGACGGGTTTCTTTCTTGCCAGGTATTTTCATTCCACTCTTACGAGACACTTACCACACTGTTTCACTTCTCTGTCACCTGATGGCAAGAGGTTATTATGATAAATCTAGCCTGATTCCTTCATGCACATTAGGGTTACTATCTGCATGAGCAAGAGACGAAGCCAATTTGCCAAAGGATGGCTGCCACGAGGAGTGGACGGGTTTTGGGGACCTTAGGGCCAATTAAAAAACTGAGGATATAGCTCTCTTACAATTCTTTAAAGCCTATGAAACTGCCTATTGTAATTTAGTTTTCTGAAAATGTTTGCCACTTCTATCGAATTGTGACCCCTCAGCCCGCTTACTCAATGCACACATTTTGCCTTCTCAGCTCACTTTTTAATTACATTTCCACAGGTTCAGACTAACAGTATTAGTCACTCTATCTGTGTTTTTATACACAGCTTGTATGTAATTAAGTGCCAGTGATGGCTTGTTTAATGGGAATTATTATTTTTAATTAATTATTCCACTGACCAATACTTTTACAATGAATGGAAGAATCTATATTGTTTTATTGAATACTAGCAGAGTATCCGTCTTTCGTATGGGGTTGACGTATATTTGTATTGATTTAATTTGTATTTGTATTTCGGGTGAATTTAATTTACTGAAATTAAACCCTAATAAATATATTAAACTATAGTTTATAAACTTACTGATTATTGTCTTGAAAAACCAAGAGAACAAAATGCTTCTGCTTGTAACATAACATTTGTAAAGTATAACTAACCTTGAAAGATGATTAGCAAGAAACATTTATTATCGCTTGTTTAATTGTGTCATCAGCTGTTTTACAGGTGATTCATCAGCTGGTTAAACCAAGTATATAATGGAGTAAAAATAATTGAGTGTTAAAGGGAGTTTTCAAGACCAGTGGGGCGGTGCCTTGGTGGAATTTCTAAATACAAATTGGCGTATGTGTTAACCAGAGACCATAAGAATGTCCTAAAATTTTATCTCAAAGTCCAGTAGTTTTACGTGATTTTAGTGCGTGCACACACACACACACACACACACACACATACAACATTAGATTTTTATATAATAGTATAGATAGGGAAACCTCTAGGTTTACTGTGAAGTGGACGCATATCTTCTTGCAAGCATTGCAATAACCACAACATATTAATACTAACTTTCTTTTAAATCCTCATCTAAGAAAGAACTAAGTAAAGGTTCTAATAACATTTCAAAGGGTCAACCATCGAATAATGCGACTTATCTCTCACACATTTGCCTGAAGAAAAAATCCTTCAGTGGTGAAAGTAGTTATGTGGTAACGACCAGTGCTCCCGAATCTATTCCGTGACACAAAGCAGCACTAATAATGTCCCCCATAAAAACATTCAGTTGTCTCACAACTGTCGCTAGGCGGATAGAGCATATCTCTAATACAATCAGGCGTCGATTATCCGAAAGTCAATTATCCGAACATACAAAACGCTGAAAGATAATATTTGCAAGGCGGAGGACGCAATATAGGGTACAGACAAGGCGTGGTATGAAGCGCAGGTTTTTAGTGAAATATTTCTTAAGTTATGTGTTGATTATTTATTACTATTCTTTAGCAATGGCAGTACAACTGTACATAAATACTGCTCTCAAGGTCTAACGGCCCTTCTAGGACCATGGCCCATCTAGGACCACGGCCCTTCTAGGACCACGGCCCATCTAGGACCACGGCCTGAGTATTCAGAAGGTCCTATTGGTTCTGAGTAGTTCTAGCCGCAGGGCCTGGATGGAGTTCGTCTCGTCCCATGGGCAGGTCTGTCACCAGACTTACAGACTGATACCAGGAGTAATGGAACCAAGCTCACTTCCACAATTCGAACCTGATAATAGTCAATCGGGCGGGAGTCACGGGTTTTTTAGATTGGATTCGTGTGGGCGGGGTCATTTTGATAAATATGAGCGTCTATCTAAGAGCCTCCGCACACGGGTCGATGCTCGAAGTGGTCGACTCAAGAAAAATCACGTTCGTCTCTCCCTTCCACACAACTTCCTACGTCGTGACATTGGGATCCGCAGACGGGTCGTTTTGTGGTCGTCAAAAACCGAGCAGTCCCTCGTCCCCTGCGTTCCTCGTCTCGTGCGGTCGGTAGTGCACGGGATTTATCGAGAGGATCGCGCGATTCTACGTCATGGAGGTGATTATAATTTCATTTTCTTTCTTCTTTTTTGTGCTTTATTAACATTTACAGATTTTTTAAATGACCGGTGAATGTTATGTTCGTTGATTGCAGTACTCGTAGTTTAAGTTACAGTAGGTTAATGTTTAATTAGTTGTAATAATTATTTATAATATAAAACTCTGAAAACATTGAACTTCCAGTTCTAGGTTTCCAATGTAAATTTCGTTGGGGAAATCGAAAAACACCCTGAACTTATGAAGTTGCTTGATGTAATCATCTTGAATTCACTGATTAAACTAATTTTAAAAATACTTTGCCAAGTGAATGCGTAGTTGCTTACTTGCTGACGCGTTTCAAAACATTCGTTACTTTAACGTAGGACAAGCATTCATTTAGTTGAGTATTTTTTTAAATTAGCTGAACTTTATATTCACAATTCTCACTAGAATGGTGTATAAATCTTTCGTCATTCTATAAAATGCTAACAATTTAGTGTCACTCTGTTCCAGTTCTTTTGCACCAACAAATAACCGAATATTAAAATTACTTTCAATATAAGTATGCACCCATAATCTACGTGTTATTCTTTTCAAGCGCCGGTACCACAAAAACATCACAAAGTCTTCCTCATCACTACTTGAACTGCTCATTTTTATTACATTCGTTTTGGGTTTAAAATGCGGAGGAGGTCAGATCTAGTTGCGAGATGCAAACAAACTGAAGTCGACCAATGTGCGGATGGCAGACGCCCGAGCCGCTGATATCGCACAAGACGAGAGTGACGCCCGAAGTCAACACTCGACCCGTGTGCGGAGGCTCTAAGTGTTTCTTTAGGGACCAAAGAGTCGTAAGGCTAGGTGCTCTAAATCCGAACTCTTTTTTTGTTCACCATCTTTAATTCTTCTCACAAAATGTTTACACAAAACACACTATACTATACATAAATAATTTCTGTACAGACCAGACATGCGGCCCGCGAAATGATTTTGTGCTGCCCTCTCAACTTGTGGTTTTTTTAATTCTAAGCGTCCGGATAGCTTACGGATTAAAATAGTCATTGAGGTCATTTAATGTTTTCTTTATCTGTTGGGTAATGCTAGTATATCTCATATTTTTCTAAAGTTGTAATTTTCACTTTGTTTTAATGTGTAGCGTACACTGATTTAAACATACTCCACACATTAAAACAAAGTAAAAAACTTTAGAAAATGACGAGATATACAAACACTACGAAACAGATAAAAAAAAAAACATTAAACGATCACACACATTTTGAAGTCAACAGCCTTTTGCATTACATGACACACAACCAAAATAACCAACCCCTTCCACAGTCATAAATCCATTCGCGTTACAGTCTCTGTACCTAACACGATGCCGCCAGTAAAGGGATAGCTTCGTAAAAGGAGCGATTGTTTTGAAACGCGTCAGCAAGTAACCCTATGTATTCACATAGTTAAATAATGTTTAATTATATTTACAAGTACTGTATTACAATGTTTTAAAAAGGTAGAAAATTTTTGGGGTAAAATTAATCAATTACAACAAGTATAAAATATAAACAATTGTAATTTGCTAAGAATAACAATAAAAAGACCTGCAAGGAAATTCAGGGACGATACTCTTGTGTGCCACCGTTTTGTGATGTATTTTGAACAGATAAACACACGGTTGAACTTAGATTTGAACTCAAGTGACTTCAAACACAGCGTAAAATTAAACAAACGCTGAGATATCTACAAATGCGAAGATAAGTTAGTCATATTAAACTACGCGTCGAAAAGCGAAAACTAAATCGTTTTAGACATCACCATTTATTTAGAAACATACCTTGGAGGTATCAGATGCTGAAACAAAGGCTTAACCTTCAATTCACGTTATTAAAACGTACAACAAACTAAGTGATTGTAATTTTTAAAATTATTTGAACACACATAAATATTTATTGTTAAAGCTGTTTTTATGTAGGATAACTTAATTGTGGCCCATTAATTTCATAATTTATTAAAAAATATAGTGACTCACAGAACGTTTTCGATCGCAATGTGCCGATCTTCACAGTGTCTTCTGCTTGGAGATGTTGGGTCAAGCGGTGAAGGTTTTAAAGGTAGGTTTTCGATAGTATCAAAGAGTATGTGTGATTTGTATTGTGTTTGTTCTTTTAATATGTTTGTACTTTGTGTTTTTGTGTGTCTGTAAATTTCATATTGTTCTAGTGTGTTGAGATGTGGTCCTTTTTTGTTGATGAGTAGGATTTCTAGGTTATGGTAAATGTCTGTGTATTTGTGTCCTGTATCTTTTATGTGGTTGTAAAATGTTGATTTGGTGTTCTGTTTGTGTTCTTCGACACTTTGTTTAAAGCTGCGACCTGTTTGTCCAATGTAGAATTTGTTACATTCGTCGCAGTTTAGTTTGTATACGCCTGGTGCTTGTAGTTTATCCTTGTTGTTGGTGTTATGTTGTATTTTGTATTGTAACTTGTTATTAGTTTTGCATGCTATTTTGTATCCTACTTTTTGAAATTTGCGGGCTATTTTGTTTGTTGTTTTGTTTATGAATGGTAATGCGATGTATCTGTTTTCCCTATAGCGATCGAAAACGTTCTGTCTCAGTTAGTTTTAACAAATTTACTAAATTCAAAGTTCGGATAGTCAAAAACTATTAAGTGATTAATAAGATTCACCGAACGTAATGGACTACAAAATTCAAGAATGTAATAAGTAGGCCTACTAAACAATTGTAAAAGAATAAACAGCAAAACGTGACGCTAAATTCTAAATAATAACTATTATCGTTACTAAATTAAATATTATTTGCAATAAAACAACTGTAATATTTTTCTGATTTTGGTATAATCTGTGATTACATTTAAAGCAACAATGAATATAATGTACTGTATTAATTTTTATATCTGTTCTTGTACTGTCTGTTACATAAACAATAATTGTAAAAGAATAAACAGCAAAATGTGACTGTCCGAATTGTTCTAAATAATTACCAACATCGTTATTAATATAAAGATGATTATTTGCAATAAAACAATTGTAATATAAATCTTATGCTAGTATAATCTGTGATTACTTTCAAAGTGACGATGAATACGGTGTACTTTAATAATTTTATTAATTGTTCTTGTACTGCCTGTTTACAGACTTTAGTTTCATTCGAACCAATTGACAGCCGTACACAAGATGTTCGCCTTCAGTGCTATTATTAGCTTGACGTTTACTGTGCGATGCCTACGTGCGAACAGACACGCTTGAGGGGGGCCACGTGTTAACTTTTCCAGCTGGTGACCTACATTCACGGACCCCATTTCAAGATACAATACTCTCAGGTGTTATAATATCTAAGGATCACAGGCAACTGACGTCAACTTTTGAAAAACATTGGGGCCTCAAAATTATTTCCAATGCTAAACTTTAAACTTACAATATTTTATTAATGAAAATTATTAAAAGTAGATTAGCATGACACGCGCGCGCGCGCGCGCGCGCGCACACACACACACACACAACAGTGTGTTTACAGTAAACCTAGAGGTTTACCTATCTATACTATTATATAAAAATCAAATGTTGTATGTATGTGTGTGAGTGTGTGTCTATTAAATAGTAGAAATATTACTTTAGGAATAATTTTATACATTCTTGGCAGTGTATTCAACAGTAAATCTTTTAAACTTGAATAATTATATTCGCTCGTGTTTTTTTCTAATAATGAAATGATTGGCTTAACAGAAGATAAATAAATAAAAATGTTACTTTCTAATAACGTTAATTTGGAGTAACATCTTTTATTGATTAACCATCTAGCTAATAATTGCACTAATTAATAAACCTTTGAGTTTTTGTGTTGTACACATTGAGGTCTTTTTTTAATTGATTAATTGATACCACTTTGCAAAAAAACACTACTTACTGATATTATTCAGCAGATGCATTTCACACTAGATGCTGTGGTTTCAATGGTGTGAGTAGTTAAGGGCAAGACTTGCTCAGGTGCGTTGTTATGAACAATTTTTTCCACCACTAAATGCAATAATTTTACCTTATGTGATGTGCACCTTTCTTATGAGAGTGATTCGACAATGGTCAAGTGACCAAAAGATGCACATCACATAAGGTAAAATTATTGCACTTAGTGGTGGAAAAAATTATTTACAAATAATAATAACTTCATAAAGTCAGTGCAATGGAAAAATAATGGACGTGAAATATCACGATATATATATATATATATATATATATATATATATATATATATATATATATATATATTAATAAAAAAAACATATATAATTCATTTCTTGATAATATTTTTGTTAACATATAAAGTATTTTCAAAGATGAATCGATAAAATTTTGTCCTTTTTATTTGTTTGTTCCCACAAACCTGGACAAAATATCAGACTTGATAATTTTACAAAGATCACTAAATCTTATCGCTGTTCACTTATTTGCTAAAAATTAAAGCTTGGGCAATAAAAATTAAACTTTTAAATAAAACCGCCTGCATTTATAATATTCTAATCATCGAAGTACAAGAAAAAAAGAGAACAATTGTATATGAAAAATTCTACCATGTTTTAAATGAATTGCCAACACGTCCTATTTTAGTAAAAACTGGAACAGCATTTATTATATCAGTGAGACTGGAAATGTAGATGAGATATAAAATGACAAGATCAAATAACAGATTGCGTTGTCTTTCATGTTCAAGGTGATGATAATGTGAACATTGATTGAAATGCCAAATCGTAAAAAACAGAATTAATTTTGTTTTGTAACTTCAATTGAAATCATTTTAAATTTATATTAATTTTAGATATAAAATTTATTTTCAAAACAATAGATATGGTAAATAATATTGTGTAAATATTTATTACATATATCAAATAAAAATACGATAAATTTTTATACAATTTTCTGTGAGGCTTTTTTCTTTTTGAGAAAATTTTCCCCTTGCAACCCCCCCCCCCCATTATTAGAATACTCTTGACCCATGAACGATGGTTAGAGAATAATCTCTTTTATTTTAAGTTTAAATAAAACAATGTTGTTTAGGAGTAATTCAGGAGAACTACAAAAGGATATCAGATTTAGAAAACCATATCACGAAGTCAGTTTTCAATTACAAATTCACAAAACCTAAAAAATTCTACTAAAAAACGTAATCTTGTTTGTCAACATACACAATGACAGTATTCTTTATTATGTCTGAAAATCACAATATTTAAACAAACTAACAGGACACAGTAAACCCCATGTCTCAAATTCCTATCTGGGGAAGACAATTCTAGTAAGCTTTGACACTTCACTCTAGTATCTTTTAGTAACAAAAGAAGCAAAACAATTCAAACTCCATTGTCATAACAGAAAGAGCTTTGCCTCTTTACATACAAATGAAATAGATTTTTTGCTGTAATACAAGGAGCAAATTTATCTACTGTGCATGACTGGGAAATGGTTTAGTCCCAATAAACTAAAAAGTATGATAAGGGCAAATATAACTTATTTAGTGAATCGTATAAGCTCATGACTGCTTTAAATGTAAGTTAGTGTTGCATAGGAGAGAATATAATCCCAGTCCTTGGTGTACCTCTATAGCTACTGTACCATGACTAACATGGATTCATGGAACTGAAAGTTCCAATTTGTAAACAATTACAATAAATGACCTTAACAAGGAACTGCGTCTTGCAAAATTATATATATTTCCAAGTGGATAAGGCTCCAAGGTTTAATTCTTGAAGCACGATATGATGTCAGAAAACTGTTTTGAATATTTGATTTAATGGATAAAAGTTAAATTTGCTGTAGTTTGTTTTTAATTTAACAAAGGTAGATATTGTAGTACTGATGAATAGTAGGTCTTCCTTAGAGATGCAACTCTAGGTAAGTCCCGGTTGTCGCTAATCCTACATTCTAGATATCACAGATCTTACATTCATCCTTTGCACATCCTTTACAGATTGATAACTGTCATTGGTCTTCACCATTAAATGTATATATTTATTTTTGTATGTGAGTATTTACCATTGAATGTCAGGTTAATTATATTATTAAATGTATGTAAATACATAAATGCATATAATACTTAAATAAATAAATATTTATTTGTATGTGTGTATTTACCAATAGATATCAGGAATTCTTGAACTTTTTAGTTCATTACGTTCGGTGAATCTTATTAATCACTTAAACAATAGTTTAAATGGATACAACACCACAATTATAGACAAACTATGGTACAAAATACAAAAAAAAACACTAAAATTAAAACACTACAGACAGGGAAAACAAATACATCACATTACCATTCATAAACAAAACAACAAACAAAATAGCCCACAAATTTCAACAAATAGGATACAAAATAGCATACAAAACTAATAAAAAGTTACAATACAAAATACAACACAACACCAACAACAAGGATAAACTACAAGCACCAGGTGATACAAACTGAACTGCGACGAATGCAACAAATTCTACATCAGACAAACAGGTCGCAGCTTTAAACAAAGAATCGAGGAACACAAACAAAACATTTTACAACCATATAAAAGATACAGGACACAAATACACAGACATTTACCATAACATAGAAATCCTACACATCAACAAAAAAGGACCACATCTCAACACACTAGAACAATATGAAATTTACAGACACATAAAAAAACTAAGTACAAACATATTAAACAAACAAACACAATACAAATAACACGTACTCTTCGATACTATCGAAAACCTACCTTTAAAACTGTCACCGCTTGATCCAACATCTCCAAGCAGAAGACACTGATGAAGATCGGCACATAGCGATCGAAAACGTTCTGCCTCAGTAAGTTTTAACAAATTTACTAAATTCAAAATTTGGATAGTCATAAACTATTGTTTAAGTGATTAAAATGTATGTATTTATTTGTATGTGTGTTTTTACTATCAAATGTCTGGTAAATGTTATGGTCTTCACCATTAAAAAATTAGCCAAGAACAACAAAAAGAATAATTACTTATTTGATTCAAAAAAATTAATTTAAATAGGTTAAACTACAATCATTTTCATCACTATTATTAACCTTTCCATAACAATATCGATTGTAGCCAATACTGAAAATTAATAATACTGTAGTGGTTTTTTGTTGTATTTTTTTGTAGAGCATACCCTTTTTGACCTTAAGAATAAATAACTGAAAGACTTTTCTCAATAGGTGACTCTGTCCTCCTAGTCTTGATTCTCATCCCAACTCAATCTTTGAATCAGGTCTTCCAGTTCTTTAGCATAGCTTCAAATCGCCATCTTTTTTACATTATTCTTATACCATTATAACCGGTCTGGGTATTCTGAGACAAAAGCAAAGCAAGGAAGGCCATTGTGGGATTAAATGCCAAACTATGAATGAAAGGATAAGCTGAGATAATGCTAAGGCAGAGTCATGAGATATTTTAAGGTTAAAGGAGGCCAAAAAATGAATGTATGGGCTATGCTCAGACAAAGGAAAGAAAGAAAGAAGGCAGGCTTGGAGAATTGGCTGACTAAAAAATGAATGTATAGGGCATGCTGAGACAAAGGAAAGACAGAGAGAAGGCAGGTTTGGAGAATTGGCTGACTAAAAAATGAATGTATAGGGCATGCTGAGACAAAGGAAAGACAGAGAGAAGGCAGGTTTGGAGAATTGGCTGACTAAAAAATGAATGTATAGGGCATGCTGAGACAAAGGAAAGACAGAGAGACAGCAGGTTTGGAGAATTGGCTGACTAAAAAATGAATGTATAGGGCATGCTGAGACAAAGGAAAGGCAGAGAGACAGCAGGTTTGGAGAATTGGCTGACTAAAAAATGAATGTATAGGGCATGCTGAGACAAAGGAAAGGCAGAGAGACAGCAGGTTTGGAGAATTGACTGACTAAAAAATGAATGTATAGGGCATGCTGAGACAAAGGAAAGGCAGAGAGACAGCAGGTTTGGAGAATTGACTGACTAAAAAATGAATGTATAGGGCATGCTGAGACAAAGGAAAGGCAGAGAGACAGCAGGTTTGGAGAATTGACTGACTAAAAAATGAATGTATAGGGCATGCTGAGACAAAGGAAAGGCAGAGAGACAGCAGGTTTGGAGAATTGGCTGACTAAAAAATGAATGTATAGGGCATGCTGAGACAAAGGAAAGACAGAGAGACAGCAGGTTTGGAGAATTGGCTGACTAAAAAATGAATGTATAGGGCATGCTGAGACAAAGGAAAGACAGAGAGACAGCAGATTTGGAGAATTGGCTGACTAAAAAATGAATGTATAGGGCATGCTGAGACAAAGGAAAGACAGAGAGAAGGCAGGTTTGGAGAATTGGCTGACTAAAAAATGAATGTATAGGGCATGCTGAGACAAAGGAAAGACAGAGAGACAGCAGGTTTGGAGAATTGGCTGACTAAAAAATGAATGTATAGGGCATGCTGAGACAAAGGAAAGACAGAGAGACAGCAGGTTTGGAGAATTGGCTGACTAAAAAATGAATGTATAGGGCATGCTGAGACAAAGGAAAGACAGAGAGACAGCAGGTTTGGAGAATTGGCTGACTAAAAAATGAATGTATAGGGCATGCTGAGACAAAGGAAAGACAGAGAGAAGGCAGGTTTGGAGAATTGGCTGACTAAAAAATGAATGTATAGGGCATGCTGAGACAAAGGAAAGACAGAGAGAAGGCAGATTTGGAGAATTGGCTGACTAAAAAATGAATGTATAGGGCATGCTGAGACAAAGGAAAGACAGAGAGACAGCAGGTTTGGAGAATTGGCTGACTAAAAAATGAATGTATAGGGCATGCTGAGACAAAGGAAAGGCAGAGAGACAGCAGGTTTGGAGAATTGGCTGACTAAAAAATGAATGTATAGGGCATGCTGAGACAAAGGAAAGGCCAAGAGACAGCAGGTTTGGAGAATTGGCTGACTAAAAAATGAATGTATAGGGCATGCTGAGACAAAGGAAAGACAGAGAGACAGCAGGTTTGGAGAATTGGCTGACTAAAAAAGGAATGTATAGGGCATGCTGAGACAAAGGAAAGACAGAGAGACAGCAGGTTTGGAGAATTGGCTGACTAAAAAATGAATGTATAGGGCATGCTGAGACAAAGGAAAGACAGAGAGAAGGCAGGTTTGGAGAATTGGCTGACTAAAAAATGAATGTATAGGGCATGCTGAGACAAAGGAAAGACAGAGAGACAGCAGGTTTGGAGAATTGGCTGACTAAAAAATGAATGTATAGGGCATGCTGAGACAAAGGAAAGACAGAGAGACAGCAGGTTTGGAGAATTGACTGACTAAAAAATGAATGTATAGGGCATGCTGAGACAAAGGAAAGACAGAGAGAAGGCAGGTTTGGAGAATTGGCTGACTAAAAAATGAATGTATAGGGCATGCTGAGACAAAGGAAAGACAGAGAGACAGCAGGTTTGGAGAATTGGCTGACTAAAAAATGAATGTATAGGGCATGCTGAGACAAAGGAAAGACAGAGAGAAGGCAGGTTTGGAGAATTGGCTGACTAAAAAATGAATGTATAGGGCATGCTGAGACAAAGGAAAGACAGAGAGACAGCAGGTTTGGAGAATTGGCTGACTAAAAAATGAATGTATAGGGCATGCTGAGACAAAGGAAAGACAGAGAGACAGCAGGTTTGGAGAATTGGCTGACTAAAAAATGAATGTATAGGGCATGCTGAGACAAAGGAAAGACAGAGAGAAGGCAGGTTTGGAGAATTGGCTGACTAAAAAATGATTGTATAGGGCATGCTGAGACAAAGGAAAGACAGAGAGAAGGCAGGTTTGGAGAATTGGCTGACTAAAAAATGAATGTATAGGGCATGCTGAGACAAAGGAAAGACAGAGAGAAGGCAGGTTTGGAGAATTGGCTGACTAAAAAATGAATGTATAGGGCATGCTGAGACAAAGGAAAGACAGAGAGACAGCAGGTTTGGAGAATTGGCTGACTAAAAAATGAATGTATAGGGCATGCTGAGACAAAGGAAAGACAGAGAGAAGGCAGGTTTGGAGAATTGGCTGACTAAAAAATGAATGTATAGGGCATGCTGAGACAAAGGAAAGACAGAGAGAAGGCAGGTTTGGAGAATTGGCTGACTAAAAAATGAATGTATAGGGCATGCTGAGACAAAGGAAAGACAGAGAGAAGGCAGGTTTGGAGAATTGGCTGACTAAAAAATGAATGTATGGGCTATGCTCAGACAAAGGAAAGACAGAGAGAAGGCAGGTTTGGAGAATTGGCTGACTAAAAAATAAATGTATAGGGCATGCTGAGACAAAGGAAAGACAGAGAGACAGCAGGTTTGGAGAATTGGCTGACTAAACAATGAATGTATAGGGCATGCTGAGACAAAGGAAAGGCAGAGAGACAGCAGGTTTGGAGAATTGACTGACTAAAAAATGAATGTATAGGGCATGCTGAGACAAAGGAAAGACAGAGAGAAGGCAAGTTTGGAGAATTGACTGACTAAAAAATGAATGTATAGGGCATGCTGAGACAAAGGAAAGACAGAGAGAAGGCAGGTTTGCAAAATTGGCTGACTAAACAATGAATGTATAGGGCATGCTGAGACAAAGGAAAGGCAGAGAGACAGCAGGTTTGGAGAATTGGCTGACTAAAAAATGAATGTATAGGGCATGCTGAGACAAAGGAAAGGCAGAGAGAAGGCAGGTTTGCAGAATTGGCTGACTAAACAATGAATGTATAGGGCATGCTGAGACAAAGGAAAGGCAGAGAGACAGCAGGTTTGGAGAATTGGCTGACTAAAAAATGAATGTATAGGGCATGCTGAGACAAAGGAAAGACAGAGAGAAGGCAGGTTTGGAGAATTGGCTGACTAAACAATGAATGTATAGGGCATGCTGAGACAAAGGAAAGACAGAGAGAAGGCAGGTTTGCAGAATTGGCTGACTAAACAATGAATGTATAGGGCATGCTGAGACAAAGGAAAGGCAGAGAGACAGCAGGTTTGGAGAATTGGCTGACTAAAAAATGAATGTATAGGGCATGCTGAGACAAAGGAAAGGCAGAGAGAAGGCAGGTTTGCAGAATTGGCTGACTAAAAAATGAATGTATAGGGCATGCTGAGACAAAGGAAAGGCAGAGAGACCGCAGGTTTGGAGAATTGGCTGACTAAAAAATGAATGTATAGGGCATGCTGAGACAAAGGAAAGACAGAGAGAAGGCAGGTTTGCAGAATTGGCTGACTAAACAATGAATGTATAGGGCATGCTGAGACAAAGGAAAGACAGAGAGACAGAAGGTTTGCAGAATTGGCTGACTAAACAATGAATGTATGGGGCATGCTGAGACAAAGGAAAGACAGAGAGACAGCAGGTTTGGAGAATTGACTGACTAAAAAATGAATGTATAGGGCATGCTGAGACAAAGGAAAGACAGAGAGAAGGCAGGTTTGGAGAATTGGCTGACTAAAAAATTAATGTATAGGGCATGCTGAGACAAAGGAAAGACAGAGAGACAGCAGGTTTGGAGAATTGGCTGACTAAAAAATGAATGTATAGGGCATGCTGAGACAAAGGAAAGGCAGAGAGACAGCAGGTTTGGAGAATTGGCTGACTAAAAAATGAATGTATAGGGCATGCTGAGACAAAGGAAAGGCAGAGAGACGGCAGGTTTGCAGAATTGGCTGACTAAACAATGAATGTATAGGGCATGCTGAGACAAAGGAAAGACAGAGAGAAGGCAGGTTTGGAGAATTGACTGAATAAAAAATGAATGTATAGGGCATGCTGAGACAAAGGAAAGACAGAGAGACAGCAGGTTTGGAGAATTGGCTGACTAAACAATGAATGTATGGGGCATGCTGAGACAAAGGAAAGACAGAGAGAAGGCAGGTTTGGAGAATTGACTGACTAAAAAATGAATGTATAGGGCATGCTGAGACAAAGGAAAGACAGAGAGACAGCAGGTTTGCAGAATTGGCTGACTAAACAATGAATGTATAGGGCATGCTGAGACAAAGGAAAGACAGAGAGACGGCAGGTTTGCAGAATTGGCTGACTAAACAATGAATGTATGGGGCATGCTGAGACAAAGGAAAGACAGAGAGACAGCAGGTTTGGAGAATTGACTGACTAAAAAATGAATGTATAGGGCATGCTGAGACAAAGGAAAGACAGAGAGAAGGCAGGTTTGGAGAATTGGCTGACTAAAAAATTAATGTATAGGGCATGCTGAGACAAAGGAAAGACAGAGAGACAGCAGGTTTGGAGAATTGGCTGACTAAAAAATGAATGTATAGGGCATGCTGAGACAAAGGAAAGACAGAGAGAAGGCAGGTTTGGAGAATTGGCTGACTAAAAAATTAATGTATAGGGCATGCTGAGACAAAGGAAAGACAGAGAGAAGGCAGGTTTGGAGAATTGACTGACTAAAAAATGAATGTATAGGGCATGCTGAGACAAAGGAAAGACAGAGAGAAGGCAGGTTTGGAGAATTGGCTGACTAAAAAATTAATGTATAGGGCATGCTGAGACAAAGGAAAGACAGAGAGAAGGCAGGTTTGGAGAATTGGCTGACTAAAAAATGAATGTATAGGGCATGCTGAGACAAAGGAAAGACAGAGAGAAGGCAGGTTTGGAGAATTGGCTGACTAAAAAATTAATGTATAGGGCATGCTGAGACAAAGGAAAGACAGAGAGAAGGCAGGTTTGGAGAATTGGCTGACTAAAAAATGAATGTATAGGGCATGCTCAGACAAAGGAAAGACAGAAAGAAGGCAGGCTTGGAGAATTGGCTGACTAAAAAATGAATGTATAGGGCATGCTGAGACAAAGGAAAGACAGAGAGACAGCAGGTTTGGAGAATTGGCTGACTAAACAATGAATGAAAAGAAAAGGCTGAGGTAAGACCAAGGCAGACATGGGTTGCTTGGAGATGGAGTTGCCAAACTACAAATTTGTACTAGGCCTATATACAGAAAAAAGAGTAAGGTAGAGAAAGGGACACTTGGAGCAAGGAGATAAATTTATGACTGTTAAGTAACTTGGGAAAAAATAAATAATTCAGTAGAATAGTATAAAAATATTAAGTATTTTGATACAGTTATTATTACAATATTTTGTAATAACGCACATAATATAGTAACACATATAAATTTTAAAGCTTCAAACATAAATACCTAGCAATATATACATAAATAAAATATTCCATATAAAAATACTTAGCTTAAATTTTATTTCTCTATGTTAATTGATATTCCCAAAACCTTAATGTTGTAATTTCAGTCTTTTAAGCAAGTATCAAAAACAAAGAACACAGTTTATCAAAACAAAATTCACAAAGTGTCTTCTTAACTTCCGTAGTATTGTATATTGTACAAAGAATTTTCCCACTAAAGTTGTAAATATATACAATTTTTGTTTTTAAAAAAGAAAAATTGCACAATAAATAAATAATTACCGACTCTTAGAGTCAATGTTTCTTTCAAACATTCAAGCCAACAATTTTAAAAGTTTTACTTTCATTAAGATGACACTAGAATATCATAACTAAATAACAAAATATAACTTTAAAAGCATTTTTACTTCTTTAAGAAAAACAGTCAGTTCTGAGCGTCTTCTTTCTTATCTTGTACTGTCGATTCTTTTGCTTGTGTTTCTGCTTCCTCTTCTTCTTCAATAATCTGATCTTCGCCACAAGACTCGTGCGACTTGCTCCTGATATATGTCATCAACGACCTTCTCTGACGCTCTTGGCATATCTTACACGGTTTCTTGTTGCGTCCATTATCACTGCGCTGTCTCTGCTGATTTCCTGCAAGAAACAATCAAGCCTTGATTACTTCGTACTGGCTGAAAGTGTAAAATAAATAAGTTATGCTGTGCTGTGCAGGCTCTGGGTTTCCATCATTCGAGTACAGTTGTAGCAATACCAGTTGTCCTAGCTGGATCTATAACACATTGTTAGTTTTAATTAGACTCCTTGTTTTGTCTCTCCTGCTTGACCTATGTTTTGGACAAAACATTTTTTTTGCTTCAAGGTAAGCAGTAAATTTGACCAATAGCACTCACGAAAGATTAAGAAAGGTTTGTAAATAATATATATAATTACAGTATATGAATTTGTAGTATATAGGAATAGTATGTATGATCACAGAATGTGGGATTGCAGTATATGAGAGGTTATAGTATAAAACATTTCAGTATATAGGATTACAGAGTATTAGATTACAGTATATAGCATTGCCGTATACACACTATAGTATTACAGTATATGGGATTACAGCATATAAGAGGTTACAGGATAAAGGATTACGGTATATAGGATTCCAGTAGGCATATATAAGATTACAGTATGTGAGTTTATAGAGTATAGAATTACAGTATATATAATCACAGTATATGGGATTACAGCATATGAGAGGTTACAGCATAAAGGATTACAGTGTATAATATTACAGTAAAAAGAATTATCATATATATATATATATATATATATATATATATATATATATATATATATATATACATTCGTATATACACAATCAGTATTACAGTATATATGATCAAAGTATATGGGATTACAGTATATGAGAAGTTACAGCATAAAGGATTACAGTAAAAAGAATTATCATATATATATATATATATATATATATATATATATATATACATACATACATTCATATATACACAATCAGTATTAGAGTATATATGATCAAAGTATATGGGATTACAGTATATGAGTGGTTACAGCATAAAGGATTGCAGTGTATAGGATTACAGTATATGAGAGGTTACAGCATAAAGGAATACAGTGTATAAGATTACAGTATATGAGAGGTTACAGCATAAAGGATTACAGTGTATAGGATTACAGTATATGAGAGGTTACAGCATAAAGGATTACAGTGTATAAGATTACAGTATATGAGAGGTTACAGCATAAAGGATTACAGTGTATAGGATTACAGTATATGAGAGGTTATAGCATAAAGGATTAAAGTGTATAGGATTACAGTATATGAGAGGTTATAGCATAAAGGATTAAAGTGTATAAGATTACAGTATATGAGAGGTTACAGCATAAAGGATTACAGTGTATAAGATTACAGTATATGAGAGGTTACAGCATAAAGGATTAAAGTGTATAGGATTACAGTATATGAGAGGTTATAGCATAAAGGATTAAAGTGTATAAGATTACAGTATATGAGAGGTTACAGCATAAAGGATTACAGTGTATAAGATTACAGTATATGAGAGGTTACAGCATAAAGGATTACAGTGTATAGGATTACAGTATATGAGAGGTTACAGCATAAAGGATTACAGTGTATAGGATTACAGTATATGAGAGGTTACAGCATAAAGGATTAAAGTGTATAAGATTACAGTATATGAGAGGTTACAGCATAAAGGATTACAGTGTATAGGATTACAGTATATGAGAGGTTACAGCATAAAGGATTACAGTGTATAGGATTACAGTATATGAGAGGTTACAGCATAAAGGAATACAGTGTATAAGATTACAGTATATGAGAGGTTACAGCATAAAGGATTACAGTGTATAAGATTACAGTATATGAGAGGTTACAGCATAAAGGATTACAGTGTATAAGATTACAGTATATGAGAGGTTACAGCATAAAGGATTACAGTGTATAAGATTACAGTATATGAGAGGTTACAGCATAAAGGATTACAGTGTATAAGATAACAGTATATGAGAGGTTACAGCATAAAGGATTACAGTGTATAAGATTACAGTATATGAGAGGTTACAGCATAAAGGATTACAGTGTATAAGATTACAGTATATGAGAGGTTACAGCATAAAGGATTACAGTGTATAAGATTACAGTATATGAGAGGTTACAGCATAAAGGATTAAAGTGTATAAGATTACAGTATATGAGAGGTTACAGCATAAAGGATTAAAGTGTATAAGATTACAGTATATGAGAGGTTACAGCATAAAGGATTACAGTGTATAGGATTACAGTATATGAGAGGTTACAGCATAAAGGATTACAGTGTATAGGATTACAGTATATGAGAGGTTACAGCATAAAGGAATACAGTGTATAAGATTACAGTATATGAGAGGTTACAGCATAAAGGATTACAGTGTATAAGATTACAGTATATGAGAAGTTACAGCATAAAGGATTACAGTGTATAAGATTACAGTATATGAGAGGTTACAGCATAAAGGATTACAGTGTATAAGATTACAGTATATGAGAGGTTACAGCATAAAGGATTACAGTGTATAAGATTACAGTATATGAGAGGTTACAGCATAAAGGATTACAGTGTATAAGATAACAGTATATGAGAGGTTACAGCATAAAGGATTACAGTGTATAAGATTACAGTATATGAGAGGTTACAGCATAAAGGATTAAAGTGTATAAGTAAAGATTACAGTGTATGCCTATATAATATTACAGCATATAGGATTACAACATATGAGATTATTGTGTATAGAATTACAGTATACATGATCACAGTATATGGGATTACAGCATATGAGAGGTTACAGTGTAAAGAATTAAAGTGTATAAGTAAGGATTACAGTGTAGGCCTCTATAAGATTACAGCTTATAGGATTACAGCATATGAGAGGTTACAGCATAAAGGATTAAAGTGTATAAGTAAGGATTACAGTGTAGGCCTATATAAGATCACAGCATATGGGATTAAAGCATATGAGAGGTTACAGCGTAAAGAATTAAAGTGTATAAGTAAGGATTACAGTGTAGGCCTCTATAAGATTACAGCTTATAGGATTACAGCATATGAGAGGTTACAGCATAAAGGATTACAGTGTATAAGATTACAGTATATGAGAGGTTACAGCATAAAGGATTACAGTGTATAAGATTACAGTATATGAGAGGTTACAGCATAAAGGATTACAGTGTATAAGATAACAGTATATGAGAGGTTACAGCATAAAGGATTACAGTGTATAAGATTACAGTATATGAGAGGTTACAGCATAAAGGATTACAGTGTATAAGATTACAGTATATGAGAGGTTACAGCATAAAGGATTACAGTGTATAAGATTACAGTATATGAGAGGTTACAGCATAAAGGATTACAGTGTATAAGATTACAGTATATGAGAGGTTACAGCATAAAGGATTACAGTGTATAAGATAACAGTATATGAGAGGTTACAGCATAAAGGATTACAGTGTATAAGATTACAGTATATGAGAGGTTACAGCATAAAGGATTAAAGTGTATAAGTAAAGATTACAGTGTATGCCTATATAATATTACAGCATATAGGATTACAACATATGAGATTATTGTGTATAGAATTACAGTATACATGATCACAGTATATGGGATTACAGCATATGAGAGGTTACAGTGTAAAGAATTAAAGTGTATAAGTAAGGATTACAGTGTAGGCCTCTATAAGATTACAGCTTATAGGATTACAGCATATGAGAGGTTACAGCATAAAGGATTAAAGTGTATAAGTAAGGATTACAGTGTAGGCCTATATAAGATCACAGCATATGGGATTAAAGCATATGAGAGGTTACAGCGTAAAAGATTAAAGTGTATAAGTAAGGATTACAGTAGTATAGTGTATAAGATTACAATAGTAACATAAAAACTTAGGATCTGGGATGTAAAAGTGTATCTTGGCAAAAAGTATACGGAGTTGCAAATCTAATGCTGACCTACTCTTTGTCAGTATCATAGAGACTTGTCTATTTCCCTCCCCTTGTAGGCCATCATGATCCCTTGGTAGGCCTAGGAGCAAATAGAAAGCAATATTCAAAGACTAATGGATTTATATACTTCTAAGGCTTCATTTTACCCCTCGCTTTTGAGCAAAGATAATTTACATGAGCTATTAAAACAATCTAATTTAAAACATTAATTAGAATAGGCAATGAATAACAGTGGACAACATGACGAGGCAATTAAAAGTGGACAAAGGATTCTTGACAAAATTTCAACTGTATTTTTTTTATGGAGTTTGAAAAACATATTCATTGGAAGTGCCGAATGTATTCTTAAAACTATATCAAGAAATCATGTTAAAACCATGCCGACTGTTATTAATTCTAAGATTAACACAAACGTATAATTCAAGTAAATTTTTAAAAAATCTAAGAAAAAATATTTTTGATTACAATAGACCGAAATGTAAAAAAATATTCCAAGTTAATACAAGCTGTAGTATTACTGAGTTGTGACACCAACGTACTGTGAGCAACGAAATTCACTAGATTAAAATCATATTGCATCATTTATTATCAAGCAATAAATTAGATAAATATTTATACACGACACAACGTAACCCTTTAAAATTCTTTAACAGTGTAATATTCTTGGACGTTTAATGGGCATTCTAATGTCCCATTAATAACGCATTAAGCTATACATTGCAGATCATCCGTCAACAACCAAATCTATTGGTGGTCTATTTATTATTATTACTTTACATTTTTAAATTTCAAAATGTATAAAATTTTAAATTTAAATTTCAAAATGTAAAAAATTTTAAATATTATCAAGATAATAAAAATAGCTTGTGAATATATTTGAAAATAGGTTTTATATGAAATCATGTAAGAAGCTGAATTTATGGGGATACGTTTATGTTAATGCGTGATGCAGGAATCCGGTTTTCTATTCCTAAACAGAAACATGGATGCGTCTAAATCTCAAGGCGCATGCGGCCGAATCTGTCCACCGAAAATTGCTTGCTGTCCACATAGCAACGAAGGAATGCGTTTTTAGTTGCTCTTTAGCGTTCGCAGGTTCATGTGGCGGTGAGAGAAAGTGGTTATTCGTTTTTTCATATCTAATAACAATACAAATGGCATCAGAAGACGACATAATCGTTGCTAGTCCATATTACATTATTATTAGAGAGGCAAGTGCAACACGGAGGCGCAGGAGAGCATTGAGACGGTGCTGGATGACTTCTCTGTATAGAGGGACAGACTTTTACCGACTTTTACAGTATTTTCTTGTTTTTGACGTTCACGTCTGAACGATCAAAACAGAGATTCCATTTTTTTAACGTCTGTGAGTCACACTTCATTACCTCACTAATTTCTTTCCAGGCATAATTTTGCTTTATTTTATTTTATAATAATCATGAATGGGGTTCCTTAAACATTCATGATGTCTTTACAAGTCTTTTATTTGTAACGATTCAGAGCTACACCACTCCATGTTCAATAAAAACACAACACCACAGGGAAGTACGAACAAACGTTCTTTTCCCCGTACACACTATAACTGAAACCGAACACGTGCGGTCCGCATTTTCTTCCACGTACCGCTCCCGAGCAAACCCCGTTGAAGCCGAACACGTGCGGTCCGCATTTTGTTCCATGTACCGTCCCCGAGCGAACCCCGTTGAAACCGAACAAGTGCGGTCCGCATTTTGTTCCATGTACCGCCCCCGAGCGAACCCCGTTGAAACTGAACACGTGCGGTCCGCATTTTGTTCCATGTACCGTCCCCGAGCGAACCCCGTTGAAACCGAACACGTGCGGTCCGCATTTTGTTCCTGTACCGCCCCCGAGCAAACCTCGTTGAAGCCGAACACGTGCGGTCCGCATTTTGTTCCATGTACCGTCCCCGAGCGAACCCCGTTGAAACCGAACACGTGCGGTCCGCATTTTGTTCCTGTACCGCCCCCGAGCAAACCTCGTTGAAGCCGAACACGTGCGGTCCGCATTTTCTTCCATGTACCGCCCCCGAGCGAACCCCGTTGAAGCCGAACACGTGCGGTCCGCATTTTCTTCCATGTACCGCTCCCGAGCGAAACTATCCTCCAAGAAAGTTTATGAAACTTTTTTCAAATCAATCTTCTAAAAAAAATTTTCTTTCTTCCTAAGGAGTCCCAAGTTCTATAATTACTGAGCTTCTCGAACAAATTAGTAAACATTATATTATTGAAAAGTTGCGGTCAATTTTCATTGTTATTTTCGATTAATTAAATTTTGTAAACATGTTTTCACTAAGAGACAATTTAAATTATAAATATATACAGTATTACTTTCTATGACATACAATATAGCTTAAGTTCTGAAAATTTACAATTCATAGATTTATAATATGTCTGAAAATATGTTTTTATTAAATTCCCTCTATATTAGCTCACACCCTCCTGATATATATCTTGTACACATTTTCAATTGTTAGTAAAATACGTTTTTATTCATCTAATTAAGTTAAAATAATTTTTTTAAACCTATAGTGGGTGACAATTGTTGTTATTACAGTTTTTTTCAAATATTTATTCAATAATTGAATTATAAAATTTGTGGAGTCCAGCCGGATTCGAACTGAGAATCTTCAAGTTTAAGGTTTACAAAAATAAATTTCGTAATAATGTAATGAATCCCTTCCTCCATCTAGTTGTCGTCGAAATCTCCATCGTACAACCTTAAACTGTTGCCATGGTTATTACACAATATCATAAATAGTGCTCTAGGGTGACTAAAATAAAAATTGTCTTTGTTTATTCCTTAAAGGTATTTAATTTAAAATTTCTTTTTACATTACTTGATTAATTACTTTTAAATTTGGTTACAACAAAGGTTACCAATATGTTAACTGCATTTACGTGTCCTAACTATAGTGAGTGGGAAGGGGTGCAAAATGGGTGTCAATCGAGGAGGTTTGCAGTAAACGTTTGACCGAGTCCCCGTACAAGTCAAGGCTAGCTCTGGAGTCCATACCCTACGCTACTGGTTCGCGTGGTACCTGGATGTGATACAGTAAGCGCCAATTTTACGTCTGTAAATGTAAATAGCGCATATTTTACGCCTTTGATAAGCCAGAGGTCTCTCAGATTTGATTTTAGAACAAAATCTCCTTCCCGATAGCACTCATCGCCCTAATCCTATTTATCCACAACGACGTTACCCAAGCCTTTCTTCTGCACAAGTACTTCCGATAAACTTCCGTAAAAGTTACCATGGTAATAAATATGTTCTAAAGTCATGCACAACAGAGTTGAGTAATAATATATTTTTAAAAAATTCCAATAAAATTAGAAAACAGACAACTCGGCCAAGGCCTCCTGTATCAATGTGGCGATGCTTTCTCTCGAGGCTTTCCAGAATTGCAACTTTATCAATGTTTCAACTAAAGCCAAGGAATTCGTGTACGCAAGCGTTCTACAGTTCCTAAAACTCCCGCTAAGGCTAGCTACTGCATCTTGTTACACAGCATCACCATGAGATTGCTTTGCATTTACACATAAATGGTGGTAATAGGCGTTAACTAATGTTTTATTCAAAGCAAATGTTCCGGGCATTAGCTGAAATCCCGTTCTAAACTCCCAGCTTCAAGCTGAGCACACGATCCATTAGCGGAAACGTTAATAGCGATAGTTTCTTCCGATTCAAGCCTCCCTTTTAGTTACCGTTACTTCCGGTACACCCTCGGCGGGAAGTTCCTCCCTGTGGGTGTTACTAGCCGATTCAAGCCTCCCTTTTAGTTACCGTTACTTCCGGTACACCCTCGGCGGGAAGTTCCTCCCTGTGGGTGTTACTAGCCGATTCAAGCCTCCCTTTTAGTTACCGTTACTTCCGGTACACCCTCGGCGGGAAGTTCCTCCCTGTGGGTGTTACTAGCCGATTCAAGCCTCCCTTTTAGTTACCGTTACTTCCGGTACACCCTCGGCGGGAAGTTCCTCCCTGTGGGTGTTACTAGCCGATTCAAGCCTCCCTTTTAGTTACCGTTACTTCCGGTACACCCTCGGCGGGAAGTTCCTCCCTGTGGGTGTTACTAGCCGATTCAAGCCTCCCTTTTAGTTACCGTTACTTCCGGTACACCCTCGGCGGGAAGTTCCTCCCTGTGGGTGTTACTAGCCGATTCAAGCCTCCCTTTTAGTTACCGTTACTTCCGGTACACCCTCGGCGGGAAGTTCCTCCCTGTGGGTGTTACTAGCCGATTCAAGCCTCCCTTTTAGTTACCGTTACTTCCGGTACACCCTCGGCGGGAAGTTCCTCCCTGTGGGTGTTACTAGCCGATTCAAGCCTCCCTTTTAGTTACCGTTACTTCCGGTACACCCTCGGCGGGAAGTTCCTCCCTGTGGGTGTTACTAGCCGATTCAAGCCTCCCTTTTAGTTACCGTTACTTCCGGTACACCCTCGGCGGGAAGTTCCTCCCTGTGGGTGTTACTAGCCGATTCAAGCCTCCCTTTTAGTTACCGTTACTTCCGGTACACCCTCGGCGGGAAGTTCCTCCCTGTGGGTGTTACTAGCCGATTCAAGCCTCCCTTTTAGTTACCGTTACTTCCGGTACACCCTCGGCGGGAAGTTCCTCCCTGTGGGTGTTACTAGCCGATTCAAGCCTCCCTTTTAGTTACCGTTACTTCCGGTACACCCTCGGCGGGAAGTTCCTCCCTGTGGGTGTTACTAGCCGATTCAAGCCTCCCTTTTAGTTACCGTTACTTCCGGTACACCCTCGGCGGGAAGTTCCTCCCTGTGGGTGTTACTAGCCGATTCAAGCCTCCCTTTTAGTTACCGTTACTTCCGGTACACCCTCGGCGGGAAGTTCCTCCCTGTGGGTGTTACTAGCCGATTCAAGCCTCCCTTTTAGTTACCGTTACTTCCGGTACACCCTCGGCGGGAAGTTCCTCCCTGTGGGTGTTACTAGCCGATTCAAGCCTCCCTTTTAGTTACCGTTACTTCCGGTACACCCTCGGCGGGAAGTTCCTCCCTGTGGGTGTTACTAGCCGATTCAAGCCTCCCTTTTAGTTACCGTTACTTCCGGTACACCCTCGGCGGGAAGTTCCTCCCTGTGGGTGTTACTAGCCGATTCAAGCCTCCCTTTTAGTTACCGTTACTTCAGGTACACCCTCGGCGGGAAGTTCCTCCCTGTGGGCGTTACTAGCCGATTCAAGCCTCCCTTTTAGTTACCGTTACTTCCGGTACACCCTCGGCGGGAAGTTCCTCCCTGTGGGTGTTACTAGCCGATTCAAGCCTCCCTTTTAGTTACCGTTACTTCCGGTACAGCCTCGGCGGGAAGTTCCTCCCTGTGGGCGTTACTAGCCGATTCAAGCCTCCCTTTTAGTTACCGTTACTTCCGGTACACCCTCGGCGGGAAGTTCCTCCCTGTGGGTGTTACTAGCCGATTCAAGCCTCCCTTTTAGTTACCGTTACTTCCGGTACACCCTCGGCGGGAAGTTCCTCCCTGTGGGCGTTACTAGCCGATTCAAGCCTCCCTTTTAGTTACCGTTACTTCCGGTACACCTTCGGCGGGAAGTTCCTCCCTGTGGGTGTTACTAGCCGATTCAAGCCTCCCTTTTAGTTACCGTTACTTCCGGTACACCCTCGGCGGGAAGTTCCTCCCTGTGGGTGTTACTAGCCGATTCAAGCCTCCCTTTTAGTTACCGTTACTTCCGGTACACCCTCGGCGGGAAGTTCCTCCCTGTGGGTGTTACTAGCCGATTCAAGCCTCCCTTTTAGTTACCGTTACTTCCGGTACACCCTCGGCGGGAAGTTCCTCCCTGTGGGTGTTACTAGCCGATTCAAGCCTCCCTTTTAGTTACCGTTACTTCCGGTACACCCTCGGCGGGAAGTTCCTCCCTGTGGGTGTTACTAGCCGATTCAAGCCTCCCTTTTAGTTACCGTTACTTCCGGTACACCCTCGGCGGGAAGTTCCTCCCTGTGGGTGTTACTAGCCGATTCAAGCCTCCCTTTTAGTTACCGTTACTTCCGGTACACCCTCGGCGGGAAGTTCCTCCCTGTGGGTGTTACTAGCCGATTCAAGCCTCCCTTTTAGTTACCGTTACTTCCGGTACACCCTCGGCGGGAAGTTCCTCCCTGTGGGTGTTACTAGCCGATTCAAGCCTCCCTTTTAGTTACCGTTACTTCCGGTATACCCTCGGCGGGAAGTTCCTCCCTGTGGGTGTTACTAGCCGATTCAAGCCTCCCTGTTAGTTACCGTTACTTCCGGTACACCCTCGGCGGGAAGTTCCTCCCTGTGGGTGTTACTAGCCGATTCAATCCTCCCTTTTAGTTACCGTTACTTCCGGTACACCCTCGGCGGGAAGTTCCTCCCTGTGGGTGTTACTAGCCGATTCAAGCCTCCCTTTTAGTTACCGTTACTTCCGGTACACCCTCGGCGGGAAGTTCCTCCCTGTGGGTGTTACTAGCCGATTCAAGCCTCCCTTTTAGTTACCGTTACTTCCGGTACACCCTCGGCGGGAAGTTCCTCCCTGTGGGTGTTACTAGCCGATTCAAGCCTCCCTTTTAGTTACCGTTACTTCCGGTACACCCTCGGCGGGAAGTTCCTCCCTGTGGGTGTTACTAGCCGATTCAAGCCTCCCTTTTAGTTACCGTTACTTCCGGTACACCCTCGGCGGGAAGTTCCTCCCTGTGGGTGTTACTAGCCGATTCAAGCCTCACTTTTAGTTACCGTTACTTCCGGTACACCCTCGGCGGGAAGTTCCTCCCTGTGGGTGTTACTAGCCGATTCAAGCCTCCCTTTTAGTTACCGTTACTTCCGGTACACCCTCGGCGGGAAGTTCCTCCCTGTGGGTGTTACTAGCCGATTCAAGCCTCCCTTTTAGTTACCGTTACTTCCGGTACACCCTCGGCGGGAAGTTCCTCCCTGTGGGTGTTACTAGCCGATTCAAGCCTCCCTTTTAGTTACCGTTACTTCCGGTACACCCTCGGCGGGAAGTTCCTCCCTGTGGGTGTTACTAGCCGATTCAAGCCTCCCTTTTAGTTACCGTTACTTCCGGTACACCCTCGGCGGGAAGTTCCTCCCTGTGGGTGTTACTAGCCGATTCAAGCCTCCCTTTTAGTTACCGTTACTTCCGGTACACCCTCGGCGGGAAGTTCCTCCCTGTGGGTGTTACTAGCCGATTCAAGCCTCCCTTTTAGTTACCGTTACTTCCGGTACACCCTCGGCGGGAAGTTCCTCCCTGTGGGTGTTACTAGCCGATTCAAGCCTCCCTTTTAGTTACCGTTACTTCCGGTACACCCTCGACGGGAAGTTCCTCCCTGTGGGTGTTACTAGCCGATTCAAGCCTCCCTTTTAGTTACCGTTACTTCCGGTACACCCTCGGCGGGAAGTTCCTCCCTGTGGGTGTTACTAGTCACACCATTCAGAAAGAATCTATTTACATTGTTTTACCCATCTCTTCTTGTGCAATGTTAATGCATCGTAATTTTTAATTCAGAATCCTACATGTTAATTTCAATTCTGAAATATAGCCTATACATTATTAACAACTCAATTCTTTACTAGTAAATAATTACTTTTATATGAAGTTAGTATCATAGGCACATTCGAACACATACTAAGCCCATCTCTGCAGCATAACGAAATGCACCCCCAAACCATCCGCTCCTGTAACCCCTCACATCTCCCTATATATTTGTGCATCCTTGAATTTAGTATGTAAGAGACCAATTTGTAAAGACGTTTTTTAACAGTTTATAACAGGGGTTCTCAATCAGTTTTAAAAATTGTACCCCTTAATAAAAAATTAAAATTTTCCGTATCCCCTTATTGTGTGGGGGGGGGTGAAATTAAAAACACTTTTTACACCAAAAACACAATATATTTGGAAATATATTTGAAACGCATTACAAAACACTAATTAGAAGAATGAGCTTGCTTCTTGTTACATAATTGCTCAAAGTTCGGCTCAAGGTTTGTTAAATACAACCTTAAATGGTCCTCAACATTAAGCTTGTTTCTGTACTTACTGCTTAGATACGTTAAGCACGAAAACCCTCTTTCTCACAGTTATGTCGCTGCAAACCCAATAAGAATCTTTACAACTGTATTTGAAAGTTCTTGGTGCTCCTTTCCAACGCGGATCCAAAAATCTAACAACGTAGCACTGAAATATTTTTGTTTAACGTCGGATCACATGATGGTTAAATCAGTTGTTCCTTATGGAATGTTATCAGGTTGCTCAAAGTTTCAATACCATAACGAAATTGGTTGGTTGCAAGTAACTCAACCACACAAGTATTCAATTAGATTTCATTAGTAAATTATAACCTTGCGTGATTCTAGGGTAATGTGCCCACGATGATCCTAGACCATGGCGATGTGCTCACCTAGATGACATAGGGCAATGTGCCCACGAGGATCCTAGACTATGGCGATGTGCTCACCTAGATGACATAGGGCAATGTGCCCACGAGGATCCTAGACTATGGCGATGTGCTCACCTAGATGACATAGGGCAATGTGCCCACGAGGATCCTAGACTATGGCGATGTGCTCACCTAGATGACATAGGGCAATGTGCCCACGAGGATCCTAGACTATGGCGATGTGCTCACCTAGATGACATACGGCAATGTGCCCACGAGGATCCTAGACCATGGCGATGTGCTCACCTAGATGACATAGGGCAATGTGCCCACGAGGATCCTAGACCATGACGATGTGCTCACCTAGATGACATAGGGCAATGTGCCCACGAGGATCCTAGACCATGGCGATGTGCTCACCTAGATGACATAGGGCAATGTGCCCACGAGGATCCTAGACCATGGCGATGTGCTCACCTAGATGACATACGGCAATGTGCCCACGAGGATCCTAGACCATGACGATGTGCTCACCTAGATGACATAGGGCAATGTGCCCACGAGGATCCTAGACTATGGCGATGTGCCCTCCATGATCCTAGGCAACGTAATGAGCAAAGACGATTATACTTTTCCCACTTCAATACGTTCTTTAAATATACTAAATAGATTATCTGTTAATGGTGCCCCGGGTAATAGTGGAATACTTAAGCCTGTATATTCTATAATCTGTTTAACTTAATTTAATTATGAAGTGAGGAAACTGTTGTAGAATACTATTCCACATTAAGCTCAGTTCAGTTCTTCAGCCATCCTTGACGCAAACAGTTCTCATTGTATCAGTACGTTCAACTCGACTCTATTTGTTCATCTTTTACAAAGTAATCAGGAAATCCGTTTCCGTTGCAGCTGTCCAGCTAACTTCTAGTTCACGGCTGTTTCTAATTTGCTTTCTGTCCGATAACCACTATCTTCCATTTATTTTCATGCCAATATGCGGTGCGATGTCTATACAATTGGGTTGGCGCCTCATGACGTCATCAGACCTGGATCACATATCTCCGTTTCTCTCTTCGCTGTTATCAAAAATACTAATACTTTCAACGGTTACCGGAAGACGCTTGTCTTCACCCCGGCAGTTATCCACGCAGTGCAATAATCCCCTACTCCCAGTACCGCTCCCAAGAAGTTGGGCAGTGTCTGGATAAAGCAAGTGTCTTTAAACTGGCCTTTAGGCAGAGAGTTGATGAAGGTATACCTTTCAGAAGGGTTATCCTAGTGATACGGGAAGTGGATGAAGGTATACCTTTCAGAGGAGTTATCCTAGTGGTACGGGAAGTTGATGAAGGTATACCTTTCAGAAGAGTTATCCTAGTGGCACGGGAAGTGGATGAAGGTATACCTTTCAGAGGAGTTATCCTAGTGGTACGGGAAGTTGATGAAGGTATACCTTTCAGAAGAGTTATCCTAGTGGCACGGGAAGTGGATGAAGGTATACCTTTCAGAGGAGTTATCCTAGTGGTACGGGAAGTGGATGAAGGTATACCTTTCAGAGGAGTTATCCTAGTGGTACGGGAAGTGGATGAAGGTATACCTTTCAGAGGAGTTATCCTAGTGGTACGGGAAGTGGATGAAGGTATACCTTTCAGAGGAGTTATCCTAGTGGTACGGGAAGTTGATGAAGGTATACCTTTCAGAAGAGTTATCCTAGTGGCACGGGAAGTGGATGAAGGTATACCTTTCAGAGGAGTTATCCTAGTGGTACGGGAAGTGGATGAAGGTATACCTTTCAGAGGAGTTATCCTAGTGGTACGGGAAGTGGATGAAGGTATACCTTTCAGAAGAGTTATCCTAGTGGCACGGGAAGTGGATGAAGGTATACCTTTCAGAGGAGTTATCCTAGTGGTACGGGAAGTTGATGAAGGTATACCTTTCAGAAGAGTTATCCTAGTGGCACGGGAAGTGGATGAAGGTATACCTTTCAGAAGGGTTATCCTAGTGGTACGGGAAGTGGATGAAGGTATACCTTTCAGAAGAGTTATCCTAGTGGCACGGGAAGTGGATGAAGGTATACCTTTCAGAGGAGTTATCCTAGTGGTACGGGAAGTTGATGAAGGTATACCTTTCAGAAGAGTTATCCTAGTGGCACGGGAAGTGGATGAAGGTATACCTTTCAGAAGGGTTATCCTAGTGGTACGGGAAGTGGATGAAGGTATACCTTTCAGAGGAGTTATCCTAGTGGCACGGGAAGTGGATGAAGGTATACCTTTCAGAGGAGTTATCCTAGTGGTACGGGAAGTGGATGAAGGTATACCTTTCAGAGGAGTTATCCTAGTGGTACGGGAAGTGGATGAAGGTATACCTTTCAGAAGAGTTATCCTAGTGGCACGGGAAGTGGATGAAGGTATACCTTTCAGAGGAGTTATCCTAGTGGTACGGGAAGTTGATGAAGGTATACCTTTCAGAAGAGTTATCCTAGTGGCACGGGAAGTGGATGAAGGTATACCTTTCAGAGGAGTTATCCTAGTGGTACGGGAAGTGGATGAAGGTATACCTTTCAGAGGAGTTATCCTAGTGGTACGGGAAGTGGATGAAGGTATACCTTTCAGAAGGGTTATCCTAGTGGTACGGGAAGTGGATGAAGGTATACCTTTCAGAGGAGTTATCCTAGTGGTACGGGAAGTTGATGAAGGTATACCTTTCAGAAGAGTTATCCTAGTGGCACGGGAAGTGGATGAAGGTATACCTTTCAGAGGAGTTATCCTAGTGGTACGGGAAGTGGATGAAGGTATACCTTTCAGAGGAGTTATCCTAGTGGTACGGGAAGTGGATGAAGGTATACCTTTCAGAAGAGTTATCCTAGTGGCACGGGAAGTGGATGAAGGTATACCTTTCAGAGGAGTTATCCTAGTGGTACGGGAAGTGGATGAAGGTATACCTTTCAGAAGAGTTATCCTAGTGGTACGGGAAGTGGATGAAGGTATACCTTTCAGAGGAGTTATCCTAGTGGTACGGGAAGTGGATGAAGGTATACCTTTCAGAAGAGTTATCCTAGTGGCACGGGAAGTGGATGAAGGTATACCTTTCAGAGGAGTTATCCTAGTGGTACGGGAAGTGGATGAAGGTATACCTTTCAGAAGAGTTATCCTAGTGGCACGGGAAGTGGATGAAGGTATACCTTTCAGAGGAGTTATCCTAGTGGCACGGGAAGTTGATGAAGGTATACCTTTCAGAGGAGTTATCCTAGTGGTACGGGAAGTGGATGAAGGAATACCTTTCAGAAGGGTTATCCTAGTGGTACGGGAAGTGGATGAAGGTATACCTTTCAGAAGAGTTATCCTAGTGGTACGGGAAGTGGATGAAGGTATACCTTTCAGAAGGGTTATCCTAGTGGTACGGGAAGTGGATGAAGGAATACCTTTCAGAAGGGTTATCCTAGTGGTACGGGAAGTGGATGAAGGTATACCTTTCAGAAGGGTTATCCTAGTGGTACGGGAAGTGGATGAAGGAATACCTTTCAGAAGGGTTATCCTAGTGGTACGGGAAGTGGATGAAGGAATACCTTTCAGAAGGGTTATCCTAGTGGTACGGGAAGTGGATGAAGGTATACCTTTCAGAAGAGTTATCCTAGTGGTACGGGAAGTGGATGAAGGTATACCTTTCAGAAGAGTTATCCTAGTGGTACGGGAAGTGGATGAAGGTATACCTTTCAGAAGGGTTATCCTAGTGGTACGGGAAGTGGATGAAGGAATACCTTTCAGAAGGGTTATCCTAGTGGTACGGGAAGTGGATGAAGGTATACCTTTCAGAAGAGTTATCCTAGTGGTACGGGAAGTGGATGAAGGTATACCTTTCAGAAGGGTTATCCTAGTGGTACGGGAAGTGGATGAAGGAATACCTTTCAGAAGAGTTATCCTAGTGGTACGGGAAGTGGATGAAGGTATACCTTTCAGAAGGGTTATCCTAGTGGTACGGGAAGTGGATGAAGGAATACCTTTCAGAAGAGTTATCCTAGTGGTACGGGAAGTGGATGAAGGTATACCTTTCAGAGGAGTTATCCTAGTGGTACGGGAAGTGGATGAAGGTATACCTTTCAGAAGGGTTATCCTAGTGGTACGGGAAGTGGATGAAGGTATACCTTTCAGAAGAGTTATCCTAGTGGTACGGGAAGTGGATGAAGGTATACCTTTCAGAAGGGTTATCCTAGTGGTACGGGAAGTGGATGAAGGTATACCTTTCAGAAGAGTTATCCTAGTGGTACGGGAAGTGGATGAAGGTATACCTTTCAGAAGGGTTATCCTAGTGGTACGGGAAGTGGATGAAGGTATACCTTTCAGAGGAGTTATCCTAGTGGTACGGGAAGTGGATGAAGGTATACCTTTCAGAAGGGTTATCCTAGTGGTACGGGAAGTGGATGAAGGTATACCTTTCAGAAGAGTTATCCTAGTGGTACGGGAAGTGGATGAAGGTATACCTTTCAGAAGGGTTATCCTAGTGGTACGGGAAGTGGATGAAGGTATACCTTTCAGAAGAGTTATCCTAGTGGTACGGGAAGTGGATGAAGGTATACCTTTCAGAAGGGTTATCCTAGTGGTACGGGAAGTGGATGAAGGTATACCTTTCAGAAGAGTTATCCTAGTGGTACGGGAAGTGGATGAAGGTATACCTTTCAGAAGGGTTATCCTAGTGGTACGGGAAGTGGATGAAGGTATACCTTTCAGAGGAGTTATCCTAGTGGTACGGGAAGTGGATGAAGGTATACCTTTCAGAAGGGTTATCCTAGTGGTACGGGAAGTGGATGAAGGTATACCTTTCAGAAGAGTTATCCTAGTGGTACGGGAAGTGGATGAAGGTATACCTTTCAGAAGAGTTATCCTAGTGGTACGGGAAGTGGATGAAGGTATACCTTTCAGAAGAGTTATCCTAGTGGTACGGGAAGTGGATGAAGGTATACCTTTCAGAGGAGTTATCCTAGTGGTACGGGAAGTGGATGAAGGTATACCTTTCAGAAGAGTTATCCTAGTGGTACGGGAAGTGGATGAAGGAATACCTTTCAGAGGAGTTATCCTAGTGGTACGGGAAGTGGATGAAGGTATACCTTTCAGAAGAGTTATCCTAGTGGTACGGGAAGTGGATGAAGGAATACCTTTCAGAGGAGTTATCCTAGTGGTACGGGAAGTGGATGAAGGTATACCTTTCAGAGGAGTTATCCTAGTGGTACGGGAAGTGGATGAAGGTATACCTTTCAGAAGAGTTATCCTAGTGGTACGGGAAGTGGATGAAGGAATACCTTTCAGAGGAGTTATCCTAGTGGTACGGGAAGTGGATGAAGGTATACCTTTCAGAAGAGTTATCCTAGTGGTACGGGAAGTGGATGAAGGTATACCTTTCAGAGGAGTTATCCTAGTGGTACGGGAAGTGGATGAAGGAATACCTTTCAGAAGAGTTATCCTAGTGGTACGGGAAGTGGATGAAGGTATACCTTTCAGAGGAGTTATCCTAGTGGTACGGGAAGTGGATGAAGGTATACCTTTCAGAGGAGTTATCCTAGTGGTACGGGAAGTGGATGAAGGTATACCTTTCAGAAGAGTTATCCTAGTGGTACGGGAAGTGGATGAAGGTATACCTTTCAGAAGAGTTATCCTAGTGGTACGGGAAGTGGATGAAGGAATACCTTTCAGAGGAGTTATCCTAGTGGTACGGGAAGTGGATGAAGGTATACCTTTCAGAAGAGTTATCCTAGTGGTACGGGAAGTGGATGAAGGTATACCTTTCAGAGGAGTTATCCTAGTGGTACGGGAAGTGGATGAAGGAATACCTTTCAGAAGAGTTATCCTAGTGGTACGGGAAGTGGATGAAGGTATACCTTTCAGAGGAGTTATCCTAGTGGTACGGGAAGTGGATGAAGGTATACCTTTCAGAAGAGTTATCCTAGTGGTACGGGAAGTGGATGAAGGTATACCTTTCAGAAGAGTTATCCTAGTGGTACGGGAAGTGGATGAAGGAATACCTTTCAGAAGAGTTATCCTAGTGGTACGGGAAGTGGATGAAGGTATACCTTTCAGAGGAGTTATCCTAGTGGTACGGGAAGTGGATGAAGGTATACCTTTCAGAAGAGTTATCCTAGTGGTACGGGAAGTGGATGAAGGAATACCTTTCAGAGGAGTTATCCTAGTGGTACGGGAAGTGGATGAAGGTATACCTTTCAGAAGAGTTATCCTAGTGGTACGGGAAGTGGATGAAGGTATACCTTTCAGAGGAGTTATCCTAGTGGTACGAAAAGTGGATGAAGGTATACCTTTCAGAGGAGTTATCCTAGTGGTACGGGAAGTGGATGAAGGTATACCTTTCAGAGGAGTTATCCTAGTGGTACGGGAAGTGGATGAAGGTATACCTTTCAGAGGAGTTATCCTAGTGGTACGGGAAGTGGATGAAGGTATACCTTTCAGAGAAGTTATCCTAGTGGTACGGGAAGTGGATGAAGGTATACCTTTCAGAAGAGTTATCCTAGTGGTACGGGAAGTGGATGAAGGAATACCTTTCAGAAGAGTTATCCTAGTGGTACGGGAAGTGGATGAAGGTATACCTTTCAGAAGAGTTATCCTAGTGGTACGGGAAGTGGATGAAGGTATACCTTTCAGAAGAGTTATCCTAGTGGTACGGGAAGTGGATGAAGGTATACCTTTCAGAAGAGTTATCCTAGTGGCACGGGAAGTGGATGAAGGTATACCTTTCAGAAGAGTTATCCTAGTGGTACGGGAAGTTGATGAAGGTATACCTTTCAGAAGAGTTATCCTAGTGGTACGGGAAGTGGATGAAGGAATACCTTTCAGAGGAGTTATCCTAGTGGTACGGGAAGTGGATGAAGGTATACCTTTCAGAAGAGTTATCCTAGTGGTACGGGAAGTGGATGAAGGTATACCTTTCAGAGGAGTTATCCTAGTGGTACGGGAAGTGGATGAAGGTATACCTTTCAGAAGAGTTATCCTAGTGGTACGGGAAGTGGATGAAGGAATACCTTTCAGAAGAGTTATCCTAGTGGTACGGGAAGTGGATGAAGGTATACCTTTCAGAAGAGTTATCCTAGTGGTACGGGAAGTGGATGAAGGTATACCTTTCAGAGGAGTTATCCTAGTGGTACGGGAAGTGGATGAAGGTATACCTTTCAGAAGAGTTATCCTAGTGGTACGGGAAGTGGATGAAGGTATACCTTTCAGAAGAGTTATCCTAGTGGTACGGGAAGTGGATGAAGGTATACCTTTCAGAAGAGTTATCCTAGTGGTACGGGAAGTGGATGAAGGTATACCTTTCAGAAGAGTTATCCTAGTGGTACGGGAAGTGGATGAAGGTATACCTTTCAGAAGAGTTATCCTAGTGGTACGGGAAGTGGATGAAGGTATACCTTTCAGAAGAGTTATCCTAGTGGTACGGGAAGTGGATGAAGGTATACCTTTCAGAAGAGTTATCCTAGTGGTACGGGAAGTGGATGAAGGTATACCTTTCAGAAGAGTTATCCTAGTGGTACGGGAAGTGGATGAAGGTATACCTTTCAGAAGAGTTATCCTAGTGGTACGGGAAGTGGATGAAGGTATACCTTTCAGAAGAGTTATCCTAGTGGTACGGGAAGTGGATGAAGGTATACCTTTCAGAAGAGTTATCCTAGTGGTACGGGAAGTGGATGAAGGTATACCTTTCAGAAGAGTTATCCTAGTGGTACGGGAAGTGGATGAAGGTATACCTTTCAGAGGAGTTATCCTAGTGGTACGGGAAGTGGATGAAGGTATACCTTTCAGAAGAGTTATCCTAGTGGTACGGGAAGTGGATGAAGGTATACCTTTCAGAAGAGTTATCCTAGTGGTACGGGAAGTGGATGAAGGTATACCTTTCAGAAGAGTTATCCTAGTGGTACGGGAAGTGGATGAAGGTATACCTTTCAGAGGAGTTATCCTAGTGGTACGGGAAGTGGATGAAGGTATACCTTTCAGAAGAGTTATCCTAGTGGTACGGGAAGTGGATGAAGGTATACCTTTCAGAGGAGTTATCCTAGTGGTACGGGAAGTGGATGAAGGAATACCTTTCAGAGGAGTTATCCTAGTGGTACGGGAAGTGGATGAAGGTATACCTTTCAGAAGAGTTATCCTAGTGGTACGGGAAGTGGATGAAGGAATACCTTTCAGAGGAGTTATCCTAGTGGTACGGGAAGTTGATGAAGGTATACCTTTCAGAGGAGTTATCCTAGTGGTACGGGAAGTGGATGAAGGTATACCTTTCAGAAGAGTTATCCTAGTGGTACGGGAAGTTGATGAAGGTATACCTTTCAGAAGAGTTATCCTAGTGGTACGGGAAGTGGATGAAGGTATACCTTTCAGAAGAGTTATCCTAGTGGTACGGGAAGTGGATGAAGGTATACCTTTCAGAAGAGTTATCCTAGTGGTACGGGAAGTGGATGAAGGTATACCTTTCAGAGAGTTATCCTAGTGGTACGGGAAGTGGATGAAGGAATACCTTTCAGAGGAGTTATCCTAGTGGTACGGGAAGTTGATGAAGGTATACCTTTCAGAGGAGTTATCCTAGTGGTACGGGAAGTGGATGAAGGTATACCTTTCAGAGGAGTTATCCTAGTGGTACGGGAAGTTGATGAAGGTATACCTTTCAGAAGAGTTATCCTAGTGGTACGGGAAGTGGATGAAGGTATACCTTTCAGAAGAGTTATCCTAGTGGTACGGGAAGTTGATGAAGGTATACCTTTCAGAGGAGTTATCCTAGAGGTACGGGAAGTTGATGAAGGTATACCTTTCAGAGGAGTTATCCTAGTGGTACGGGAAGTGGATGAAGGTATACCTTTCAGAAGAGTTATCCTAGTGGTACGGGAAGTGGATGAAGGTATACCTTTCAGAGGAGTTATCCTAGTGGTACGGGAAGTGGATGAAGGTATACCTTTCAGAGGAGTTATCCTAGTGGTACGGGAAGTTGATGAAGGTATACCTTTCAGAGGAGTTATCCTAGTGGTACGGGAAGTGGATGAAGGTATACCTTTCAGAGGAGTTATCCTAGTGGTACGGGAAGTTGATGAAGGTATACCTTTCAGAGGAGTTATCCTAGTGGTACGGGAAGTGGATGAAGGTATACCTTTCAGAAGAGTTATCCTAGTGGTACGGGAAGTGGATGAAGGTATACCTTTCAGAGGAGTTATCCTAGTGGTACGGGAAGTGGATGAAGGTATACCTTTCAGAAGAGTTATCCTAGTGGTACGGGAAGTGGATGAAGGTATACCTTTCAGAAGAGTTATCCTAGTGGTACGGAAGTGGATGAAG